>VWZT01012213.1:506558-619058 GCA_013397055.1 Pachycephala philippinensis
CCGTGCCATGGTGACAGTCTGGCCGTGCCATGGTGACAGCCTGGCCGTGCCATGGTGACAGTCTGGAGGGCCATGGTGACAGTCTGGCTGTGCCATGGTGACAGTCTGGAGGGCCATGGTGACAGCCTGGCCATGCCATGGTGACAGTCTGGAGGGCCATGGTGACAGTCTGGCCGTGCCATGGTGGCAGTCTGACCGTACCATGGAGGGCTTAGATGCTCTGACGGAGAAGTGAGAAGCTGGGGCATCCCACTGCTGTGGACCTCTGCCACACATTTTTAGAGCATTACTTGGTGGAACTTGAAAACTGGGTTTGGAGCTATGGAAGAGGAACAAAGACACATCTGATGGAGGGTGTCTGGGCCAGGCAGTGCTTTGACTGCCTGGATCTTTTCATTCCCTGTTCAACTCCTTTCAGCTGAGTGGTGCCTGCTCTAATGATTTTCTGTGTCCCAACCTGAAGCCCTTCTGTTTCTCCTCTGTAGTATCTCCAATGATGAATGTGTGGCTGATGTCCTGTTTGTTCAGAAACTCCGCAAAGCTCAATTTATTCCTCCTCTTAACTGAAACCAAAACCACTTTGCTTTCACATACTTCAAGAATTTAAACAACTTTTCATATAATATTACATAATGGTATTTTGTATTGCAACGAGGTTTTCTTCTGACAGAGTTTTGAGGGAGTGCAGATTATTTGTGCAAGGTTCACACACGCAAGGATCTCTGTAGACTTTTCAGAAGTGTCTATCTCCAATCAGTTATTAGTCCTTGTGCAATCCAGCCCATTTAATACATGCAGACTGCAAATGTGCTGCAGACCATGCTGCGTGCAAGGCTGAGACACTCAGGGTGGGATTTTGTGCGATTTGATCCAACACTGAAATTCTCATTTCCCTGTGAGATAGAGCACGGGTAGAAATTAAAGAAGGAGGAGAAGTGACATGAATATCTGTATTGATTGCAGAAATTCATGACAGAATGACACTGATAATTCCAGTGATTTTTGAAGTTTTCTCCTTTGTGCATAGACTTCCCCCTTCCCAGCTGGTAGCTGGCAGCCTGCTCCAGTAGGATGTGATGCAAGGACTGGAAATTGATGCTTCTTTTCTTGACTCAGACACTCCAGTTCAAAACTTTGGGTCCTTTGACTATTGGAGGGGCCAGGATCAGCCACCCTAAAGCTCAGCCCACATGTTTGTTTATCTTGAGTGTTAGCAAAGCAGCCTGAGAGCCGTGGAGCCAGATGGCAATGATGGAATCTTTGTGAGGCTGTTTGAATTGTGGCAATTGCTGCTGCTGCTGCTTTTTGGTTTGTTGGGTTTTTTTTTTTTTTTATTTCCTAAATCAGCATCCTTTTATCTTCCTCATTTCACGTTTGTTTTCTGCACATCTTGAGTTTGATGCCAGGGATTAAAAATGAGAGTTGATTCGTTTATCAGTATTAAACTGCATAATCACCTCTATCATTATTTGACTTCATCTGGAGCATTCACAATGTTTTGGGAAGTTTGAGTGAAAGAAAACTTTATCTTGTACATGAATATTTGACTGAATTATTGATAATCAGAATCTCTGATTGAGGATGCATCCCCTGTGTCTGCCTTTTCACAGTAAATAATCTCCTAGCACATATTTTCAACAATTTTTTTAAATACTTATAATTTATTTGGTTTTCCATTCAATGAGAAAATAACATGACAACCAATCTGTGGCAATAATCTGGGGGGATTTTATATTCTCCAGCAACCTACTGTAACTTTAATGTATTACCAGTAATTTCTGCTTCCTCTGGCGAGGATTAGAGAAACATAAGGTGCTTTAATAACAAACAGGGATCCACCCACATCTCTGATTTATGTTTATGACTCAGCAAAGAGCGTAAACTGAGACTAGGGCACAGAGTGATTCTATAAGTAGTTATAAATCAACCATTCACCAGGAGGAAAAAAAAAGTGTGCTAGCAGCCTTCCATGTATGAGGAAGAGAGTGGGTTTGGGGTTGCAGATGGTAAGGTTTTCTTTCCGGGGAGTCAGTAAAGGGGTCAGCTGGGATTCGTCACAGAGAGATTTGCAGTGTTTTCCTGAGTGCTCATGGGGATATTTACCCATGCAGGACTGGTTGCATCACTGTCTATCAGAACAGTCCCTGGCTGAGCACTGCAAGTCCATTTGGTGGACACAAACCCACCCTCAACAGCTCAGCTGGATGGTGGGACAAACAACTTTAGAAAACAGAGTTGCAGATCTGAGTTTGTAGCGTATTCAGCTTGGTCTGAGCACACGGGTTACTCCCTTCCCTGACTCCAAGAAAGCCCCTGGCCCTGTTGAGCCAAAAACCCCCATCCAGCTGTGCTGGGTGGCACTGGAGCCCCCAGCCCTCCCCAGACTGATCCTAGCCCAGGGCTGCTCCCAGCCAAGGCTCAGCTCCATGTGCCAGCTGCTGCTCATGAATTTCCAGCTGAAGGGTGCACGGTGTTTGCAGTGCCACTCTGATTGACGGGTTTATCTTCCAGTCCATTTACTTACTTAATTATCCCAGAGTGAGCAAGAGTTTCTTATAAATATGGTAATAGGCCGATCATTATGACAACAGAAGCACTTCTTGTACAGTTTGTGGAAAAAGCTGACTTTCCCCAGTTTCTGTTCACATGTTCCTGTCCCACATCTTTCCATTTTGGTACGCACTGGAAAATTCATATTT
This sequence comes from Pachycephala philippinensis, assembly GCA_013397055.1. NCBI lineage: Eukaryota > Metazoa > Chordata > Aves > Passeriformes > Pachycephala > Pachycephala philippinensis. Next base: position 509,258 of record VWZT01012213.1, read on the forward strand.
CCCTTAACTTCTCTGGGTTGCTTCTGCGGTGTCAAAATTTTTCATTTGACAGCTCCAGCCTCTGTGTAAAAGAGAGAGGGTCCATGGACACCTCAGTCTAACTCATTGAAGATGAGGGAAGATTTTTGTACCTGATACAAACCATTGCTGAGGCTCTTTTTGTCAAGGAGATTCTACCAAAAATTATTGGGTGAATAGAGTTTGTAAATGCTGGTTTTCAGTGTAAATAATACCTTGCAGATTTAAGGATCAAAGCAAATGCCTGATGTTCAAATTCTGGAGTCTCTCCTCTCAGAGCCCGAGCTACAATCATTCCTTGAGCTGTACATTATCCAAAACAGCAAAATTGAGGTGACCAAGGCAGGCAGAAAAATGTGGTGTCACTCCATCAGCATTCATTTATGCCAAGGCTCTGTGAAAACCATATGAGATTCTGCATTGTTTGGCGTTTATTTAAATTAATCACTATAATTACATTTTTGCTCTTTATAAAAAGCCTCCTATAGAGATTGTCCAGATAGAAAATAAAAGGAATTTTGGAAATAGTTATTTCAATAGCCTCTTTAAAGACATTCAGGAGAATCATGTAAAACAGAGTGGGCACAGGGGGAAATAATTCTGCTGGGAGGTCGGACGGATGCCGAGTTCTGTTGATTTCCTCATTTTTCAAGGCTGGAGGCTTCTGAATGTGAATGAGTCCTTTGTTTTTTTCAAGGCTTCTGGTACAGAAATATATCTGCTGCAACAAGCGCTGATTTCCCATCCTGGAAACAAAAGCTCTGATAGCGAGGGCAGACCACGCTGCTCAGGTGGACAACTGTGAGCCATGCAAAGCAGAGCAGAGAGGCAGGCAGCAGACATCCTTCTCAGAGCCAAAATCCTCTGGCTCCAAGCAAAACCTTGGAGCAGAAATGGGTGAGAACAAAGGTTCTTGCCCAGTAGAGCAAGGTCAGCTGCAGATAGAACACAAGGGCAACAGCAGCTCTGGCGTAGCCATTTTCTTATTCTCATGTCCGGCAGAGATCTAAAGTGAACAGCCACACTCTTTCAAAATGCCTTTTTAATGTTTCTTAAATTTGACAAACTCTTTTTTTTTTTTTTTTAGACCTGTATTTACCTAATTATTTACACTTTGCGTGAATTAATCTTGCAAAATCATGTTGGGTGTTCTCTGTTGACCACCAGATGCCTGCCTGTCCCATCTATGTCTTAAGAAACCTTTGAGACAAAATACAGGTCTTCAAAAAACTCCATCCCTGATATTTTCGGTTGCTCCTGATTAGGATGGCACTCTGCAACATGCTTGTATTCTGTGTTACGTGATTTTCATTGTTTCCTGAAATCTGAAAGGAGAAATAAGCTCCTTCAATTGTTTTCAGGAACCAAGGTAATTCAGTTGTGGTTTTTGAGAAGATTGGTGGATTGATCTGTCGTTCTGTTGTGACTACTCTTGTGAAGTTGAAGAGTTTAATCTATTTCCCAAGACTTTGTTTGTTTTTTAGCCAGAAGTTCGGAAGTTATATTGCTTTCATGTTGACTTAAAGAACCTTCAGAGCACCTAGAGTTAATTCTGAACATCCTTATGCTAACAAACCCCGAATAAAATGTTGTTATCTGTAGGGAAAACGGAAATGAATACCTTCTTAAAATCATGATCTTATTACTACTTATCTTGTTACACTGTGGTGAGGTTCCCCTTGTTAAGCCACCTGCATTTTGAGAGGTTTATATACAAAAGCTGCATTATTAATTAATGCGACTGTGCAAGCTTTCTGCAAGCTATTATAATATTTTATTGTTATGGCTACTATTATTATCAAATAGGCTGTTTGGGAGTTTGGAAATCTGGCATCTTTCTGTTGCACTGGTTATCCTTCAGTGCTTTCCTTCAGATTACAAATGCAGCTGTTTCTATTAAATTCCGGATGGAAAGCAAGATCCCATAAAACCTATCAGCAGGTTATTTTAGCCTCAAATCAGTATTGCTTAAATTATACAGGGAGTGAAATGGAAGTCTGGTGAAGGTGCTCCTATCAACAGCAGATGGGAATTTTTTGTGCTTGGAGGTGACTTTGGACTGAAGGTCACCCAGGCAGTGAGACAGGGTCAGGGCATCCTTTGGCCACCTTTATCTGGTTCCTGAGCACCTGAATGATTTCTCTAATGAACCTGGCACCAAGAGTCATTGCCTGGTCACCTGGGAAAGGGTGGTTTGGGGAAAAAAGGAATCCCTCCTAGAAGGATGTTTCATTACTTGCCATGAGGAAGATGCAAATCTTCTGGGCTCTGTTTTTTGCAGTGTAACTCTATGGGCTGTCCTGTAAGAGGCCACCGAGTTTCAGGCATCAGCGCAACTCCTCTCTGGTGCAAAGCTGTAAGAGTACAGTTCTGAGACCCCACACCAACTCTGGCATTGATGTGGGTGTTTAAGCATTTTGTCATCCTAGAAGTCACAGTGAAATCCATAAAGCTGTCTAGGAAGATATTAAAGATGCCAGACTCTTTATTTGCAGAGATTAAACAAAGGCCTGAGGATATAAAGAGCAGTGTTATCCCTGCACCATGAAGTTATGTCACACCTGTGTCCTGTGGCCAGCTGGGAACGTTTCTCTGCTAGTGTAGATTTTGCAGGCTTGGCCATGTCCCATTTCAGTTATCCCACTCTGCAGTGTGCTCATCTGTCCAACTGCTCCTTATGCAGCAGCAGTTCTTGACCTTTAAACATTGGTCACACACTCTGGTGTTCTTCCAGTTTAACCACACGTGTTTGGAGATGGGGGGAGGGGACCAGGGCAAGGGACCCTACACCAAACCAGGACACAGGGTATCTGAGTCTTTTCTAATTCTCCTCCTAACATCCCTTTTTTCTTTCTGTTTCCTCTCTGCTATTGACCCCTGGTGTGTATCAAGGCTGGAAACAGCAAGGGTGGAACTTCTGGGCCTGGACATGAAATTTCAGCTTCTGGCATGAATGGCCTCAAGTTTGGTTTGGGACGTTAGGGGGAAATGCGTGAATTTTCTCTCCTTTCTGAGGTGGCTATGGCTCTGTGTTCACCACAGTTCTTCAAGAATTTCCAAACCCCAAGTTGTGCCTAGGAGCTGGGTTTTGTTTGGAGCTGGGTTTCGTTTGTTCTACCTCTATTCTTTTCATCCTTTTGTTTCTGAGCAAAGCTGCTTATGGTCAAATAAGGTCCAGCTTTGCTAGAACTGCCTGAAACAGCCTCTGAGATGATCCAGGCTAAGATAACCCCCAAATTTCAGAAGAATTCCCTGTCTGATGGTGCTGATGAGTACAGATTCTTCCACATCAAGTGCAGTGGTGAAAAGCCTCACACATTTACAGCGGGCAGGAAAAATAAATGAGAAAGGTGATGGGGGGGTTTCCTTTTTTTAGTCCTTCAGGATCTCTTGTTTGTTGCTCTGAAACCCTTCCTTCCAAGGCACATTTGCAGGACCCTCTTTGTTATCCTAACGAGCCAGGCTCCGGAGAGCGATCGGCTCAACCACTGGACCCAGGGGTGAGAGCCCAGGTTGGGAAGCGATGGATCACAGGCGGATGAGTTCCTGCCCTTTCTCTAGAGGAGTTTGCCACCTACTGATTCACAGGTTCCTTTGAGCTCCTGCCAAACAGAAGTTGAGGGGGAAAGCTGGGAATTTAGGGGTAGGTGGGGATTGCCCTGAGAGCCCCGAGGCAGGACCCCCGGGGGAAGAGCGGGGCTCGGGGGGATGCGGTGCCCAGCTGTTGAGCTCCAGGCGGGAGCAGGGGAAGGAGCTGGGTGGAAGCGCCTGGCGTGTGCGTGTGCGTGTGCGTTGTGTGTGGCGGGGGAGGGATGTGGATGAGGAGCGGGCTCTCTTTCTTTCTCTCGGGGCTCAGTTAATCCTGCTGCCAGGCGCTGCTCAGCGGCAGTCTCAGCGCTGGATCCGGAGCGAGGGAGACGCGCATCCCGGAGGCGCAGCGGAGGGGAGGCGAGAGAGGCAGCTAAAGAGAGCAGAGCGGGGGAAAAATCAAATCTATGCTTGGAACTGGGCTTCTTTTTCGCCAATGCAAAAGGGAATATGCAGCACATTTTTGCCTTCTTCTGCACCAGTTTCCTAGGGGCGGTGTTAGGGGCCAATTTCCCCAACAATATCCAGATAGGTGAGTGCGGGGCTTGGGGTGATGGTCCCTGGTGAGTGGGTAGGGGTGGAGAGGGGGTGGTGGGGGCAAACTGACCCGTTCCTGTGCTTGCAAAGGCAAAATGTGTGTGTATGTGTGTGAGGGAGAGAGCGAGGGGGTGAGCTGCGAGGGCTGGATGTGTGTTGGTACCAGCTCTGCCGGAGCAGAGATGGATTAATTTGGCTTTGGGGGAGGGGAAGATTGGGAATAAATGCCTGCACTCGCACACACACGCACCCCCCAACACAGAGGGAGAAAAGTGCCTCTGAAATGGAGGAAGTATGAAAAAAATATCTGTTTCTTACCCTGAGAAATGCCTGTGCTGCCATTGTGTGTTGCTGCATTTGCAAAATCGGCGGTTGCATGGTACATTTTTGTGAGGATGCTCTTATCTGTAGGTAACTGGGGCGGGAGGTAACAAACAGACTCTCTGTTGTTATTGCTAAAGAATAAGGGCAAAGCTATTGGAAGAAGATCTTGCATTGGAGTCTCTTTCCATTTCATGCCACTTGCTCCCCCTGCACACCAGCAGTGCCTGTTTGATTCCTTCCTCCCTTCCTGTAACTTCTCAGTGCCCCTCTCCCTCCTTGCCCGGGTTTATTATTACTCTCCCATTGATCTTTATTGGTGATCGTTTGTAACCTAGCCCCAAATTCCCTTCCCTTGCACGCCGGTTTTCTTTCCCGCCTCCCTTCTCCTTACAATGCCAATCAATTGCTAATCCACCAAGTTCAGGCAACTCCTGCCTGAGTCCAGCTGCACAATCAGTGCTTTTATTGCTGTTGATGCTGCATCGTTGTCTCCCTCCCTTCCTGTCTCCCCTTTACCCCAAATTAGTGCAAAATCCCAGATTTTTTTGCCTTTCAACAAACACAACTTAGCTACGAGCATCTGATTCCTCCGATATCCATGATTAGGCTGTGGGGTGGGAGGAACGGGGGAGGTGGGGGGATATTGGTGCACAAATAGCCCTTTTCACACAAGGAGATGCCCCCTCTACTAAAGATGTGCAAAGTGACGTTGATGGCAGGTCCTTGCCTATTTGCTTCTTCCTCAAGTCATCTTGGGCATTGATACTTTCTGCAGCTTTATTTTAATTCTCCCTTGTTGCTAAGTGCTTTGTTTCCCTCCTCCTGAAATGCCAGTAGCAGCACTCTCTTTAAATGCATATAGATTACAAGACAGCCTGAATTTAATAGCATCTTTCTGGAGGCTGTGAAGGGATCTGCTGCAAGCCAAGGCTCCTGCTGGGGGAGCAGCAGGAAACTTTTCCTAGGGCTGGGTTATCGCTGCACTTTGCTCCAGATCCATGGGGGAAGAGAGGCTCTGAGCTTTGGTCCAGCCCGGTCGCAGTTCCTGTCCTGTTTGTATCATTCTGTGCTTCTGGGCTTGTCTGTGCTTCTGTTTAGATTGATTCCCTTGAGGGTCAAGCTTTAAGTTTCCTGCCCAGTTTGAGTTTGGCCACTGTCACCTGTTAAATTCAGGGCTTTTCTGTGTAACAAACCTCCAGTCGCAGCAGTTTGATCACAGTCCCGTGTCACTCTGGCTCTCACAGCCCTGTCCCCATCCACCCAGCGCTGGGCCAGGCTCAGCCAGGCTGCCCCAGACCCCAGAGTCCCACAGTGTGGGGGGACCCCTGCAACACTCCCATTGCAAACCTTTCCTCCCAGTCAGCAGGGCTTAAACTGAGCCTCCTGACAAGCGAGGGGAGGAAGGAAGACTCTCATTCTTCCTTTACTGAGGTAGTATTGACAGCATTACCATTCCTCGTGCTTGCAGTTACGGGGGGTGAGGAGGCTGAGCTGCACCCCATGGATTATCCCTACCCTTCAGGCTGCCTGGCCTGGGGATGCATCAGGGCTCCTATGTGTGATCCAGGGTTACATAACACACCTACTGGAAAGGTTTTCTGCTCCCAACCTGTCCGCAGCAGGCATGAAACCCTCAGGTCTTGTGTGCTGGAGGATTCCTGAGTTTAGAGGCACTCCCCAGGCTGCGGAGCTGTAGGCTCTGCTCGCAGGAATATTTTGGACTGATGATGTTTCTAATACGAATGTTCTTAAGACCTTTATTCTTATTGCTCTGTTTTTCTCCCCAGGGGGGTTATTTCCTAATCAACAGTCCCAGGAACATGCGGCTTTTAGGTTTGCGTTGTCTCAGCTCACGGAACCCCCTAAGCTCCTTCCCCAGATCGACATTGTGAACATCAGTGACAGCTTTGAAATGACATACACCTGTAAGTACCAGCATCCGCCGTGCTCTGCCTTGCTTTGGGTGCTTTATTCCTGACTTGGGTTTGTTCCCTGTCTGAAATATGGGACCTCTTGCTCCAAATGTGCAGCTCGCCTTTAGGGTCCAGGCAAGAACACCCCAAACATACAGACAAAGGGTTTCTGAGTCGTTTTGGTTTGTGCTGAGGAACAGGGGTGAGGTAGTGCTGCAGCTGTCCAGCATGTCTTGTGTTTTCCCTTCCATTGCATCCAAAGTGGTACAAACCCCCCAACATTTCATTTCCTCTTGTTTCTCCAACCTCTGCCCAACTCATTATGTTGAGGTCTCATCCCCATATTTCCCATAGCTGTGATACACAACAAAGACACCCCTTTCCACCCACAGAAAGCACAGAAATCTCTGTTTAGTGTGAACAACTTTTTCCTCAGCCCCAGTTTAACCATCTGTCCTTGTAATTTAAGTAAGACCTAGCAGAAACCAACAGCTTGGTGCAAGTGGAGTCCAAATCCACAATAAGGGCATGCCTAATAATGACAGAGAGGTAAGAGAGTTCTAGTTTCAAGAAATTAATTCATTTGCTCTAAAACAGGTATTAAAGAATGAGTTTGCACCTGAGAATTGATCTCAGGGTGTATCTGCACCCTGCTGAAGCACAACACATTGGCTGCACTGTTCTCATGATATGATATAATTGGGAAAAAAATCTTGGCCTGATAGATAAAGCCAAGGTTAGCAGCAAAAAGAAACAGACCATGAAGAAACCAAATGAAAACCAAACCCATAACACAGCCCCGTGGTTGCTGTGGCAGCCTTGGCTTCCCTTGGAGCACAGGGTGCAGTGCTGTGGGCGAGGGGCTCACGCCGGCGGTAGGATGTGATGCACAAAGAATTCCTGGGTTTGACCTGGTGTCAGACACTGCTGCTGACACTCCCTGAGCCTGTGTGTGCGTGTTTGGGGGCTCTCAGGAGAGGCTGGAGGAAGCCTTCCCTTCGTAGAGCCTGTTGGATTGTTGTTGGCTCTCATCCGTAGTGTCCTCTCGAGTCGCTGAAACATCCCCCCTGCAGTTTAGTTGTGTGGGATAGAGGTGAACACAAACTGTTCTCTCCGCTCAGAAATGCACAGAAGGGATCTCCGGGAAGAAAGAGCCAGCAATGTACCAGAGGAGAATTAATGAGGCTTTTTGAAGAAGAAAAAAAAAAGTTGTGATATTTTCTGTTGGAGGGTTTGCAAATACAAGATTTCAGGAATTTCCTGCCCAGTATGATGTGGAAGAGAGAAGTAACAATTTGGCCACACTTTCTTTGCAGTATCTAATGGCACATCTAAAGATTTTCTATTTTCCTTAATATCCCTCTATTTGCCAAATACAAGGTTTCCATCAAGGAACAGCAACTATTTCAGCTCAATCCAATGGCACTTTCTTGGCAGGAAAACCAGACAAATAGAAGAAAAAAGCCAGACCTTGTATCTATCAAGGGAAAACGTCACCCACCTGGAGTGGAGTTGCTGACTGTGGCTGGGGATGAGCTATTTCAGAGCTGATAGCAGGAAGAAAGCAGAAACTGCAAGAATATCACTCAAATAAATTCTCCATCTGCACATGGCTTTCCCTCCCTCTCCATGCCTGCCACTAATGCTTTTGTTTACAGCTTTGATGGCAAGACCATGACACCAGTTATGCTTCAGAAATCTGTCATTAGTACTGCGGGGGCAGGGGTGGTCTCACAAAAGCTGAATGGAAGCAAGGCAGCCTCCCAAAGGATGTTATATTTGAGCTCTATGTAGGGCACATTGTCCTAGATCAGACCAGCAGAGCACTCTGCACAGTCCAACTTCACTTGTCCTCGTTTTGCTTTTCTTATAATTAAAAACTTCCTAAGTTCCTCCAGACTATGGAAGGCAGCATTTGTTTTGTAAGCACAAAGGAAGGTGTTATTCCATGTACCCTAGGGGTGAAAAAAAACCCCAACCTAAAGAAAACAGGCCATTAGGAGACCTGATTTTAGCAACCTAGAGCTGAAGTGTAACTTTTGTCAGGAATTAGCTCATTCTTCATCTTCCAGCTAATTCCTTGCCTGGTTGCCAAGACTAGGTATCAGCAGAACGATCTGTTTATTTAGAGAGAATAAAAACCCTGCCCACACAATGGTCCTTATCTTCTGAGAGAAGACTGGCCGTGCTACCAGTTAAAAGTACCGGGTTTCGTTCCCATGGAGATGGAGAACACAGCATTTCCTTGCCATTGGCATTACCTGTTTCTGTGACAGTTCAGGGTGTTTGCACCCTGTGAACCTGATGCTTCACCTATCTGGGTCTCCAACAGGACATCTGAGCAAGACTAGCAGGTCCCAGCTCCACTGCAAATCCTGCTTTGTGCCGGGACCCAGCCTCCTGTGCTGAATGTAGTCTTTATGGCAAGTGCTTGAAGGAGAATCACTCAAAATACAGAGCAGATATTAAGAATCAGTGATGACAGCAGAAGCAGCACCCTTGTTGGGCAGCTTGTGGGGTGGTGATGAAGTGGCAGGATGAAGTGCAGCACCACGACAGCAGCCTGGCTGAGGAAATCATGTGCAAAATGTATCTCGGCATCAGCTGTGACCCTGCTTACCTCTGCCTGACACGGAGCTGCTCGCTGTGAGGATGAGCGGGCTGTGGCGTGACAGTGGGTGAAGTGACAGCGTGAGCTCCGTGCCCAGGTGACAGCTCCGTTAATGACGCTCCTCCTCGGTCGTGAATTGGTGACAATGACACCCATCCGAGGGAGAAATCTGGAGAATAGCCAGAGGCTGCTGTAGTTGCTGTGCTGTCACTGTGACAGCCCCACAATAACTTTCACGTTTCTGGTGTTCTCAGAAGTGGACTTTTTATTGTTACGCAGTAGTTGTGGAAACCTCTGTGCGGGTCCTGTGGTCCCTGTGCGAAAATGTCAGGAGATGAGGATTTTAAGCAAACCAAAATCATTAAGAAAGCAAGAAGAGGTTGTAGATACAATGTGTGGTGACTTCCTGTTTCACATGCGGGGTTGATGCTAATGTTGTTGCATCACTGAGGCACGGGCACATTTCAACAACTGAAATATCTTTCTGAATTCATTCCATCCCACAGAATAGCTGGTAATGAACAGGCTCCGTGGTTGCAGCTGGGTGCCTGATGGGGCTTACCCGCATGAAAGTACACATCTGCCACTCTGAGGGTTCTTAACTAAAGGTTAGGAGGCTTTATAATTTTGTGCTGTTTCTTCAAAGGCCAAGGAAAATTGTTTAGGGGAGGAAGGTGAATTGAGACTCCTTCCTTCAGCAGAATTACACAGCAGTGCCAGGTGACTATAAAGGGTAAAGGGATGGTGTGATGTAGTTGAAATATTTACCTGGTGACGTAGCAGAGCAAAACCCTTCTGATCAGCTTTAAGGACATGTTCACAGGTTCTGTCTCCAGCCATGTTTGGAAAAGAGCTTTATGGCCTCCAGACAGTCTCCAGCAAACTGCCACGCTGGGTTTTGCCGTGTCTGACTGCACTCAGGGCAGACCCAGCACAGCAGAGCTGATGCTGCAGGTCAGGGTGGAGAGGGGTGGGAAGAGGGATGCTCTGTGCCAGGTGCGAGGGCACACGAGCTCTGTAGCTTAAGAGAGAACTGCAAATTCCTGTCCCTGGAAGGTCCACAGTGGATGGAAGCACTGTGTACTGTTGACAGCAGAGGAATGAGAGGTTTCTTGCTTGAGACAACCTGTGCTGGGAATAGTTTTCTCCTATTCTTCATCTCAGCCTCCAGTTGTGCACGGTGTAATGTGCATCCCCATCCTGTGCAGAGCCCAGCTCCTCAGGGAATAGGAGTTGTTTCAGCCACAGCTCCATAGCTTTATTTAATTTGTGGTGCAGAGACTCCTGCTTTCAGCCCTTGGCTGAGGTCCCCAGGTGAGCCTGGCAGCATCAGGCAGACGTGGAGGCTGCTCTGGCTGTCCTGGGAAGAGGACAGCTCAGCAGCAGCCTGCCCTGGGGGCTGCGCCCTGTGAGCGGGGCTCGCACAAGGTGAGTCACCAGCTCGGTGAATCTGTCCCTGCGAAACTCAGGCCACTTTGCAGGGATGACCAGTGACCAAAATAACCCCTGCTCATCACTGAGCCCTGCAGCTTTGCTGAGGCAGCCACCAGATTTTGTGTGCTTGGGTGGTGGGCTGCTGACAAGGGGCCTTCAAGAGCTGCACACCTGAAACACAGGATAGCAACAGGATTTTGCAGTGGCAAGAAAACTTACAAAGAGGCTGAAAAACAATGAATTATTTATCCCTCTCCTTCCCTGCATGCACAGATAGAGTTACTGTGGGGTCCTCATACCGACTATATGCTGTGGGTGCTGCTAGAATATCAACAGTTGAATCTGTTCTGCAAATTAGAAAATGAACATGTAATTTGGATTCTGTTCGTATTTTATGAAGGCCTCCAAGCACCAATTAGAGAGGGATTTGGAGTGATCACTCACTCTGTGCTTATGTTCTTATCAATAGCAGCAAGCTTACATCCAGATCAGCTAGGAAATGAAGTCTTTCTTTTTCTTCTTTTCCTTGGATACTTACATATATAGATAGAGTATTTATAGAAATTGCTTTTTATCTCTTAAATTACCTCTCAGAGATAGGAAGGAATAGGCAAGCAGTTGAATGTTCTCAAATGAGGATCTAAATTTGGTTTAATTAAACAATTATTGTGTATTGAATTTAAAGGAAGCTTCTTTGTTGACAAACATATGATGGTCGCCATTTCTTGTGAAGGTGTTGCTGTAATTATTCCAGCAGTAATCAATTAGAATGCAATTTTTATAATTAAACTTCCACAGTCTAAATAAGCCCAGCCCTGTAATAGTTGTGGTGTTGCTAGACTTGTTTTTATTTTCACAGTGTCAGAAATCTCATGTAAGTGCTTTGGGATGTTTTTTTTCCCCTGCAGAGCTCAGGATGCTCGCTATGACTATTTAATGTGAGTTAAGCCAACAGAAACATGGATTTAATGATCAGATGCGGTTTGATTAATAAAATACAGGTACTACAAGGAAATACATCTCCTTAGATTATGTCACAGGAAAAGATGTGATGCAGACAGATGAATCACGGAGCATCAACTCACGTTAGATCAACCTGAGATTGAGGCTGCTCAGTTTTGGGCAGGGATGGGCTGTAGCTTTCTAGTAAGTGTGTGTTTGTTTAGTGAGATGCCAGCAGCTTGGAGCGTGCTGATGGCTGAAATCCTGCCAAATAGGAGGGAGCAGGTCCTGGAGGTGGCACAGCTCCCTGTGTCCCACCATCTCTGCAGGGCCCCCGGGGCGGGTGCTGGGTGCTGGGTGCTCAGCGCTCACAGTCACCACTGAGGAAGGCAGGAGCTTGTCCCATATGATTTCTCCAAGAAGGAAAAGCATTTAAAACATGAGTGCTGAGCCACTTCCCCAGCTAGGGCTGCCAGGACAGGGCAGGTTGTCTGTCTGCCTCCAGGGATCTGGGCGCAGAGAGTTTTGGGTAAATGTGGGCCAATATCATCAGCAGGGACACTGATGGGGCTCCGCTGTCTCCTGACAGAGACAGCCCTGCAAGAGGCACCACACATCAGGAACTGTGTCACCCAGTCTGCTGTGTCCATCTCTTCAAAGGCCATGGGGGCACTTGTTCTTTGCATGACTATTTTTGTGTATTTAATTTTTTTTATCCTGGGTGGTGGGAGAGTTGCCTGGGGAGGAAAGGAGATATGACGCCATAAGGAAAAATCAGAGGGAGGAATAAGGGGAATTTCACACCTGCAAATCTCTCTGCTCATCTGGAAAGGATCCCAGCACTGCTGACAAGCGGGAAAGAGAGTGAAGAAGTAAAATTTGGGCTCTGCAGTAGGCAGAGGAGGGATTTGAGAAACAGTGAGCAGCACAGGCCAGACCTGTCCATTGTGTGACAGTCACAGCTTCCACTCACAGCTTAGCTTTTCTTCTCTAAAAATAAAGCTTTTTCATGTGATAGGGATTCTACTAGGCCAGAAACAGACAGGCTTTATTTTTTGGCATTATTAGCAAGGTGAGAGTGGAAATCTTCATGTGACTGCAAGGAAGGCAGCGTGCAGAAGTGTGCTGTTCATTTCCAAAAGTGGTCGGAATTTTAGATACATACGTTTACATTCCCTTAATAGGGTTAGGGCCCCAAAGGCAGCAGCTCTCTGCCACCAGAAATGGAAAAGGTCCCAGTTAGCTTCAGTAACACGTGGAGCTCAGAGCAAACACAAAACCAACATGCTCCTTAAAGAGGCAATAAGTCAGGGAGACTTTAATATTCTGAAGATCTAAATTCTCCGGGGTGCGGTATTAACACAAGTCTGAAGACAAAGATGCATTTATTTCAACTGCATTCCTTTAAAGAGAGAAGACTTTATTTCTTTTACTTTGGTTGTGCAGAAATGAAACAGGGCGCTGCTTTTCCCAGTGAAAAGTTCCACATGAAGTCCTTTGGTACCACCTGAGGAAGTTAGGGGTTGGACAAGGTGCAGCAGAGGGGCCAAGGTGCCAGGGAAAAGGGAGACCAAGCCACTTGCAATCCACTATCATTCCAGCAAAAAATATTCCAAAATAGTACTGAATTATTAGGGCAATAAGAGTGTGGTATCCAGCAGAAACTTCTGCCTGCTCACCTGCTGAAGTCATCATTCATTAGCTTAAACAAGAACGAGTCTCCAGTTGATTTTGTCACGCTGCCCTTTTCGCAGCCAGACCCACTTATCCTCTCTGGGGGACTCTTAAAAAAAAAAACCAAAACACGAAAACAACACAAAAAGACAAAAACCTCTTGAAATGTTGATTCTTTTTATTAATGTAGATCAGTTATTTTCCCTGTTGTCTGCAAAGCAGACCCTGCCAATCCTCACCCAGGGCTGCAATTCAGATGTGCTTATGCTTCGCCAGACTGAGTGACCCCTTGAGGAAGCAGCAGTGAGAGGCAATGAAGAGGTGAGTGACAGCTAAAAATTGCCAAATCTTGGCTTCTTCAAGAGGGTCTTTTCGTTCTTTGATTTTATTTGTTTTTGCCAGAGTGGAGGAGTGCAAAAGAAAACAACTGATGTCTAAGATTGAGTTGTACTGATGGCAGGATTCTCGTGTGGATGTGGCATATGTGTCTGCATTTCTCTGTATGCTATAGGAGTCTTGGCTTTGATTTTGTCAGTGAGATCCTGCCACTATGCTAATGGAGATGAAGTGGGATGGAGATGAAAGGTTGAGGGCTTGAGGGTCAGAGTAGAGATACAGAAACCGCTGTAAGTAATCTGGATGCAGTGTGGAAGAATCTCACACGAAATCAAGGGCTATTTCTCACCTCCCTGCCCTCCCAAACACTTTGCTTTGATCTTTGCTAGCAGTGAGCTTCAACAACCAAAAGGCATTCATGATTACACAGATTCAGATGGGTTTTTCTCCTGCTGGCCTGCCAACATCCCCTGAACTCCCCGAGCCTTTTTGGCTTTCCTTCCACACAGCACCCACCTCCCATTCAGCGCCATCCGTGAGACGGACAACAGCACTGCTCTTCTGGCAGGTAAACAGCAGAAAAAGTTACCAGCAGGCCTGGGAGCTTGTGAGGAAAGCACAGGCAAGCAAAGTCCAACAGAGAGCACACAGGGACAGGGAATGAAGAAACCTTGGAGCAGGAGACACGGCATGGGAAAGGGGCAAGGCAGCAGCTCTGGAGGGGCTGTGGATGTGCAATAAGTGGAATTTTCCCTTCTCTCTTTTCAGCCCTTAGCTAAGCAAGGGAAGATTTTTCTTTCTGAGGGCTCTTCCTCTTTCTGCTCAGATTTGAGCTGGAGCTCCTGGTGTCTCCTATTTGGTCAGCAGCACAACTCAGCTTCCTCCTGTCCTCCACCTTCATGCAGGTGATACACAAAGGTCATGTGCTGGTCCTGAGGTGGCCAGGGAAAAGGGAGACAACAAATGCTGAGATGTAGCCCCCAGTGGGGTGAAGGTGAGCTGGAAAGGAGACTCTTGTCAGAGCATACATGGCAGGGGAGGCTCGGGGGGGACCACCCTGTTGGTGTCTAGCAGGGACACAGATCAGCAGGGAAACGGGGGCAGGTCTGAGCCACCAGCACGGTGCCTGCAGGGGCTGAAGCAGCCAGCGGAGCTGCAGTGGAGAAAGAGGCCTGGCCTGCAGGGACTTCAGGAGAAATGTCTTTGTGCAGAAGGTGATTAATGTCTTTAATGAACTACCAAAGGAAGTAATAGAAAGCCAAAGCACAGGCGGCCGCAGTGGGGGAAGGGGTGAGGAGAGGATGCTGTTGCAGGCGAGGAGGAGGCAGGGAGAGGTGCAGCCCATGCAGCAATGCTGCTCCCAGCTCAGAAAAACAGGTGGGCATGGCAGCTGTCCCCAGTCCATCCTGAGCAAAGGCAGATCTGAGTGCATTTCACAGATTAAATCAGCATTAATTCAGTCTTCCAGCCTGTCTTCATTCTGGGGTCTCTTCTGCTCAGCTCATTATGGCCGTGCCAAAACCCACTGCCTGCAGCTTCAGGGTGTGGGGATGGCAATCTGGGAGTCCCTGTGCTCCTGTCCTGTGGGGACTGCACAGGCAGAGGCTGTGGGGAGAGTGGAGCCTCTGTGAGGGGAGTGAAGCCTCTCCACTGTCAGGGAACAGACCTCCTCAGGTCCCAGGAGTCTGGGACCTGGATTAGCCTTGGCTGACAGGCGTTAAGAGTCATCATTTGTTTGGGAACCTGCAAGAAATGTGTGGATGAAGTCAGGCAGATTTCTAACATTGAGTCATCTATATCATAACATCCTCCACCTTAGCAGCCTCATGTGCCAGACTCACAGAGACCTCGTGGGGAGCAGATACCAGCACCTCTCCTGAACCTGCAGAGCCTCGAGCAGTCACAGGGCTTGCAGAAGGTCACCCATTCACAGCCACACACAGACTGGAAAATCAGCTCGTCGTGTTCCCATGTCTAGCTGCTGATACCTTGAGGGCAGTGAATTCACTGTGCAGCCCTCAGGTGGGAAGTGAGGTCGCTCCTGCATTTCCATCCCTGCTTCCAGAGCAACCACACACCTTCAGGGATAAGCCCTTCCCCAAAAAGCCTGGATCATTTCTTGTTCTGGAGAAACAAGCACTACTTTGAGGTACAGGCTTGTTCTGTCAAAGAGGAAACTCTCATTCAAGCATCATTACAGTTTTAGTGAGGCTTAGCAGTCACGCTGCATTGGGAGTACCAACACTCAGTACCTCAGACAACAGCTCTCAGTGACCATTCTCAAACTTCTCTTCTCTGTTTGAGAATATTTAGCCCATCAAAGCTTGTTCTGGAGTCCTCACATGTGCCCACATGCCCCCTAACTGGACTTTTCCTTCCTCTGTGAAGTACCAGGTAAAGCAACAGAATTGTGTTGATTTTCGCATAGTTTGCTACAAGACTCTGAGAGGCAGGTGAGATGAATCCTATCCCAAAGTGTCTGCAGTTGCATTGTGTTCTTCTGCTAATTCCTCAATACTCGGCTGAAGGTGACATCTCAGCAGTATCAAACATTTTGCTGCTCTCCCTGCAAGCAGCCTGTAAAGGCTTTGATAAAAGCAGGCATCACATTGCAAACAGGCTCTTCGCAGTTGTGCTATTCTGATGTATTGCTGAGAAGTGAAGAAAACATATGTTCATGGCACAGAAACTGCTCTGCTCAGGTTCTCCTTCTGTATTTTGGTACCGCACTGCAGTGGCCCCCCAAGGGCAGGGGCCTGGCATTGTGATGTGCTTTTATCCTCTTGGCCTCTTCTATTTCTCACTTTTCATGGGCTTGCTGCTGGCAGGAGTGTTTGCAGTGCTCCAACAGCCATGCCTGGCTTTGCTTTAGCTGTCTTTAAGCAGATCTCTTTCTCCCTCTTCCTGTTGATACACTGCTGGCTGATAGTGCCTGTCCCCCCTGCTCTGGGGGAATCACAGGGTTGGGATCATCAGGGGAGGAATGCCTTCAGACGCTCTGGCATTTCCAAAACAGCACCCAGGGATTTGATTGAGCAACCCCCACTAGCTCAAATGGGAAGAGCACAGTTAAGCTTTGTGTGGCACTGGAACAAACAATCTTGCGGGAAAGGGAAAATAAAAACCCCATTGCTTGGCCAGTAAAAAAAAAAATAATTTCTACAGTAGCATTCTGTAGCAACTGAGACAAACCAGATCGAAAGCTCTACATCAAAACACACCTTAAAGTCTTGGGATACTCTGAATCCCATCACAATCTGTCTTGAGTTCTAATTGCCATTTGGCAGCAATCTCAGAGGATTCGGAGAGCAATGTACATTCAGGTTTCCTCTTCTGAGCCTGTCTCAGGACAGAAAGTAAAAGTGTGAATCCAAACTAGCAAGTCGAGCAGAACAACTTTAAAAACAAACAGGAAAAAAAGAGAAAAATCTCCAGGGCTGTGGAGTGAAATCTAGAGCAGTGTGGCGGAGGCTGGGGGTGGAGGGAATTGGGGCCAAGACATTCAGGTACAGCAGTATCCTGGTGTGGGGAGCCTTTGGAGAAGGTGTACTTGTCTCCTCCAAGGTGTGTTTGTCTCCTCCAAGGTGTGCTTGTCTCCTCCAAGGTGTGTTTGTCTCCTCCAAGGTGTGTTTCTCATCCCAGCTGTGTTGTCTCAGCTGTGCAGAGGAATGAGGAGTGTGGCTGTAGGGCTGAGGGTGCCTGTGCCATAGGATGATTCATGTCCAGAGCGCATGAGGTGCTGCAGAGGTGCAGCATGCAGGGGTGAGGTTTTTTCCCTAGATATCCTTGCCTGCAGGCAATACAGCAAATTCTTCACTTTCAACAACAGCATATTTACATTAAAAAAAGGTTTAATCAAAGGGAAATTGCACTTGACAGTCTCCCTTTAGCCACTGGAGAGCAGCAAGCAGACAGGCGCAGGAGGCTCCTTCCGTCCCTTGCTGTCTGGTGTTCTGTGGTTTTGGCATTGTTAAAATGGGAAGCATCTGTGAGCCCTTTGGATCACAAATGGATCTGGGAGCCAGCTAACAACTCATTTATTATCAGGGAGCAGAGAGTTTCTTCTGAGCCAGTGCCATCTATCATTTCTTAGAGACGCTGTGTGTTATCGAAAGAATTTACTTTAAGAGTTGGCACCTGGAACCCAATAATGAGCCCATCTTTGGGAACAACTCTCCTTCCTCACCAAGATTTCCTTTTCCCAGCTTCAGGAAGAAGGGGGAAGGGTGTTCAGCAGCAGAGTGCTCTGCTCGGAGAAGTTCAAGAGCATCCCTGCTCTGAAAAATTCCTTGGGAGATGCTTCCCTCCTGCTTCTCCTTTGCTTCTCTCTCTGTGAGAATAGAGTATTTTGCCCAAAATACTGATGTAGGGAAGGTGAAGAGGCTATTCCAGCCCCCTTGCATGGACCCCATCTCTGCAACTCCAGGCAGGCTAAGCCTGCCATGCACAATATCCCACCCACAGGCAGCACCTGCTGCTGCCTGGCCTGGATTTCGTGCTGCTTCAGCACAGAGCTGCTTCCTCTGCCGTGTCAGCCCATTTGCCTCCCCAAAGTGTGGGGTTGCAGGGTGGGCTGTGGGGCCACTCTGTAGTCCCAAACAAGTCCCTGCACCCAGAGACCTGCAGAAAGAGCATTTTCCCTGATGTATTGGGTGAGGGTGCCACGGTGTTGTCTGTGCTGATGTTGAGTGGCCTGATGTGGGCACTCCAAATCCAACCCTCCTTTCCTGCAGACATCAGCGATGTGATGAAAGCCCATTTCACTCTGTTCTTTGAAGCAGCTGTGAGCTCACACCAGTGTTTTTGGGCTGCTGTTATCTCCTGGTTGCTTAAAATCCCGGGCTCACAATGTTCTTCAAGGGAATTTGCCGTGAGAGTCAGCAGAAGAGATGGCAAGATGTGCAGGGTGCCCAAGTGATGGGGCACTGTGACCCTTTGGAGATATTTTCCTCAGTTTTCATGTTCAGCTGGTTGATGTGGTTTAACCATTCTTCCTTTCATCTGCACTAAGGAATTGTTCCAAGAAAATACAACATTTGTCTTAATTTTGGTTTGGTATTTAAACTTCTTTTTAGTGTGATGGGGAATCAGGGTTACACATACGTGTTTCTACACTATCAATTCCCTGGATTGTGGATCAAGCCTTTTCTGAAGAAGGTTCACTTGATCCAAAGAAATCCATGGGGATTTGTGACCTGTGATGCCATCGTTGCTTGTCTTTACCTTTCCTGCAGATTTTTCCCAGCAATGTTACACTCCACCCTGATTTTAGCTCGTTCTTCCTTTCCTTGCAGCAGGATTTTCCTCTTGGCTGCTCTGCACCAGTCTGTGCCTCCAACCATGCCATGCCCCATGCTCAGGGTGTCCTGAGCCTCTCATGGCTGTTGTGGTTTCTGCTGTTCACCTGTTGCATCTCCCTCCTGTCAGGAGTTTATTAAGCTTTCATAGCAGTGTTTAAGCCTTATATTTGTTTATCAAATATTTGGGGTCTTGATTGTTAGCTTAGGCCTGTAGGTACAAAAAAAATCAGATTTTTCAAGTCATTTTAGTGTTTACTGATTCCTCCAGGAGCATCAGTGTCTAACTGTGATACAGTGTGTTCTGGGTGACACCAGTGTCCCTGTGCACCTGTTTCAAGCCTAGCACAAATAGGATTATTATTTTATGCAAACCACTTTTTTTTTAATTTTTGGATGAAAGAACAAGCCAAAACCACAATTACAGCTCAACGATTCCTTTTCGTGGAAGGTGTGTGTTTCTGTTCTGTGGTGGTGCTGCAGAACAGGCTCTAACAGCAGCCAAACTCCCATGGTCCACTTTCCTCCTGCCCATGCATGGATGAACTCCATCTCTGGCTGTTTCTGGCTCTGCTGCACTTTGGGTGACAAGGGGAAGGGGCAGTGCTGGCTGGTCCCAGCCTGGCTGTGCTGTTCTGGAGAGTGCACTCAGCTCCTCCTCTCTGCCTTGGTTTGTCACAGTGCTGTGGGATACTTTGTGTGGGAGCTGATCCCCTTCCCCAGATCCTCGTCTCTCCCAGAGTGAGATTTTGCCTCGGGATCATGCATCGGTCTTGCACCTTGTTTTCTCTTTTGTCAGAGCTATGTCCTGCCAAGATCAGATGGCTGAGGAGCTCTAATGGCTTCCTCGTGTAATTTCCTTCCTCAAGAAGTGAGAGGAAAATAAAATGTGCAAGGGGACACACCAAGACATCAATGGTTAAAAAAGAATTAAAATCTTGAAAAGGGTGTATTGAGTTTTAGGCAAGTGGTAGAATCAGGCACAGGTGATAAATGAGAGCTGAAGGCTTGTGGCAAGTGCATTAGAGGCAGCCTCTAACGTGTTCTTTAAACCAACATTTGTTGCAGTTCAGTCCCATCCCCAGCCAGCAGCTGAAGTGAGCAGTGAGATGTCTCCTCTGATCCCACACCCCATCGCTCTCACTGTGGGGCTCTGCAATTCCTGCAGGCACCAGCAGGAAAAGGACAAAGTCCAAGATCCCGAGGGAGTGATGCTCTGGGCAGTGTCAGCTTTCCTGCAAGGAGTGAAAGGCTAATCACTTCTCAGACAGGTCCTGAAGTTGAGGGAGACTTTGACTTCCAGCCTCGAGTGACCTACCTGTGCCTTTGAGACCTCGGCTGTGCCAGTAGCTCTTTCTCTTGTGTGTGAGACTGCATGTGAACGGTGGCTTTAGGGAGAAGTTATATTTTTAGGGGGTTTGGGTTACTGTCCCATCCTGTTGTCCAGTTTTTGTGTTGTTTGTTTTCGGGTTTTTTTCCCAGTGAGACTGGACAGAGGCATTAATGAGGCACACCAAACCAGCATGAGAACACCCGGATTCCCTCTGATTCAGCTGGAAAAGGCTGGGTGCTCAGAAGGTGGGATGTGCTTTCCGTGGCTGCCAGTGTTGATAAATAACAGGGGGAGATCTGAGTGAGCACTTGCCCATAGGAGAGGACACGGCTTTGAATTTCTGTTCAGACAGACACTGGCCTCATTTTCTTGCTTAGGCTCATATTTATAGTTCCTGCTCTTCCTAATGAATATGATCCCTCTTTGTGTAGGTCCACAGATCCTTGGCAAGTGGGGATGGCTGTCTGGTGGATACCCAGAGCTCTCCCGTGTCTGCTGGCACACGAGCAGCAACCTGTGATGTCTGGGAAGTGATGGGGGAACTACTCCTCTTCTCCTGGGAGTGCCAGGCAGCAGCATATGGGTAAAGGCCACGTAGGTGCTCTGAGTGGGTGAGCACAGACTACCTCTGCGTGCAGGATCCTTGGGAATGATTTTCCCAAGCAGACTCTGTCATGGAGCAGTGAAGTGGAAGTGCCGAGGGGCCACGCCGAGTGGCCGCAGTGCGTATTTGTCACCATCTGTTCTCCCTTAGCTGCGATGACAGCAGGAAAATGTCCTTCACGTCGGCAGTGTAGGCTCATTCATCTCCACTCCCCAAGTGATGAGAGCACGAGCATGAATCACCTGCTCATCTCAGTCTTCATCTTCCTCCCCAGATGTGGCTCTGGGCTCCAGCCCATCCGGCAGGGCAGCTTGGCTGGGCCCTGGCAGGGCTGGGGCAGGGCAGGGCTGGGGATGGACAGTGGATGTGGGTATGGACATGGATAAGGCACCTGGGGAGAGGAGGGAGTGACCAGCTCTGCTTCTCTCCCGCTGCCCACAGGGAAGCGTTTAATCTCCTGATGGGAGGAAATTGAGAGAGATGCATTTAACACTGACCCTTGCACAGGGAGGATGGCTTCTCTTGAATTCACTTTTGTGAAGCACCAGGCAGCACTGCAGTGGGTGAAGCTTTTCCTTTCAGCTCAGGCAATGTACTTTTAATTTCCCTTTCTGGTCTTTAAGGCCAAAGAAAGATTATCAATAGCTTTCTGTTGAGTGAAGCTTTTCTTTTGAAACTTCCTTTGGAAAAAAAACGGTTAAAGGCCATGAATATTCTACTTATCTGACCCAAAACTCTTATCCCACTGGGATTAGGTCTTCATTAGATGAAATGTTAGTGGGCAAGTGGCTTGTTCTGTCTACGTGTCTTTCACACATCCTCTTCCCTCCATGCAGGGAAGGCAGTCTGGGGGCACTTCCCTCCCACCCAAAGTGTTTAACTTGTTGTGACTGGAAACTCATCAGGCTTTAAGGAATCTGAGTGGACCGTGAGCCATCCTTAACCTAGACAGAGTCCAGGAGATGTCTTCATGCCCATGTTAAAGAAATAAAAAAAATCTCAATTCTTTTGGGCTTTCATCTTCCCATGCAGGGCTTTCCATAACCAAATGACTGGATGCAGCCAAAATTTCAAACCCCACCCAAATTCAAATTTCCCAGCAGACCCAGTGTAGATACGATGGAGGTGTTGCAAATAAGGAGAAATATGTATTCTGTTTTGGTTTTCCTGCTGTGGTTTATTAGTTGTGCTTGTGGTGAGACCTGGAGTTTTCCAGCCTGAGCTTGGCAGAGAAAAGCAGAATATGTCTAACTACCGCAATAATTGTAATTATCGTTAGGCATTTCTGTGGTTTTATCAAAGTAGGAAGGGAATTCTGGGAGGGCTTTAAATAAATGCTTTCTCCCAGGATGTCCCCTGGGTGGATGGACCCTGGCACAGGCAGGTGCTTCTCAGAGGGACTCCCTTTGAGTTGCAACCAGTAATAAAAATGAATTTTGGGACAGTGAAATGCACTGAAATAGATATACCTGATGCAGTGTTCTCATCATCCCTGTGTGGGAAAACAGCCACTTATTGCCTATAAAAATTTTTATTTTCTGAGGATATTAGAGGTTCCTGTAGAGTTGGGGGCATTAGCTTTATTTAAATGCTCAAAATATTTATTGAGGACATGCTTCCTCTATATTCTCTCTTGATAGGATGCCCCAAATCCAGTGACATTAATTAGCTACTTAAACTTTTTTCCCCCCCAGCTATGGCCAAATCTCTCTGGATTTAGCAGCACAGCAAAGATTTAACAGAAAGTTTAAATGGGAAAAGCATATGAGAGGAGAAATTTAGGATAAGATTCTGTGCCTGTTAACTGATGGCATTTATGAATTATAGCTGAGAGATGTCATATCAGTGGAAATGGAAAACAGCTTAGTGGATTATAAAAATACCCTCTATAAACCATTTTAATGCCTAATTTTTTTAAGTCTCTTATGGTAGGTGTCATAAAAATGAATTCTAGCAGAAAGGATAAAAATTTTCCCTCGGTAAACTGGCTAACTGGTGATTAGAGGCTGTCAGGGAGAACAAACTCTTGACAAGGCTGAGGTGGAGTTTAGCTGAGGACAGCAGTCTCCTGTTTCTGGGGAGGTGAGTTTGCTCATGGATGAAGCAGATCCAAACCTGCAGGGGGAATATCCCTGCAGCCAAATGTTCTCCATCCCAAGGAGGCAGATTCTGATGGATAGCAGGAGAGGAACACTGAGGAGAGAGCAGTGGGGGCTCAGCTGTGGGGCAGAAGCTATGTCAGGGATTGTTTTGGGGCAGCCCATGAAGGGAATTGCAGACTGGAGGGCACAGCCAGGATTGCTAGTACCTGCAGTTGTGGATATGAGATAGGGGTTGCAAAAAGTTGCCTGTGGGATGTCTTGGAAAGAGCCATGAGGTGATGCTGGACAGGAAGATCCATCCTGGTGTCCACCAGGCTGCAGTGACTTTGATCCCACCACTTTCTTGAGCATTGAGTATATTTAAAATTAAACCTGTAAGAAAGAGAGCTGCAGCTCTGCTCTGCCCTGTGACAGAGGTGTTTTAGTTGCCCAGTGACCAGTGTCTGGCCATTCCACAGAGGTTCCTCACTCCTCTGTGGCCCCTGGGTGCCTTCTGTCCCCTCCTGTGCCTCATTTTGAAAAGCACAGCCCAGGCTCGATTCTGGGTTAGGATATTTAAGGCTGCACTGTTTTGCAGCACATTTCCAAGCTGCTTGTGTAGGAAAGGGTAAATGACCTACCTCTCCCTGTCCTTTGACAGTCTGCTGCCTGGGATCCTTTCAAAGGCGCTTATTCTCTCGCTGCCTTTGAAGGCTTTGTGTCAGTCTCCCCCATAGATCCTTGTACCTCAGGCCCCTTTTGTGTTTTTTTTCCAGAAAAAATCTGCATGTGGGATAGAAATGGCATTACCTTTCCCAACGTGAGCTCACAGCTCACAGCAGAACTGCGTTTGCAATGTGTCACTGGGACTGTCAGGCTGTTTCCACGGGGAGGCAGGATTTAGTGTATGGGCTCCAGCTGAGCACCCCATGGCACCAGTGCAGGAAAGGCAATTTTCCAAATTAAATTGCACAATACAGGATGCTGAGCAGCTTACTTTTGGGTCCTGCTCTCTGCGAGGGACTTCATCGTGACGTGAGCTGAAGGGATGAGTAACAGACTTCAAACTGAAAGCTTACCAAAAAAATCTCCTGCAGAATAATCCAAGGGCAACCTGCAACCAAGTTCCCCAAGATCCGGTTGGGTTGGGAGTGTGTTTTCAGTCACAGAGAGATGAGCTGTCTTGCCTCTGGGCTTTTTCTGTTCTCTTGTGTAAATCAACCAAGGGCTGACTATGAAATGAATTGGAGGGGAAAAAACTGGGATTTCTCTGGCCCCTTTCCTTCCTTTCCCATTACCTTTTTCCTGTAGAAGGCACAGGTATGAGTCTTCATCTGTCCACCTTGCACCAAAGGTACCCAGAGAGGAAGAGATCTTGAGGACACTTGATTCCCATATAAATTTTCACAGGGAAAACAAAGGAAAGAAAAGGTGGGAAATGTCTTCTGATTACAAAGCTTTCTTGTTAAATATTGGGGGCATTATTCAGAGACAGTACTGGAGTAGTGACATTTTACAATTCTGTAGTGTCAGAGTTTTGGGGGGGTTTGCTGGCCCTGTAGTCAGGTAATGCTTTGGGAGACCATTTCCATTTTGACAGAGTGTTCCCAGCCCAACTCTCTTGGAGGCTTGAGTAGACAGTGCCCTAAACCTTTACAGACCAGACAGCAAATAAGTACATTGTGCAGCTTCTCAGCGCTGTTAAACCCATCAGGTGTTTATTAAAAATCAGAGCTGCTGCTTTAGTCAGATGGCTTTGCTGTGCCTGTGTCAGAGCCCGGCTCAGAGTGGAGGAGAAGCAGCTGTTGTTTAGGATTTCAGGACACCTTTTGCCTTGTCATCACCTGGTGATCATGATAAACACCCACGTTCTCTCTGCTTCCAAACGAACATGCACGATACCCACTACTGCTCATTCCCTGCTCTCTGCCACATTTTTGTCAGAATCTGAGTGGGCTGCAAAGTAATTCTTTGCATGTACCCATAGTTACCTACCAAGCCAAATGGGAATCCCTTTAGTACTTTTTTTTTTTGAGGAAGGGTTCCAAAATGATCCTGTGGACTATCCGTTTTGGAAGACTGGAAAAAGAAAGCAAAACTGTATTGTTTGGAATTTCTGTAGGAGGTTTTCTGGTGGGGTTTTTGGTGGGTTTTTTTTTCCTGCTGGGTGCCTACAGTTCCCACCGGAGGCATGGCACATGTGTTTTACTACACATTCATGTTGTGCATTAGCATGCAAGGATATTACAGGAGGTTCTCCAGCGTGGTGAACAGGCGTAGGCAGAAAATTGATTCCTCAGGAGATTTCAGCAAAATGGCATCTTGGGAGCTGATCTCCCATCAGATGTAAAATTTCTTTACGTTGATGATTCTGATCCTCACTCCTTTGTCGTAATAACACACAAGGGTTATTGCTGTTATCTTCCAAGCTTGTCTTACCTGTTATAAACTTCCAAAAAAAAATTGGGGGCAATTAAATGGGGAAACTGCAAGGGTGGTGGTAGAGAAACTAATTCCCTTTGCTTCTCAGACATTTCATTTAACAGCAATCTTAGAAAAGCTCTCCCACAGGACAGCTCCATCATGTGAAATTCCCAAGGGATATGACAAGTCAAATAAATAGTTCATCTCCTAATTAGGTGGCAGATGAATGATTGCCTTTCCTTCTGGGAGGAGAAACCTTTTGGGTGGAAGAATCTCACCCAGATGAGGGAGGGTATTTTTCAGGTGTGAGTGCAAATGTCCATCTGTGTCTTCCAACCAAAGCAGAGCAGCACAAACCACTGATGGTTACTTCTGCTAAAGGTGTTTTCAAAGGCATCACTGCACCCTTCTCTGTGGGGAGAGCTTGCCCTGAGTTCACCTCAGGAGCAGTGAGCAGGAGAGCTGAAAGGAAAGTTAGCAGTAGCAAAGGTGCTAAGAGGACTGAGGTCCCAGCAGAGTTACACACAGCTTGGAGAAAAAGCCCTGAGGTGTTTGTACAATGTCTATCAGTTGTAAGTCCTGTCCTTCAGCCCACTTCAGCCCTGGGACAGACACAGACCACTGCATCATCTTTAGTTTGACCTACATCTTCATTGCTATTACTTTTTAAAGCAGTTGTACTTTGGGTCCCTGTGTATGTTGTCTTTCTTTTTTTTTCCTCCCTGTGCATTATTCTACCATGGAATTCGAGCATTTCTGCAGAAATCACTTTCTGGCTTGGGCTGGGCTCCCCTGCAGACACCTCTGCTGGGATGACTGCAGGAGCACAGAGTCCAGGCAGTGGGGTGCAGCAGGATCAATGACACACATCTGGATTTCAGTGGAAGGAGCCCATCTGCTGCAGGGATGTCCAAGCTCTGTTAAAACACCTAAATCCTGACCAGCACTATGCTGCCATTCCAGTCCTCAGCATCCTTTTGGAAATGCCAGTGCAGTTCAGTGTGATTTTGCAGTACTGACTCTGAAGGAAGCATGAAAGCAGGTAATGAAAAAAGGATAACCTTCTCCTTGTTGAGGTTTCCAGTGTAGTAGGTCTCCAGTCTGATTTATGCTTTAGTGGGGGTTTTTTTGATAGGTCATGGACAGCCCTCTGTCTGTCTCCCACTCAGCAGTGTGTTCTCCATAAGTGCTCCAGCAGAAATGATGTTTGCTGGAGTCTGCAGACAGCCTGAAAAAGAAAAAAAAAGCTCTCAGAAGCATGATCCACATCCTATTCCTCCCTCTCCCCACACACTCATCACTGCATCTTCTCCCAGTGGAGCAGCACCGAAGCCTCAGATACCACGTTAAATGTCAGTCATTTAAGTACCAGTTATTTTAGCAAATAAGAGTGGGACTGTCTCCCTGGGGTTGACTGAAAATTGTTAAAGGAGGGAACAAAAGGCAAGGAAAGAGAAAAGAAAAGGAGGAGAGAGAGAGAAAGGAACAGAAAGGACAAAGGGAAGCACCAGGCAGAAGGAATCGTGATGCTGGAATCTGAGAGAGACGAGTCGGAGGAAGGCGCCCCAGTGACATCAATGGGCTGGATCCCACTGAGAGCTTCAGGGGACAATAATGAGCCCTTTGTGATGTACCTAAATTACCCAGTCTCATCCTCAAGACTGTGTTCTCACTCAGGTCTCTGATTCTCCTGCTGGTGTCAGCAGCAGCTCTGCCGCTGTCTGCACTTTGCCAGTCATTGATTTGGAAGAAAACTTTTCCAAGGTGGGGGGATGCTCCTGTGTTTGGGAGATGGCAAAAGAGCTGCTGATTAATTCTATGAGAAGGATGGGAATCCTCCTTCCTTCTGCCTTCCATCTTGCTCCACATTCCTTTCTCCTTGCATTCTGCTCTGGAGTGCAGTTAACTCTGGGTGGAACAGAAGTGGAGCTGGTATCTATGTCTTGCCTCTAAAAACAGAGAGATTTTCTCTTGGAGAATCACGTTAGCTCTCCTTCCTTTGCCTTCCTTCCTTTTGCCTTTCATCTTGCTCCACATTCCTTTCTCCTTGCATTCTACTCTGGAATCCAGTTAACCAGTGGTGGAACAGAAGTGGAGCTGGAATCTGCGTCTTGCCTCTGACAATAGGGAGATTTTTCTCTTGGAGAATCACATTAGCTCCCTGTGTTGGCAGTGCAAGTTTTCTCTGCAAGTAGAAAACATTCAGGGTGTATTAATAAGCTGTCATCTGGTTGTTCTCATGAGCTGTGTTTGTTACATTCCCTGAGGCTCTGGTGGTTCTGGCATGGAGGGCTGCATGAGTTTGAAAGCTGGAGTCTGTCCATGCACGACTTTCAAATTCGCATTGGAGAACAGTTGAGGAAGGAAAAAGCAGTTCTCAAGTCAGAAGAGCACTCACTGTTGGTGTGGGCAGAGAAACCCACAGAGCAGAAAATCCCTCTCAGGAAGCTCTGTTCTCATCTGTAATTAATGAAAATAGTTTTTTGAACGTGTGTGTATGGACTGTGGGTATCCTCAGTTACATCACGTAATAGTCAGACACAGAGCTTTTAATGGCATTACTCCAAGTGAGCAAGAGCAGAATTGGCCCCTTGCCTCGGGATCCCAAACCTGATCACACGAAATTATCAGGAAGAGTGTGTTTTTTCTGAGCATAAACATGGAAACCCCACTGTGAAAATCAAACAAAAAAAAACCAACAAGACCAAACCAAATCCAACCTTCCTCAAATCATTGGAAAACAATAACTAGATTATTATCTTTAAGATATCTCTATGTAGTTATGTTTTTAAAGGCACACCAAAATTTTAACTATGCAAAAGATAAAGCTGGTGTCTGCATTTTGTGTGAATAGTCCAATTACAATGATAAACTCTTTCCTGTTAACACCTCATCTGCTTGTCATTTTTAGCATGGAGGAGGGAGGGCAGGAAAAGTGAATTTGTGCATGGAGTTTGTGTAATATCCATCAGAAAAAACAATGCCTGACAAGCACAGCAGCCCCTTGAGAGCTTAATCATCATTGGAGCCAAGTACAAAAGGAGGAAATCAAACCTCTTGTGAAAGCTGGGGGCTTATTTAAAGAAATGAGCCAAAGCAGACTCATGCTTTGTCTGGTTTGAGGCTTTTCTGTGTAGATGAGAGCAAACTACTGCATCAGAAAAGTCATTTCACATCATAGTCCATCAGGGTTTGGACTTCCAGCATGCTGCTCTAATATCTTTTGCAAGCTGTTTTCTCCTAGAAATAGTGAAAGGCTCACTCACATGCTGCTGTAGAAGGTCAGAGTGAAAAGGCTTAAGCTGGCTTTAAGGTTCACACCTTATTTTTAATACTGTGTTTGTATGGATTGAAAAATGGGATGAATGCAGTTGGTACTGAATTAACCCTTATCCCTTCAGGGCTGAGCATGCAGAGCGTGTTTGTAGAGCAATAGCTGAGAATCTCAGGCTGTGTAACACAAATGCCAAGTGATAAAAGTCCTTATTTGCTGGTTTTACTTGTCATGAGCTATAGAGGAGGCACCTCTTTTTTGAACGTAACAGGAACACAAAAGGTGTTACACTGAGCACAACCAAAGATCGAGCTACCCAGTGCACTGCCTGATAATTGGGTAAAGAACCCGTTTAAGGGAGAGTATAAAAGACATAAAAGCCTCCTGCTTTGATGCTGTTTAATGTAAAGTTTCCTCTGCCAGAGTTTGCATCCAGAGTATTGTGTTTAAGAGCCAGCAGCAGAGCAAACCCCTGAATATTAGTGGTCTCAGAATTCATTTATACTGAGACTCATCTGGCACAGAGTTCCAGGACTTAGTGCTGCTTCACTTGGGGAAATGCAGCTCTGCTTTTAAACCCACCACCTGGTCATCCCTGGGTGTTCCCCTCAATCTTGGCTTTTGAGAAATAAAGAACATGTATTATTATTAACCTTTTTCCCCCTCTCCAAACCATTCCTGATTTTATGCATTTCTATCAACCCCCTGGCATTCTTCTCTTTTTTAGGCTGCACAGTCCTGGTGTCCTTAGTGTGCCTCAAGTCTTCCAAAGACCCTGAAAGTTGTTTTAACCTTTTGATGCCTTTTTGCATTCCTCAGTATCCGTGGGACATGTGCAAGGGTTTTATCTGCTCTTTGGCCCTTTTATGGTTTGGAAATTCTCTGACCTTACTCCTTGCAGGGCTTGCTGTGTTCTACAAGCTCCTCGTAGCCCTAATTTTGAACGGCACACAATCCATATCTCCAGGGTCTGGTCAAATGGGCATGCAAATGGAGACAGATGTGGCACCTGTAATGGGCTGTTTCAGCCATTAGATCTGGAGGAATCATTTTTCGAGGCCTCCTTCTCTCCAGGGGGAGAATTGTTGCATTATTCATGGTCACTGTTTCCACTGTAAACTCTTGTCTCATGATTACAGAACTGCCACACTTTCCCCCCTCAGTTTCCTCCCCCATTCCCTTGTCCTTTCGTGTTTCTTGCTCTTTTACAAAGGTAAAGGTGTGCCTCTTTGAAGTCCCCGGGGAGAAAGTCTCCTGTCAGGACAAGAACACAGAGCTCCAAGAGCTCCAACAGCCTCTCCTTGTCTGATAAATGAGGCAGTCCCCCCCTTTTCTGCATATGCATTTTGTCCCATCTGCAATGGAGCTGATTTCACTTTCATGTTTAAAAGAAAAGAAAAGTACATCACTCATCTCCCCTCACTGATAGCCAAAGGGAGCGATTTGGTAGCTGGTTTGAATATCTTACACCACAATAGTCTATTGCTTCGAATTTTATGCCATGTGGGAGTAATTCAGATATCCCGTAACTTCATCCTGGGTGTAACAAGAATAAGAACTTTATAAGTCTCTTTGGATTGCCTTAGCCTTTTGCATGATTTCTTACTAAGTAATTGATTTGGAAAGTAGCAGGAATGGCAAAATATGCCCCTAATGGGAGAGCACTGCATTTTCCATGTCGTTGTTATACATAACTTCCATGTGTATTTAAATGAGTAGCATCAGCATAGAGCCAGGAAATATTATGTAGATAAATAAGCGTTCAGGGAGTATCTGATGAATAAAAATAAGAATCGTTTGAAGATCTGACCTTGCAAACATTTAAGCACAAATCTGTTTCCATAACCTTGCTCAAGCCATTTCCTGTGGGCTGTGGGGCGTTGGGTACGAGCCCATCTTTTCTCGGTGGCAGCATCCCAAACCATCCTTCCAATCTTTCCTCAGCTCTGTTCCTGCTTTACTAATAAGACAAATCCAAGCATTAAAATAGAGAGAAAGCAGTATTATGGGAATGTGAGGAGATTGAGAAGTAATTTTCCATTTCTAAAATGATTTTTATTCTGACATTTCCAGAAACATATGGCCCCATGTTCTGCGAGCGGTTTCTTAGGATGTGCTGTCCCTCTGCCTTGCTTCCCAGAACTCACAGTCCCCCACACACACACATGCTCACACCAACGTGCAGTGATGCCCAGCGTGGCACTCCAGTCTGTCGGCAGCAGGAAGGTGGGATCTGTGCATCCCATCCTCTGGGTCCCTCTGGAGTTCAGTCCTTGTTGCTTCAGCAGCAGGAGTTTATTGAGAGACACCTCTGTGCACCATAATCTGATTTAAAGGAGGCACATAAGGGCTAGCAGCCCCAGTTTCATGGTTTTGAACTCCCTGAGTTCAAGACAGAGCTCAGGTGCCCCCAACAAACTGCTGCTGTAGTGCTCTGGGCACCCCAAAAAACTGCTGCTGTGGTGCTCTGGGTAGCTCTGCAGCCTGTGCAGGGCTATGAGATGCCACCTCTGCAGCTGCCTGCAGGCTGGAAATTGGAAGAGATTTCACTGAAAACCTTCCTTTTCCATCTTCCCCCATTTGCTGTGTGTCTCATAGGGCTGAGTAACTGAAAGAATGGTAAGGGGAGGGGTTCACCCGTGTTTTCTTGGTCTGAGCAGGCAGAACTGCAGATTCCGTGTGCTGCTGGTGGCAGAGAGGGCAAAACCAGCAGCAGATCCTGCAACAGGAGCTCTGTGGCTGAGGAGAACACTCTGCAAGGTGGGAGAGGGAAGTGTCAGAGACGTTCACAGATATCCAGGGTGTCCCTCTGTCTGCACAGAGCTTCTATGCCCAGCCACTGCAGACAGAG
This sequence comes from Pachycephala philippinensis, assembly GCA_013397055.1. Taxonomy (NCBI): domain Eukaryota; kingdom Metazoa; phylum Chordata; class Aves; order Passeriformes; genus Pachycephala; species Pachycephala philippinensis. The sequence continues at coordinate 540,499 of VWZT01012213.1, forward strand.
GGGATTGTGGCAGAAATTTAAGCAGCTTCTTGGATCCGGGTACCTGTAGGATCTGTGCTTATTGTGGCCCTCCTGGATTTTGTGTAAATTCTTTCAGTCCAATTACTATGAAATACATAAAAAAACGCATGTTTGGAAAGTCTGAAAATAATCAAACCTGGTTTAATATGGATCGTCCCAAGGACCATTCCATACTGCACCAACCACCCCCTTTTTCCATTTTTTTTCCTGTCCGGGCTGTTTTTTCAGGAAAAAGTGGTGTGGGTGTGGGAGTCAGAGCTGAAGGAGAATCTTGCAATGCTGAAGGAATTGGAGGGCAGGTGATGAGGAAGAAAAAACATCACCTGCCCATCAGGGCTGGGGGGTTTCCACGAGAGCAGAGAGTGCTGTGGGTCCCACTCAGGATGCAGTGGGGCTGCATCTGAACCACAGAATTATCTTCAGTCTGTGGTAGATGGAGCTGTGGCTGCCAAACACCATTGCTGACCTCCAGCAGGTGTCCCAGGAGAGAGCAGTCTGCAGCACAGCAGCGACCTGAGCCTGCCTTTGCTGTGACACCATTTCCTCGAAATCCCCTTCCCCAGCCCAGGCAGAGGCACTTCCAGGAACAATCTCTCCTCCCACATGCACAAACACAAAGCCCATTTTGTTTGAGGATCCCTGGAACTGGATGGGAGCATCCGACCTCACTACGCAGTTGTGCTAATGAAGCTGCTGAGAGTAATTAAACTCTGCAGTTCAGAGTTACAGAGCAATATCAGTTATGATATTTGGAATAAGCTGTGCTGGGGGTAATTATGGCACTCAGCTCTCTCCCTGCCTCTCCCCACACACACTGGCCTGTGTGCAACCCTTTCCACCCCAATCATCTTCCTACTGCTATCAGATAGCCTCAAAAACACCCCAACCATCATCACAAACACTGTTAAAACCTCATTCTTCATCAGCCTCGTTCCCATAACCATCTACATCCACTCAGGAACAGAAAGCCTCACCTCCTTCTGAGAGTGAAAGTTCATTATAAACTTCAAAATCCCAATCAGCCTAAAAACAGACTTCTACTCACTAACATTTTTTTCCAATTGCCCTATTCGTATCCTGATCCATTCTACAATTTGCAACATGATACATAGCTTCAGACCCCTACATCACAAAATTCTTCACTTACCTCCTATTCTTCCTAATCACAATACTCATCCCAATAATTTCTAACAACCTATTCCTACTATTCATTGGATGAGAAGGTGTTGGAATCATGTAATTCCTACTAATTAGCTGATGACAGGCCAGGGAGCACCCCTGGCAGGGTAAGGGCAGCTTTGTGGTTGTACCTCTCATGCCAAAGGGATCCTGTGCACAACCTTGGTCTCTGTGCACACTCAGGGACACTGAGATGAGCTCTGAAATTCAGTCTCAGCACCAGGGAGCTCTGGGGGCAGCTGTCTCTGCTCCACCAGCACCAGGGCAGCAGTGATGGCCTTCAGGAGGTGCTTTCATGCCTGTAGGTCTGTGCCCTTGGTTTTATCCATGATGGGTGTCCAGAAGTAAAGGCTCCAGGAGCAGTCTGGCCCAGCACATGAAGGGCAGTGGTAGTTCAGAGACATTTCATGGTGTGGATGTGGCTCTGCCCTGCTGAGACACTCTGTAAAATGCCACAGCCAGGACACAGCACTGGGAGCAAGCTGAAATAGCTCCTCAGAGTCTCTGCTGTCCCCCTGCCATCAGCTGCACCATCCCACTCCACACGGGCTGCAGTGACCTGCACTGTGCCAGCTGTGTTGTGGATTTTGCCTTTTCTTCCCAACTCCAAGAAGGTTTATTTTGAGATTTGGAAACCTCAAAGGCTTTCCTCTGCTGCCCTGCTGCCAACAGTGCTCCCTTGCTCATCATCTGGCATGCCCTGCCTGCTGTTATCTCAATTATAAAATCGTGGAAGTGGTTATGCAACATAAAATCATTCTGGGTGAGTTTTGATCTCATTTACACCTCTGTGAATCAGAAGTGGGTTTTTGGTTGTGATTTTTGTTGCTAGTCTTGCAAAAGGGTGGATGATTCGGAGCTCCCCTGAGTTTTCAGGAGAAAAGTTTGGGGGTTTGTGTTAGAGTAGGAGAAAAAGGACTGAAAAAATGAAAGAGAATTATATGAACACGGCACGTCTCTTCCCCACAAAGGCTCCTACTTGGAATCTCATCCTTTATGTGTGATCTCTTGCATTCCTGATTCCATGTTCTGGCTCAGGTCAGTAACAAGTGACACCAGATGCACTGAGTCACAGAAAGGAAGGTGCTGATTTCCCTTTTCTCCCTGAATTCTCTCAGAAACCATTTTTGTTTCTTCAGAGTCTTGATAAAGGAACGTGGTAAGGATTTTTTTTTCATATTCTTTTATTCTATATATGTTCATCCAAATGAAGCTGGATACTTTAGAAATCCAGAGAATCTGATTGGAGAACACAGACCCATGAGTTTAGGAAATCCTTCAGGTCAGTCCAGCTTGCCAAGGTATTTAGCATGGTCCAGCAGCAGTGGTTTTGTGTTTGACCCTGGGCTGTGCATTTCAACAGAGACAGGGAACTCTTGGGGAGAGCCTGAGAGGGACCCAGGTGTGTCCCAAGCCCTAGAACACGTGGCAGGGAAGAGAAAGGGAATGGGTTGGAGTTTAGTCCAGAGCATGGAAATGGAGCTGCCATTTTCAGATCTTTCTGCCAGCGATGCTTTCAGTGAGCCAGGTCCAGGGGTGGCTGGAACAACCTCCCAAGGCCCCTCCTGGCCCAAATCTCTGTGTTTTTGTGAAAATGCAGGAGCGACGTTTCATACCACAGCAGCAGAAATCTTCCTAAATTTTTGGTCTGGGAGAAAAGGGACTTGACTTGGCAGCTGTGGGGTTTGTTCAGGTCTGCATTATCCGAAGCATCTTTCAGGCAAAGTGATTTTCTTTATAGGGCCCAGCAATTACAAAAATAACCATGTTCTCTTTTCAAGACAGCAAGTAATGGCCCTGGAGCTGCTGTTCAGCTGTAGAACCACTACAAGCTCTCCTAATCCTTCTGAGACCCTTGGTCTTTGCCCCACAACTCCCTCCTTTTTAATGATATTTACAGATTTAATAAGTAACTCCAAATGGCCTCGATAAAGCACTGTTTCTCTGCATGTGGCCAAATTGAGGTTTTTGGTTAGTCTGTGTGGATTATCCTCTCTCCAGAGCCAGTGGAAAAAATGTGTTTCAATGCACAATACATCCCATGTTTTCAAATTCATGAAGGGATTTTTCTCTACCTGCTGGGTTGCATTTCCCTAGGCTGGGTGCTTTCAAAACCTGAAATCTACTGGCCCTTACATCTTCTCTGTGAAAAAAAAACCCAAAACCAGAGAGAATTCACCCAGCAGGTGCAACACATGGGTCACAACCTTTACACCTCACTGTGCATCCAGATGTGCTCGTGGCTGACTCTCAGCAGCCAAACGTGCTGAGCTCCCAGCACAGGCAGGGTGAGATGCTGAGAGCCAGCAGCAGTTTGCTGCTGGGCCAGGATTCAGGCAATGGGATGAGTTCATAGGGATGGATGTGGCTGAGGAGCCTTTTGTAGCTGCAGCAACTCTTCTCTCTCCTGCCTGGAACTGCTGTCTGAAAGCATCCACTTAAAAGGTATCAGGTTCCCAAAACCATAAGCTTGTTTTACAAGTCATGCATTTTTAATACAATGTTGAATCTGAGGCTTCTTTTTGTTAACCTCCCCCTTTTTAGCACTGAAAATTCATATTCCTAGATTTTTTTCCCTTCTGAAGTTGTAGGTCAGTACCTTGCTGAAAAAGAGATATATGACTCAATCCAATTACTCCAGGAGTGGGGAATTTTCAGACCTCAGTCACCCCTGCAAGCCCTGTGCTGAGACTACAAGAGCCAGAAGGTCTGTCCACAACCCTTATTCAGAGATGAAACCCCATGTGTTGATTTTCACTGAGAAAAGTCCCTGAGTGCCACTGCAGGTGGTTTATGTAAAGCTCAGCCCCTGCTGCTGTGAATTTGGGCCAGCACTTATGGCAGAGATGGAGGGGCTAAATCACTGGAGACATTCTGTTTCTGTCTAAATGATTTTATGGCCATTACAAGGTCTCCTGCAGTTGCTGTAACACCACTTTAGGAACAAATCCTCTTAGAGGGAAGCTGATGGATGCTGAATCATGGAAAGGAAGCAGCAGCCTGTGAGATCCCAAACGCCACAATCTGGGGATCTCCATCTTGAAGGGAGCTGCAAAATTACTGTTCTCACACAGGGAATGCAATCTCCCATCCATTCAGTCTGAATCTCTCTCCTGCTGCCAAGACATTCTCCCTTTAATTAATATTTCATCCTGTTGATGCAACTTGTCCACTTATTTTCCCAGTTGTTTGCAGTGCGGATTTCCCAAATTGTTTCCTCGGGGCACTTGCAAAATCAAGATCTCACATCTGAGGAGCTCCTTGCAGCTCAATTATTGAAATTTCTGGCTGAAAAAATGTATGCACTTTTAATTTAAAAAAAAAAAAAGAAAAAAAAAAAGAAAATAACCCAGCAAAACCAGCCTGGAGGTGGTTTGAAAGTAAGAGAAAATTTTCATTAAAAAATGAAGGAAAAAAGGCCCCAAACCTAGAGTAGATTAATAGTCACAGCACTGCATGTCCAGAAACTGACTGAGACCTATCCCAAGTGATGGATAATGGGGAAGTGCCTGGGATCGAGCCATGTCGCCCTACAAAAACACCAGAAGCTGAAACCACCAGAGATGTGAGTTGCTGGAGTGAGTTGCTGTTCCCTGACAGAATTCCAACAGAGAGCACAGCCTCCTCCTGCTCAGCCCTGGGGCAGGCTGAGTTTGAGAAGGGATTATTCCTTGGGCAGACCAGCACAAAGATGTGGCATTGCCTCTGTTTGCTCTGCCTTAAGCTGGAGCCCGGGCCTGTATTGGTTCAGATCCTGCAGTTCACGTAAAATTAATCCTGAGCTGAAGTGGAGAGCTCTGATAGTTCCCAGAGGGTCTTATTTCTGTTTTCCCTCTAACTGGTGCCAGACCAGAGGTTTCTCCCAGGTTATTGTACAGCCTGGAAAAGGCAAACCTGCACATCTGAAGAATTCCTCTTCCTTGGTGTTTACCAAGGGGAGAATAAATTCACCAATACCTGCACAAGAATCGCAACCCGAAGAGAACAAAATGCACTTCGAGGGCTCGTTATACAAGGTTTTGGCAGAAGGGATCTGTGTGGAAGTGTTGCTGTGGGAATCTGGGGCAGCTGCAGTCTGTGGCTTACGGGTATTGAGCCCCCTCTGCTCACCTGCTGTGCCCCCAGGTAACCCACCCTCCTGAGCAGGGGCCAAAACAGAGAGTCCCTGTGCCACCAGCAGTGACTCAAGTGCTTTTCCTTATGGTTCTGCTGATGCCTAANGGACCCCGAGTCACGAGTTCTTCACACTTTTATGGGTTTGGTCCATTTGCACATCAACCCAATTTCACCAATTAAACTTTAGCTAATGATGTAATTTCCCCTCAGCTTGCCCCCCTTCTCAAGATGCTGGGTTACACATTTTGGGCCTAGGCCGGGCTGGGTGTCCTTGGAGAGCAGCCTGGAGAGGCTTTGTTCTGTCTGTCTCAGCATGAGAGAGCAGCAGCTCACAGGCTACAGGACACTGCAGAGTTACACACTGGGAACACAGAATTTGAAAAATATGAAAGTTAAAACCCGAGGCATCACTGTCCTTTAAAACACTGTGAGCAGCCACGGGAGCAGGCTGTAGATATTTGTGTGCATTATGGGAGGTGTGGTGTGTCCCCAGCCCAGGCTCGGTGCATTCCCAGGGATGGAGAGAGGCTGGCTGCAGTGTGTGGGATCCCAGCTCTGGGGGAGCACTGACCCTCTTGGGACAGACACAGTCCCTGTGGGCAGAAGTGCTGCAGGATTTGGCGGGGTACAGGGGGAGGATGCCCTGTGCAGGGCTACCCCAGCTCCATCTGCGCTTTGCTGAGGCAGAACAGCTCCTGGCCAAGGCAGACACACTCGGGGGGTAAGCATGAGGCAGGTGCCTGGGTGTCCTTTCTGCACATGCCAGATTGCTTCACACAACAGCCTGGCAGTGCCTCCCACCCTTCCAGCTGCCATGCAAGAGGCTGACAGGGCCCAGCTCGCTCCCTGTGACCCAGCTTGTGCCCTCGATTCTGTCCTTACTGCCACCTTTATCCTGAATGCACCTGTTGGCCTCAGCAGGGTGACTGGTGGGACCAGATCTCCACAGCAGAATGAGGGCTTGCAGAGAACTTCAGCTGTTAGTGTGAATCTAGGAGGTTTCTTCCCAACACCATGTATTTTTGTCCACGGAGAGGAAAAAAGTCCTGGGGAAAGTGTGGCACTGCTAATTGGCAGGGAGGAGAGATGTGAGAACCACTCAATGATTGAGTGGCTCCAGCTGACAGCAGCTGTGCCCAGGGACATCAGAGCACCGTGGTGGTGGCACTCAGCCACGGTGTGGAGGTGCCATCCTGCTCCAGGAGCAGGCACTGTGCAAGATGCTCCATGGTGGGCCTGCCTCAGAGGCAAGAAATTCTCCTGGACTGAGCAAGGGGCTTCCCAGACAGAGAATATTCTCTAATGTTTGCTTTTGGTTTGCTGAAAAGCTGGAAAAGGAGGTATTGAATGTAAAGAGAGAAGCCCTTCTGCCACTGGCTGCTCGAAAGCAGGGTTGGTATTTTGAGTATTTTTAGGAAGAAGATGTGTTGTAGAAGAAAAGTCCATGAGTTTGAGTGTAAACATGCTCTAAGTGGGAGAGGGGCACAACATGGACCCCATTCCTCCTCGTGCCCTCCCTGTTAAAGATCAGGGAAAACAAGGTGTGGGAAATGGGAAGGAAAACGATGAGATGGAAATTGAGGGTGGAGGGGTTGAGGGAGAGCACTGATCAGCAGCTCCTTTCCCGGTGGATTTGTTTTTAAGGAGAAATCAGGCAGACCATGCGCAGAGAAGGTGCAAAGGAGATGCTGCCCAGTGTCCCTGAATTTTCTCTCATGGAAATCTCTCTGTTACAGCTCTGGACTTTGTAGCATGCAATGCAGGATTCTGTACACAGAGAGAATTGTGGCTGATCACAGTTTGTAGGGAAGCCCTCATGTTTTCTCTTCTCTGCCAGCATCTCCCTTGAAATGTAAATAAATAGGGTTGGAGACACACATAATGAGGCCCAAGGGTAAAGGACTAAAAATCCAACATCATGTTTTCTTTGGCTGACTCTCTAAAAAATTAAAAAAAAAAAAAAAAAAAAAAAAAAAAAAAAAAAAAAGAGAAAAACAAAAAAAAAGAAAAAACTAGATGAGGAATGTTATAAAAAGAAATCTGACCAGTTCAGCACAGAGCAAAGCTGGGAGCTGCTGTAGAGAAGCAGTGGTGTACAAGCTAATGAGTAAACAAACACAAAGAGTGGTGCACACTGCCTACAAAGGCCTCTTTCCACCTCAGATTTGAAGGCAGATTGTTACCCACACTGGGCAGAGCCAGCTTTGAAACTCTGTGCTGCAAACTGCAGTGAACTCCATCATTAGTGGACAGAGGATTTTCAGCAGCCCTTGCACAGCCTTTCCAAGCCTCATTTCTTCCCAACATTCAGCAGGACAACAGAGCAACACTGGCTAAAACAGGCATTGCATTTTAGGAATAGATTACACCTCCTAGGGAGGAAAGCAGGGTGCAAAAGCTGTTTTCTGGGAAGAGGATTTCTAAGAAGGAAACCAGTGATTCTTTCCTGATGTCCCAGTATCTGAAGCAGGTACCTCACATCACACATTAGGAGGCAAGGGAATGTGTCCCTCTGCAGGTGTGTGTGCCCAGCTGGGGCTGCATCCTGGGCGTGCATCTGCTGAGCAGCAGCAGCAGGTCTGCACCCACCAGCAGGGAGCTGTAATTAGCTGCTTGGGAAAAGGATCAAAGGGAAATCTTGTTACATCGCGTTTCTTCACGAAGAACGTGCCTCTACACTCGGTACCCTTCTCTCCAGAGCATTGCTTTTGATGTTGCAATCTGCGCCGTATCAATGGGAGTGCAGATGGGCTTTCCTGCTGCTCGGGCTTGCCAGTGAACAAGGTGGGTTTCAAGGTGTATTTCAAGGTGTGTAAAAAGGCCATCCCCTCCCTGTGTGGATTTCTGTAGGAAATCCTGCTCCCAGGTCAGAGCAGCACTGCAGTGACCCTCCCAGCTCCGTGACTGGACAAGCACAAACCAGCAGACATCTGATTTCCAGCACTTTGCTGCACTGCAGTTTGCTCCACCACTCAGCACTGGTGCCTCTGCCTGGGAAGCAGGCAGGGAAGCACTTCTCTACTCCATGGCAAAGTCAGCTCCAGCTCTGCTCTGCCCTCCTCCTCCCCTTGACACTGTTCTGAGGCTCAGGAGTGATGGGAATCCTGCCTGGCAGGGCTCAATTAGAGATGTCTTTTGGGCACCGAGCAGCTGACATCAAGCGAAGCATTGTTGCAAATCAGTGTGGTAGCACAGAAACCCCTCTTGTTAGGAAGAAAAGGAATGTGAAGCAATCCTTGTTTTACAAAAGGGAAACCTGCGGAAGCTATTTATGCATTTCAGGGAGGGCGCGTGTGACTCTAATGCTGCAGCACTGGGGACAGAGGGGCTGTGCACACAGCAAAGGAAACACACAGGGAGGATCATGCCTTTGAATGTGTCACCCACTGATCCCCAGTGCCTGTTCCCAATTCGTTCAGTTTGATCAACAAAACACCTGAGCATCTATTCAACTTTTACTTAGCTCAGAGAGAACAGTGCCACTGCTGCTGGCTCCAGCCCTCGCCAAGGGAGCACAGGGGCACGCTGGGAGCAAGCCAATAGGCACAGGGGGAATTTGGGGTGCCCCCAAATGTGCAGAGCATGTCCTGGGGTGCCTGGGCTGTTGTGTGCTGCCCCACACCCTGGCCATCCTGTCCACCCACAGGTGCTGCAGACAAAGAGCAGACAGATGCTGCATACCCCGATAGTGACCTCTCAATCCCCACTCATGTTTGACATTAAGCACATATTTTGCTGCCTTGCCGTTCAGAGTTGTATTGTGTCTGTGTGTGTGTGTGGGCAGAGGGCTGAATGGCAGTGATTTCCTGGGGGTAATTGCCCTGCCTTCGTTTGGGGATTTTTTTTTTTAGAACTATTTGCAAAGACTTGAAAAGAAAAAAAGAAAATCCAGACAGAGGCAGTTGTTCAGGAGAGACTTTCAAGTCAGGGGTGTGAGTGTGGGTCCACAAACTTTCTATGGGTACCCTCCCACTGTCCAGCAAAGCCTGCACTGCTGCCGGGGGTGTCTTCAACTCACCGAGTTCCAGTTTCACACCAAAAATGGGCAGACAGTCTTTGGAGCACTGAAAGGTGTCCTCGCCCTTTGCGCAGGAGTAGAGGACTTAGCTGAAATTTGGGAATCAATTTTGCCATTGAAACAACAAAGGTTGAGTATGGCTGCAAGAAATCCCTCAGTGCATCAGCCCCTTCTGCCCATGCAAAGTTCAAGGTTATTAAAGACAGTCCTGTGTGATGCTGCTGGGGTGACAAGCACTCGTGAGCAGCAAAACTCACACTGAATTCAGAGCTGAGAAAAGCAGATGTGACTTCTTGTATAGCCTTCTGGATCTTTTTAATAGAGCACTGTAAACGAGGCTATTAATTATAGCAACAAGGAGAGTAACACCAGGTATTTTCCCTGGTGTTTCACAGCTTGCCGAGCTAGAACAAATCCTCCATGCCAGCAGCCTCCAGCAGATTTGAGCATGAGCTGAGAAGCCAGGAACACCTGGTTCTTTCATCAGCTTTGATACAGATGTGTGACATCCGAAAAGTCCCTTGAAGTTTGTTTTTGGGAGGTGCTGAGCGATTTCTGCTGCTCAGCACATCTGAAACCAGCCCAGCCTGGCCCTGCGTAAAACACAGCCTAAAGCTCCTTTGAGCTCCTGGAATGAAAGGCACGTTATGAATGCAAAGTTTATTATACATCTACCGTGTAATGTCATGTGCACTCATAATGTAGTAAACACTGCAGATAGTCCAAAGGCACAGCTTCTTATCTGTAGTAAACACATTCTGAAGCTCCTCACTGAATTACTCTAAGCCTCTGATGTCCCTGCATAGATTTTGGTAGAGTTTTGGCCCTTGAAGGTATTTGTAGACTCCTGCCATATTCCTCTGCTGAATATCTGCCAGATCCATCCGTTCCAGGCCCTTCTGTTACCAACACAGCAGATGCACTCAAAGTTACGAAGCCCAGAGTAAGCAAAACTAAAGTGTTTAATCTATTATTAATCAGTCAGTTGCAGAAATGATAGGGCTCTGGGGGACCCCAGAAAGACATCAATATTTATGGCCTCGTTAGCAAATGCCACCTTTTTTTTTCAATTTTTTTTAAATTTTTTTTTAATTTTTATTTTATTTTTTAAAGAGAGAACAGGATTTTGATGGTTGTTTATGTTTCCAGTCATTCCATAAAGAGGCAATGTCATGTTTTGGGACAGGATGATTCAGAACAAGACATTCAATATTTATCACAAAATGCTGAGACTTCCACTGTGCCTCTGTTCTTCTTGGTCTTGCAGTCAAGATTTCACCTTCTCTAGAAGCAATGGCCCAAGCTGAAATCAGAGTCCCAGCTGCTCTAAGCTACCATCCAGGGAGTTTTTGAAAATTAAAAGATAAAATCTCCCTAATTCCATTTGCCCAGATAAATTACATAAATTCCATAAAAGAGAAGCAATGAAATGTGATTTCAGTTCCAAAAGAGCTCCACCCATTACTGGCAATTTTTTTCTGGATTAGGCTAAATTTAAATTGAACATTAGGAAAAATTTCTTCACTGAAGGGATTGTCAAGCACTGGCAGAGGCTGTCCAGGGCAGTGTCTGAGTCACCATCCCTGGAGGTATTTAAAAGACATATAGATGTGGCACTTAGGGATATGATTTAGTGGTGGACTTGGCAGTGTTAACTCAATGTGTTGAACTCAATGATCTTAAAGCTCTTTTCCAACCTAAACAATTCTATGATTCTATAAACAACTCATCCTGCAGTGCTTGTGCTTCGCAGCTTTTTGCAGTTCTTGCTTGGGTTTGCTCCTTGACATTTTCAGCACCAACCCCAGTGATGCTGATTTTAAAATTACCTTCATCCCTCGTACCCAACCTTTTAGTTCACTTAGTTTCCACCTTCAGATACCCATGAGCTGGTTTCTTCTACACACTGTGTTTTGCTGCTTTTGTTTTGTTTTGTTGTTGTTTGTTTGTTTTTTGGTTGGTTTGGTTTTGGTTTGGTGTTTTTTAAATTACTTTTCTTCTTTTCACAGTTTTATTTTAATTGATATTTTTTAGTCCTCTTTGCAGCATCTGGATTTTTCCTGAAGTAGAAGCATAATCTCTCTCATCTCAAGAACACTTCAATGCCACCATCACTGAATCAACCTCTTGGTTGAACGTTATTGTTGTTTCCATGCAGGAGATGTTGAGGAAGAGAGCACCAGAGCAGGGAGACAAAAATCCGAGGGGGGATGAGAGAATAAAGTAAATAAATCACAGAATAGGTCTGTGAAAAAACATGGAGTTAATGAATGGGGCAAAGAAAAGAGGAAAAGAGAGGATATTTCAAAGGAAAGAAACAGTGACCAGCCCTTAGTGACTGCAGAGTTCCCTTCAGGTCATTGATCTCCTCACTTATCCCCTCTCACACTTGCACTTCCCTTGCTGCCTCTTGACCCAGTCACTGATTTTCTCTCTTTCATACCAGGCACAGACTTTTCTAAGCAGGAAAATGAGGTATCCTTCACATCAATTCACTTCCTAAGAAGTGTGCAAAGAGAAAAACCACCAGCTTGGGCTGAGTCCAGAGCCATTACGGGCCAAGGGAGGATCTCTCCCCATGCAATTTGACAGTAGAAAGTCTTGTGGCATCTCCAAATTATTTTACAGGATCTGGCAGCTTCTCGAGAGCTTTAATCCCTGTCCCAGGAGCTTGAAAATTTGTTCTCCTCATACATGTGAGACCTGTAATCACTGTGGCAGGAGACTGGTTCATTGTGCTCTTTGTGTGCTAGGAAATGAGATGATTTTACTCCTCTAGTTTAAAAGTATTCAGGGCTTCCCTCGGTTTTCCTTCATCCTTTAATTTGGATTGGCTCTTTTGACTTTGTCTTGGGGTTTTGAGCTCACTGCACTGCATTGTCGCCAATGCCAATGCACAACTTCACCCTCAACATCGGTTTTTTTTCCCCATTGCTGCACCCCAGACCATTGCAGATAATCACAGGTTTCTATCTAGAGGCGGCTGAAAACTTGTAGAAAATTTTTTCATTCAAAACAGGTCTTTGCCATATAAGATCTTTTCTCCCTTTACGCAAATGATGGTTTCAATAGATGTTTACTATCTTTTTGCTATTGCAAATCTGAAATAAAAGGTAAACGTGGAGATTTTCTATGTATGCTCACACTTTTTTTGCCAGTATGCCACTTACCTCCCACCTACCAGTTGGAAAACAGAAAAAAACAAACCCCAGCATGTGATGCCAATCTCTGCCTATTTTCATATTTTTCTGTTTTCCCATCGTCTCTCTTCAGAGAGAAAAATAGTAAAGAAATAAAACCAATTTTGTCAGTTCCTCTGACCAAAAGGAAATTTAAGGCTACTTGTAACAGCACAAAAATAAATATTCTTGTTCCATTTTGTTATTTACAGAAGGAAAAAACCCAAAAACAATTGCTGCTTTTTTTTGGGGTGTGACTTCTTAAGAAGAGACATTGGTAGCTCTATTTGCCAGATTTCCCTTTCAGTTCTCTTCTGAGTTTTATAGCTACAAAAAAGAGACCAATTCAAACATTCAGGTGAACTCCAGACTGAATGGAGGAGGGCATCTTCCCACCTTCACCCCCTCCTTTCTCCCTTGCTCCATTGGTTTCTGGGAGAATCACTGAAGCAGCTCCTTGAAGCTCTGCCAGACGCTTTGTGCATCTCCAGTCTCCTCCTGCCCCTGCAGCCCTCTCTGCCTTGGGGCACTTGGTTGTCCTCACTCAACACTGCAATAAAAGGCACCCACACTTTGATAAATGCCACTCTTTAGTAAATTCTCGGTTTACCAAGACCTCAAGGGTTTTTTTAAGTCATTGACTTCAGCATAAGCAGAGTTTGCTCGGTCCCATGGGGCAGAGCTCCGTGTTTGATAATGTGACACACACAGAAACTTTCAAATGTCTTGGTTTCCTCTGCCCCTTTCCAAAGAGATTTTTTTCATCTTTACGCAGATGGTAGGGACCTCTATATCTGCTGCTTCTCTCACAGTGCTCAGCCAGCATCTCCTTCATCTGCTGTACCAAGTGTGGGGAAGGAAAACATCCGGCACTCTTGCTCCTGGGAGGATGATGGCTCATGCAGCAGCGTTTGCAGTCCACTAAATATTCACTTCCCTGTGGTTTTTGTACCCGAGTTACAGATATGTGATTCCTGTCAGACATGTCAGGAGCTCCGTGTCTCTGGAGAGAGGCGAGCAGTGGAGGCGGGGTGCTCCCGGAATGCAGCTGTGTGCTGGGGGAACGTGAGCGTGGTTCCTGCCTGCCACAGCAACCTCAGCAGATCCCTGGTGCTGGGCCTGCACTTCCCTCATGGAGCACGGAGCTCTCTGCTCCCACCCAGCTCCACTTCCCCACCCCACTGCTGCAGATAAGGAGGAAAAGGCAAGAAACAAAGTGCTTTTGTCACCTCTGCTGATAGAGAGCGTGCTGGTGCCAGGGGTGTGATTCCAGCACGGGAGGGGTCCTCAGGGTCACCGGTGCTGGATTGTGTGCTCAGACAAAAATGGTGCTGCAGACGAAACCAGCTCTGCTTCTGCTCCAGTGCTCCCTTTGGAAAGCAAAACCCAAGCTGCTCTCCTCCCATGGTTACAAATCTCTCTGTGGTTCACAGCCTGCATTTATTCATGACTAGTTTATTCTCACTTGTTCTCATGCCAATGTTGTCCTTTAGCATCAATAGCTCTTCTCTAGTGTTTACCCCTCCGACGTTTTTATAAACAGCAACACATCCCCTCTCAGCCTTTGCTTCCCTGCACTGAAACATGCCAGATCCTTTACAAACTGTCATGTGACAACATCTCCATTTTCCAGGAGATTTTACCCAAATTTCCAAGGTTTCACTCCCAGATATCTCATTTACATTGGTTTATCTCGCTTGGGGGGAAAAAAAAAAAAAAAAAAAAAAAGGGTTTTATTGCACGAGGGGGNAGCTGGTTTTACTGCACTGAGGGCAGGTTCACATGCACGTGTCAGACTTAGGGAAAAATGCGTGTTTCAGGCAGGGGGATAATGGTGTGTGTGACACAAAGAAGTTCCTGTGTGCGTGAAGAGTGCCGTGGATGCGTGTGGAGGGATGCTGTCAGCAGGATCGCATGCGCGAGACTCCGAAAGGGATTACTCAGTGTGGAGGGGGCGTCATAAGGAGGATTTTGAGGTGTGTGACACTGAGAAGGATTAGTCTCTGTGTAAAAAAGTGTGTGTTTGTGTAGAAGAGAGAGAAGATCCATGTGTGGTACAGGGAGAGAGATTAGCCCCGGCGTCTGTGAGCAGCGTGATAAGTGAGGGCTGCATGTGAGAACGGCGCTGTAAAAACCTGGGATTTAGCTAGTGGAAGGACTTTTGTGTGTTTGTGTGTGTGTGCACGGGTGGGATGTGCAAAGGAGGATTTGGGAAGTATGTGGCAGAAGGTGTTTGGGAATGCTGGAGGGGCTCCATCCGGGGCTGTGTGTTCCTGTAGCTGCAGCACCGTGGGGTTGCTCATGGCCATGCACAGGTGGGATGCAATGTTGGGAGATGTGGAGGGCTCCTGCACCACAGGGACAGGGTCGTGGAAAAATCCAGCCATGCCCCATGGGTAGGAAGGATTGTGGGGCACTGCTGAGCCTGATGAGGAGCTGCTCCAGGGCAGGTGACAAAGCAGGGACGAAGCTGTAGCACAGGGAGTGGCTGTACCTGTTGGAGCAGGGAAAGGTGAGCACTCGGGGGGCAGTGGGAAGTAGAGGTTTGGCATCTCAGACACACCGTGGCACAGAGGGAAACATCCCCCTGTGAGCAGGACAGGACAGAGGCCACGTGCTGTGCCGAGCAGGGGTTGTCTGGGTGCAGAGCAAGTGCCAATACACACATAAATAAGTGTACACACATAAATAAGTGTGTGCTTCTCAGGAGACGGAGCTCTGGGAGTGGCCAAACACCCCGCCCGCAGCGGAGTGTGAACGCTGGCAGCATTTCCACTGACCCCATATTCTCCACCTCTCACCTCAGATTTATCCCTGCTGCTCTGGCTGACTGCCCTTGCAGCATCTCTTCGAGGGGGAAAGAACACTGCCAGCACTCACAGAGCAATTTATGATCCAGAGCAGGGAAGGAGGGTTAATTGTATCCCAGCATTTATCTTTTAATGTTCTGACTTAACAGTAAAACTTTTTCCCCTTATGTTTTTCCCTGGGAAAATCAGGCTGTTTTGTCAAAACCAGCAACTTCCTACTTTTGATCAAGCCTCAGTTTTCATTTGAAGGGGAAAAGAAGGTGATGAGAAATTTCAGCTAGCTTTGTTGCCTGTCTTCATTGGATCTGATCCACTGGCATTAGTTTTGTCTCAGAGATGTTAAAAGTAAAGCCTACCAAAGCTTTTATGGTAAAATGAACTAAAATAACCAGGGTGTCTAGGGTAACTTTTCTTCAAATAAATTGATTCTTTGCTTGTCCAATGGACCATTTGAATATTTGCTTTCTGTTTAATGAAAGATCATCAAAAGCCTGGCCAATTGCTTTGTAGCTTTCAAGAATGTATTTATTTTTTAAGGGAGAAGGCTAAAAACTGAGTAGCTACAATTTGAGATTCCCCTAGGTGTTAGGTGCTGAACAAATATAAGATCTCACGCCTAGAAAATAAAGTAGGAGGCTTCCAACCAGAAATGAAGAGTCTGTATAAGCACTGAAGAAAATTTCATTTAGAACCATTATCCTAAAATATAACTTGTCCATAAAATTGAGTTGTTAAATCTTTCTTGAAGATGCTCTGTTTTGCAACAAAAGGCATTTCAGTGTGATGCAGAAACAGGACAAGTTCTGTGGCAAAGGTGGCCAACTTCTCCTCCTACATTTTCATTTAACTGAGACCCACAGTCCGTGTTGCACCCACCTGGCAGAGCCATAATAACTCCCCTTTGCTCCACTGAGGACTGGAGATGGGATGGGCTTGAATTGAGGTCCACAGAGCTGCTGGTCCAGACCATCCCTGCCCCACAGGGAAAGATTTTCTTGGCCCAGAAACCAATGCCTGGCAGTGACTCTTCTCAAAAGCCACCAGCTGGGCACCCAGCACCGTGCTGAAAATCAAGCCATTAGATAGGCCTTGTGCTTTTTAAAAGCTAATAAACCATGAAATCACACAGAGAGAGCCAAGCAAAAGGCATTGGAGGGGGCATGGCTTTGTTCTGGGAAGGTCTCCAGCCTTTCAGGCCAGAGGTCACATTGTCCTTCTTCCCTTCAGCCCAGCATGAATCAGCAGGGGCTGAGTTTGAGCCGTGAGAGGAATTGCAATGGGTTTGGTGTTGAAGGCAGTACATGAGTTCTGCTGCAAAGTGCCCACTCAACAGCTGGCCACAAAATCCCCGAGCCTGGGGTGAGATGCCAAGCCTGTGTGTGCTCGGAGAGGAGCATCACACCATTGCAGGGCTGCCTGGTTCTGCTGTCAGCACCTTCCCTCCTCTGAAAGGACGGGCGAGAGGAGCCAACGGGGACAGGGAGTGCCCCGTGGAGCAGGCACCATCCCCTGGGAAAGTGCTTTTCACTGGTGAAATGTGAGCACCCTGCAGGAAAAGCACTGCCATGGGCCTGTTCTTCACGTTGTCTGACAAAGAGGTGTCCGTGTGAGGGCACTTGGGTCCCATCCCAAAATGGTTCTGTGCCTTTGCACAGGTGGCTGCCTCGGTCTGTCCAGCTGTGAAACGAGGTTAGAAACCTTAATGGAGGACAGGCTGCCAGGCTTCAGGCACTGAGGTCTGGAAAAACCCTTCTTAACTAAGACTTGTCAGCATTAAAGAGGGAAAAAATGTTACTGTCTTTTTACATTCAGAGAGAGGAAAAGCAGAGTGACCCAGAAGTTGATGCCCATTTTCATCGCCCACCTGCCAGAAGAAGGGATCTGACCCTTGGATCTCTGAATGCACCTGCACTCAGCCCCCCTTCACACTCTCTTTCATCCTTGTTTTTCTCTTTCAAAGCCCCAATTGATTTTGAAATTAAAATGGTTGTTCTCCCATCAATGAACCTCAAGTTTGCATCTCCTTTCCCCCGTTCCTCTTCTCCCATCCAGCTTTCACAACTCCTCGGGTTTCTGTTATTTCCCACGCATCTGCTTTGAAGGATTTTTCCAATAAGGATGTCAAGAAAAGTTTCTTAAGTGTCTTTTATCACAAATTCCTTTTGGTTTCATGCCTGAGGATGCTTCTGAGGAGGACCTGATGACCTGTGCTCAAGCAGATGTGAAGCAAGCCCACTTTACAAGCGAGTCACAGCTGAGTGCACCCACAAATCAGGCCCTGTATCCCTGCAGCCTCCTGCAGGAAACATGATGTGTTTCCTGACTGACAAAACTAGACCATGCTTAGACCCAGTGTAATTCTGTTGGCCTCAATGTAGTTACCAGGGAAACTATAATGCAGAAAACTTTTCTACACTGAGATAAAGGTTTTCTTAGCTGCCTCACTTATATAGCACAGACTATTATTTCTAACCAGGCAGAAAGCTGACGATTTTCTCAACACTTACATGAGGGGTTCAAGGACAAAGTTTACAGGAGTGGGTTATAGCCATGGATTTACAGCTGCACCATCACGTTTGTCAAAGTACACCTGCGCAGGGACCCTCTGTCAACCAAAGCTGCACATGACACCCCAGTTCTTCCATTGCTCCACAGACAATGCCAGAAAAGCATCTTTCCTTAGGAGTGCACTGGTAAAAGCTGTCTCAGGGATAAGCTTTCAGTATACATTAGCAAAAGGACTAATTTTCAGAGGTTGTATGCACCATGTCGCTTCCTTACATACCCAAATCACCTAAAGATCATCCCAACATCTCTTCTTTAAAGAGATATGGCAGTCAACTCAGTAATTTAAGTTTTTGCAATGCCACCAAGGCTCTCAGCTGCCATTGCTCTACTGTCAGGACTAGCAGTGCAGAGGAACCATCACAACAAATTCTTTGGAAATATGACTGCAGATGTTCACTGCCGTCTTAAATACGGGCAGCCAGAAGGAATTTCTCTCACAGGGAAATGAATCTTTACTCCAACAGGAGGATCAGGAACTCGAAGTGAAGGCTACACTGCACACTCCTCTCTGCCACACTCAGTGCTGAAAGTGGGTTGCAGTACAGAGAGAAGAAAATCACAGCCCTCACAGGTTAGCTAGGACAGTCCCAGAGGTGTAAATCACAGGTTTTATATCGCACCTCGGGCTTCCTGCGAACACCAAGACGTGAAACCTGTCCCAGGGATGTTTCTTTTTGCCTGTTCTTCCACACAAAGTTTTTATTGGGATTCTGCCCACCAGTGGCAGCAGCCTCTGCACTGCCAACCTTCTCTTGTAGCTGGAAGTTCCACCTGCCTTTTCCCCAGAGGCTTCTGGAATAAATGCTGCCTTAATTAGGTTAATTCTACCTTTAGCCATCCATGTGCTCACTTTAGCTGTGCAGTTAGAGTCCATTGTATGGTGGTGTTTCCCCAGTTTTCCTTGTGGGAAGCAAATCCAACACCTGAAGTGAGAAGCTTTCCATGGCTCAGCTGTCTTGCAGAACATTTGTTAAATCCAAGGCATGTTTCCACTCCTTGAAAAGCTGGTGCTCCTGGTGCCTCTCTGGGCAAGATCTGCCTGCCCCTGGCTGGCAAGTGACCCTGGTTTCATGAACAAATGGATTTCATTAGAGGCATTTCTCTGTAATGTCAACAGAAGTGTTGAGCAACACCTGGTGAATAGTGAAAAAGTCTCTCTGATGCTTGGGAGAAGTGGTACGAATTAGCATCCCCCAGTCTGCTGCTGCTTTTCTGTCTAAATAATATTTTACAGGTAAAGTTTCTGCTGAGAAGCTGCGGGGTTTTCTCAAGAGCTGCCTAAATCATGTCATCAGCTTTGCTTTACACTGAGTGACTGCTGGAGGCAGAGCCTGCATCTGTGTGTGCAAGTGTCACTGCTCTGGAGTGATGAACGACCCCGGGTCTGCAGCAACTCCCCTTCCCGTGCTCTGGTTGGCCTCCCTGCAATTTGCATTTATGCAGAGTGTTTTACATGATCTCTCTTGCTCTTTGCAGCTCACTAGAGAGTCTCTTTCTTCAGCAGCTTAAAAATTCTCCCAGAATAGAAACCAGTAGGGAAGGTGTTTGCATGTAAGTAGGCACGTCAGGGAGGGATGTCAGTTGTTTCCTAATGCTAAGGATGCTCCCACATTCTTCTCCCTAAGTCATACATCCCATTTTCCAGGTTATTTTCTCAGTCCCACAGCAGGATGACTGAGAGGCTCTTGGTGCCTTCACTGGCCTCTGTGTAAAGTTGATGAATTTTTATCTTTCATTAGCATAAATCTTTACTGTGACATATCAAGCTCTGCAAGTAAAACATCCAGTTGGAAAGTCTTCCCTGAAGTTTTGCTTTGTATTTGATGACACCTGTCACTAACATTAAAGGGATTTGGTTGCCCAGAGGTCTTTCAGGCAACAGATGTGTGTTTAAGGTCATTTTGTATAACTGGTGGTGTGTTTTGCAGCTTGTCCCACATCTTGGTCCTTTCCTCGGTCCTGAGGGCTTGCTATGGGAGATGACTTTTGTGGGTCCAAGCACAAGTTCAGGAGAAGCCTGTAGCTGTAAATGCTGGTAAAATGACACAGATTTCACCTAAGATTCTTTTAAGAAAAATCTCAAATTCCACTTTATTTGTGCTGACGGTCTTGCTGAGGAGCCAGTTTGGTATTTGGTATTTTGGGTTGCATTCACAAAGGGCTCCAGGTCTACCCCCAGGTTTGTGGGAGCAGTGGGGCAGAGAGGTGTTCTCCCAGCTCCCGCATCCCCATCACTCAGAGGGATGGATGTCTTCACCTCCCACGAGAGGGAACTGGCCTCTAGAGCTGCTTGCAGCCCTGGTTTAAGTATCTCCCCTTCTCAGAGGCTCCATCTGGGCACCCCGACTGGATGCACTTCATGTAAACTGTTTGTTCCACCACCCACGGCGAGCGACTCGCACAGAAGTTTCAGCAGAGACCATAAAATTGCAAACCATGGGTCCAGATCTCACCATCTGTCACACTTCTGCCTCCCTGCTCCCCAGACAACACAGTCTCCCACTGGGTTTAAAAGATCTCAAGCTTAAACTTGTTTGTTTGGGATTTTCCATGAAACCTGGTGCTCAGAGGCACTGCGGAAATAAAAATGTTGTGACTCTTATCATTTCTTGCCCTCGCAATGCAGACAGGATTAAAGCTGTTCTAATGACAGGGAAGAAATGGTAATATTCCCCCTGACATTAAGTAGGCCTGAACAAAGCTCTGAGCACAATGGGTCGGAACATTAATGTGAAAAGGGAAAATAAAAACCCTACAAGACATGACTATAGCAAAGAGCCACCAAGGGAGGCACTTAAGCCCACAAAAAACAGCACTCTCAGATAGCAAAGGATCTTGTCATTCTGCACCAAACTCAGCCCTCGCTGAGATGTTAAATATGTTTCAAAACCATCGGTGCTTTCACAGACCTCAGGTGAACGCAATGTGCAACCAGGTAGCACAAAAGGGTTGTGCCCTAGAGCTTAATCCTTGTGTGCTGAGTGTGGTTTGCTGGGTTTGTGCCTTTCTCTCCTCTTCCCAGAAAACCAATGGCTCCAGTGACTGCAGGAGAGGTGGCACTTTTGGGGCAGCGACAGCACATGCAGGTTTTGGAGCATCTGCTTTGCTAGCTCAGCAGTTACCTGTAATGCAGCCCTGAAAGTTGATAGAAAACGTGAAAATTTATAAATAAGGTGACAGCTGGTGGGTTTAGGTACTGCTTGCCACTTCAAGCCCCCAAGGACATGATGCTCTGTCCTGTGTGTGAGAGGTTCTGTTTGGAGGATCTTTGTCCGTGGTAAGTGTAAAGTTCTGCAGGCAGTTTCAAGACAGGCCCTTATAAAATCTTCACCAGAACCTGAGGCTTGCACGGAAGACAGTCTGAGGCTTTAATGTCTATGAACCAATATAATGTGTTAGGGCAAGAAAAGAAGCTATTGAAGACAAAATGTATTTCATCTGCAAACAAGACCTTCTCTGTGTGACACATTTGCTTTCTGCTACTGCTTATCTTCCCCCCTCCCACTCCTCACTCCCCTCTTTTTACTGTTTTAATAATTCAGCACTTACAGCCCAGAATTAAATGCTGTGGTGAACTAAGAGCAGCGTGCTGTGTACTGTACTAACGTGCTGGGGGTTTGGTGCTTTGTTCTTTTCCTCTCTTGTTGTTCATGCTTCCCAGCAGAATCTACACCCTGATCCTGTACTTAGTTTTCCTTGTGCAGCACTATCTTCAGAAGGACCAATATAATACAGAAGGCCATCTAATAAAAGAGCAGAAGGAAAATTGGTTCAACCCTCATTCCTCATCTCCTTTTACAATATCGCTGTTGCTTTTTCATTTGTAGTAATCTTGCTTTAATATTTATGTCTCTGCTTCAGACACAGAGAGTTCAATGAGGACAAATTATGAGTTCCCAATTTCATTGAGGAAGGTTAGATGAGAGCAGGGATCTCTGGTTTTCCTGAGTCTGTGGGTCCCATAGGAACATCCATCTGCAGCTGGGGGCCCTCTGAGGGATCACTCCTTCCCTCTAGAGTAGCTGCAGGGGAGCTCAAGGTGAGGGTTGTGGGTTAGGAGAATTCAGGTGGTTTTGCAGATCTCCTGCTGCTCCAAGGGAACCCAGCACAGCAGCATCTTCTGCTGGGCTCTTTCTGGACACAGCAAAAAGTCAAACTGCCCAGCTGACCTGATAACAGTGTCAGACAGCTCTGGCACATCTTTAAGGTCCCTTCCAAGCCAAACCATTCTATGATTATGATTTTTCAAAGACAAAATGTGCTACAAAACGCTCTCAGAAGACTGTATCCCAAATGGGTTTTGCTAGCTGTCCCCCAGAAACGAGCCAGACTGGCATGGAGGAAAACACTCCCATTTAAACAATGAGGCAAGGTGGAAAGGTCAGATCTTTCATTAGAGCTGAAAAATGCCAAGTATTTTGCAGGCACCAGAGCCCTTCTGCACATCTTGTCTGGTTTTAAGCTATGAAAGCAGGGAGTGCTGTGGAAAAGCTGTGGCTCTGGTATGGGACACTGGAGAGATGAAGGCAGTAGACAACAAGAACCTTACACAGCTTGAGAGCATGGCATCAGTGCTTCCAGCTCAGAAATGGGTCTTATTTTGGGTCTATATGAGGATGGCAAAAGTCAGCCTCTGACCAAAGGGACTGGAACAGATGGGCTCAGAGAAAAGCAATTGCCTCACAAGCAAAGATCCAAATCGTGATTAAATAACAAACCTGAAACAGAGATGGCAGTGGGCCCATTTCTCCTTACACATAATCTGATCTGTTAACCACAGGACCCTCATTAACCAAACTGTCCCTATTAGAATAATAACCTAATTCTACCCACAGCAGAAATGAGACCCTCTTAAGGATGCGTCTGATCTCAGTGTCTTCCGCTTAGGGGATTTGCATCTAATTCCTATTAAAAGTGCTCAGAAATAGTTTGTGTTGACTGCAAGCCCTTCAATATATTTAATTCTTGGTTTTATATGACTCAACAAAGTATTAGCAATCCCAAAGTAAAAATACTTTTAAAAACAAATAAAGCAAGCAAGTAGAACCTTGACAAACATCATCATTTTCCTTCTTTCCTTATCTCAACAAGTTCAGTGGCCTCATTAAGACCTTTGATATCTGGATTTTTTCCTTCTGTTTTGTAGTCGCTCTGGATAAGAAACTGCATTCAAAGACTCTAGTAGAAAAATAAAAAGAGGTTTCAAGATATGAAGTACACAAGTGGAAGGGTGAGGATCTTCAACTGGTCCCTTAGAGAGATTAAAGGCAACTCCCCATGACTGTATCTTCCACCACCATGATTTTAATTCAAAAGTTCACTTAAATGACTGAGAGTCCATGCTGTTCATTTTTGGTGACCAAACCACTGTGCTATTTCTGTTTCCTAAAACTCAGCAGCAGGTGAGAAAGAAGTACCCCAAATCCAATTTGATCTCAAAGGAAACCTATAATTTTCAAGCAGGCAAACTTAACTGAAAAAATTGAAGCTATCAGCATATGCATTTATGAGCAGCTCTTCAGTCACAGATTATTGTTTAAATATGAGGGTAGGAAAGCAGATCTTTATGTAAAAATCAACACTACTTTCCAGCTTCCAGGATCATTAGAGCTGCAGTGCAGGGAGATGATGGAAGGGAGCACTCTTCTGTGCCTTTTACATATTTGAAAGAAAAACATGGATTTCTTGTGATATCACATCAGCCTGATTTGCAGTTGATCAAATATGTGGGACATATCTGCTGTCAGCTAAATACATGAGTGGAACAATGGGGGAGTGTAGAATCTGTTTGGCTTTCCCCTGCTCCAGAAATCTGTGGGAACATGCTGTCGTTGGGATGTGCTGAAGAGATGCGCTCTGGCACCTACGCCACAGTGGAGAGCTGTGAGGACAAACATTGGGAGGAGAGCTGAGCTGATCCTAATTGCAGCAGACACCAGCGCTCCCTCCTTGGAACTCCACCAGCTTTGCCAACCTGATGTCAGGTTCTCCATCACCGTGTGAAGGTCGCCTCCAGGCAGGGCACGCTGAGAATTAATTATGCATGCATATCCTCCCTCCTCGTTCCCACATGTGCACAAACACACTCCAAGTGAGCAAAGGGAAGCATGTGGGAGCTGCTTCTTGACACCACTGTTGTCAATGAGTATGTTTTACTGCCAGTGAGGGTGTTGGTTCTGTGTGTCCCAGGAGGCTTGGGCACATGAAGATGGTATTGGGGCTGCAGGCATTGCAGGGCTCATCTTTAATAGCTCACAGGGGACAACTGACATAACTGAGATCACTGTTTTATTACCCTCAAAGTCTGGCCACACTTACCTTGCAATTTTTAAAAGGCATTTGTTCATTTTGGTGTGTGCTGGATTGAGCGGTTTCAAAGATTTCTTCCTGTCTTGGAGTCTATGTTTTTCTCTATTTTTTTTGTTTGCGCCATGGGGAATAATTTGGTTACATCTCCAGCTCAGCATTCTATGAACAGCTTTCTTGGAGAGGGTGCAGTGTCTTCCCTCCTAGATGCCAGGACATTCTCCAGGCTCAGGAAGGCCTCTGAGACCTGGCAGGGACCATCTGGGGTTTCTGTCCCCTCTCACAAGCGAGAACATGAGTCATTTGTGAAGAACATCTGGGGATATTTCGTTTAATCAGGTTTTTTACTGCTCCTGTGGCTTTGGGTATTAGCACTGTCTCTGCTACTTCTGTTCTCTGACAGAGGCACATGCAGCAGCTGAATCTCCTAAGAGTCAACTAAGCCATATTATTGGCTCCCTCCAGGGGTAGCTGGGTGAAACTTAATAGTCCATGAGATACAAGAAGTCAGTAGAAATGATCTAATGTCCCTTTCTAGTCTTAAACTCAGTGAAATGGTGAAAATTCTGATTCTAAAGGAAATGGCAGATGAGCAGTTGCCAGGATCTCCTACCAGGCTTCCTCCCCAGCTGTGTCCCTGGGGAGCAGTTCCCTTTTTGCAGTCTTGTTTGCAGATTCTCAGCAGAATGCACAGTTTTCACTGCTGGAGACCAAACCCTCATTTCCATCCTTCTGTGCAGCCCATTTGCCCTTCCTCCTGCCTCAAATGCTAAGGCTATTTCAGCCCCTCTTTGTGGTTATGGTTTCTGAGAGAAACTTTTTGGGTTATCTTCTTTAACCAAAACCTAAAAGAGATATCTGTTTTATCTGACATCTGCCTTTCACATGGATCAGGTCAAACACCCACTTGCAAAATACCTCTGACTCTCCTGAATGCAGAAATCAGTCTTGTTCATCGACTCACTCTGGTTAAGATCTGCAGCCAAAAAGAATTCTACCATGAATTTTTATAGACTCAAAACACCTCTTTTGCTTTCCCTTTCCACAGAGAAAGTGTGCAATTTAAAGTTGTGAGTGTTGCTGTATTTACTGATGTATTTTTCTTTTTCTTGGAAGCATCTGCAAAGGTGGCCAGAGCTGACTCTCTTCAGCTCCCAAGAAGGTGTCCTCTCCTGTGTGTGTTTTCAGTATAATCAGTTTTTCTCTCTGATGTGCGTTCTTTACCTTGAGTATTTCCATATGAAAAGAGAACTTTTGAGAAAAACTGCAGGAGTAGAAATCTTAGAGTCTGTGGATTCCAAGAATGAATGAATCACAGATGCTTTTTCCTCATCTGAATTCAAGGACACACCATCTCTGCAGTGGCTACCATTCCACAGGGGGAGAAGGGCAGCCTCCCCTGCTTGTTCTACCACATCAGCCACTTTTTAACTAACTTACAAACTATTTTGATTTTTTCTGTAAGTTTTAAATGTTTTTAGAGCAGCCTGATGAGCTCTCACCTCACCTGGCTGCAACAGGCACTCTGCAGAGCTGTGTGCAGAGAGCAGGTGGTTGTCACTGGATTGTCTCTCCAGCACAGCCAGGTGACAATTTAGTCAATGCCTCTCCTTCTACTTAATTTTCCTTGTTGAACTGTCACTGTTGTACCAAGGACGGGAAGAAATTATGACACAGAGTCCAAGTTCAGGAAGAAATGGAAGTTTTTAAATAACATTTGGATGGGTTTTTATATGTTAGCTCACTAGAAGTGTGTTGAATGGCATAAGGTTATTGGTCCTTTGGCCACCCACCTCTCAGGATGATTGGCTGGACCCTACAACACCCATTTCAAAATATTTCTCTAATCAGTACCATAACAATACTACATAACAACTTGCAGGTGCAAGATAGTTTACAAAACTATAACACAGTTTTTAATAGTTTGCATGGGAAAGGCAGGGCTCTCACAGAATGCTGCAGAAAGCTGGAAAATTTCTCTGCAAAATATTTTAGCATCCATATTGAACAGCACTAGAGATCTCAGGGAGAAATCCTGTGCCTGGAGAAGGAGGGATATGGGGTGTTCATGTGGCCAGGAGCAGCACACACTGGGAATGCCCCAGCCAGAAATCCCAAACTGATCAATTAAACAAGACTGATCAGGGAGAACACAGCAGTAGTTGCCATGGTTATCAATCATTGTGAACTATATTTTCCCAGGGCTAGTTTGGAGGGAAACCCTTCTTTAATTAATTACAAATTCATTGTAAGATACAAGCACAGGTGCAGCCCAGAGCTGACATTCTCTGTCCTTTCGCACTGTGCAGCCCAGAGGCCACCAACAGCCCATGCAAACAGCCCCAGATCTCTGCATTTGCACCCAAGCAAACCCTCCTCACTCGTGCTCACATCCTGGGACAGGCAAACATTTACACTGTTGGATTTCCCCCAGATTCCTGCCTGCAGGAATGAGCTCGAGATGGAACTGTCCAAATTCAGCTGCTGGAGCTGCTCTCCAGGCTGACTGCAGCTCTCCTCTGCAGGAAAAGCTGGGCTGGGGCCAGCCAGCTGCTCACACATAGCTGGCACAAGGTTTGGAAAGGGTGATGTTGTCACCAGCCAACTGACCAGAAGAGCTCAACTTCCTGGACCTTCCATTCCAGCACGATCTTTATCCCTTTTATGTTTCTTAATCTTTCTAGCAAACCATCAGTCAGAGGCTAGCGACTGTTCGTCCCTACAGAAACAAAGAGAGCTTAAAATATTTGCTTCGTCTACTTAAAGTTTACCATTCTTAGTAGTATGTTATTAGGAAGTTGCAGAGGAATCAAATGAAAACAGAATAATTAACAAATTTGCTTCATAAAACAATTAAAGGAAATGTAAAGAAGTTCCAGCAATCTCTTAGTGTATTAAATAGCAAGCAAGTAATTTCTTTTTAGTTTTGCTATGTAAATTCATTTGGAGCATCTGTAATTTAAAATAGCCCTGAAATTTACATAATTTTGCAGCCACTGCTTTTACATTATGCCAGCCAGTCCCAGAAAGGTGGCTGCAGCTCTCACTCTTCATTTCTCCAGACTAACTGACACAAGAGTTTCTTTGGGGTTTTTTTGGGAGATAACCCTTGGCAAGCCTCTTTTTTTCCCCCAATTATTTGCCTTGCCTATAGCCCCTCTTAGCCTGCAAGTACAAAGCAAGTGAGGGTTCTTTCCAAACTTACTAATGATAAAGAGTGCTCACTCTCCCAGTTGTCTTTGGTACAATCTGTTTCAAATGCTGGCACTGATGATGTCTCAGAACAGTGTAGGAGGGATGCCTGAGCGTGACTGAGCCACAGAGTTAAAAAAAAAAAATTAAAAATGATAGATTCCTTTCAAATAAAAAAGAAAATCCAAGGAAGCCGTGCCTCGCCTGAAACAAAACAAACTAAGCCAGCTAAGTTTATTGTCTGGATTATTAATTGTACCGGATTGTTCAGCTGTCCCGAAAATGTCTCTTTAATCACTCAGTGAGGCTGAAGCCCGGGTCTCCGGAGATCACGTTCTGATCTCTCACATATGGTATCTCGCACCGTTCATTAGACCCACTGCTCCAGTCACATGGAAACGATGTTCAGACTATTTCTATCTGTATCTGCTACTTTTCTTCCTGAATGTGTCAGTCTCATGACAAGGGCAGTGACTCCAGCTGATACAGACACAATTGCTGATTGCAAAGAGAGGCACTGCTGTGAAAATAAAGAGAAGAGGGGGTTATTTCCGTCTCGCTTCGGGCTTTGTGAGGCGTCCCTGCCCTGCAGAACGGCAAATTCCCTTGTGGGAGGAAATCTGAGATCACAGGTGCTAATCAGCAAAAAGAGGATGAGTGACCCTGCGAACAAACTGCGGGACTGGGATGCCCAAAAACTGGGCTCAGCTCCAAGAGAGAGGAAAAAATTTCATCAGTCTTGTGAGATTCCGTTCTCAGCTCTCAGCACCACCACGAAGCCTGGCGGCTTTGTTTTGGGAGTGAGATGGGAGCAGGGACTTGCCTTGCACAGCAGGAAGCAGGATTTCTTGCTCTTCCCTCTGAATGTTTGGTGCTGGCAGCAGAGAAGTGAGGAACAAGGCAATCTTTTCCAGGAGGGCTGCAAGACAGCCGGGATTGACTTTGGGTCGCTGCCAGAGGGACAGAGTTCTCATGGAGCCCAGCTAAGGATGCAAGAACTCGTGTTTAGGAGCCTGTCTCCAGCCACACATGGAAAAGGTTCGGTTACCAGCAGAAACCAGGTCAGGAGAGTCCTGAGCAGCACAGAGCACTCGCCAGGGGACCCCAGAATGTCACATCCAACTCCTCAGCCTGCCCTCGGGTGGGGAGGGCAGGGGAGAGATGTGTGAAGTGTCGGGTCAGTATAAATGTCACAGCCAGAGGTCTTCAGAGCCAGAGTGACAAGAGGAGGAGACAATAGCGCCAAGAGTTGTGACACACGAAAAATGCTGTCACTGCCACCACCTCCGGCTCGGAGATTTATTGATGGTAACTTGGGATGTGCCGTAAACAGGGGTGATATTAAATGAGTCTGACTGTCTCAGGGGCTAAGTTTTACAACCCGAAGTGTGAACTCTGTCTCACTGAGATCCTGAGGCATTTTCCCAGCAGCTCCCACGATCTCATTAAGTGCTCTCCAGAGAAGGGCTCCAGCCCAAGGGAGCCCTCCCTGCACAGCACAGAACCAGGGGCTGAGGACAGACAGACACCTGCCAGGGAACCCAGCAAACCCTCCTGGTGGAGACCTCCCAGGACACTGCTGATACCTCACTGGGCACACAGCCCTGTCTCCATGGCTTTGTGAGGAGGTTCCCAAAGTTGTGTTCCCAAGTACCAACACACTCCCGGTGTCACTCTCTGACTCAGTGCCAGCAGCTCACGCCCCAGGACAGATTCCCCTGGAGCTGTGCTGTGACCGTGTTGAACCTTGGTGAACCTTTGCTGAGATGCCCCCTCAGAGTGGTTTCCTCGGCTCCTGAGATCAAACCCAGGGTTTCCTTCTGGAGCTGTTGGCCGCAAAGGGCTGTGCTGCCATGCAAAGGCTTTCCTGCTCCGTGAATGCTTCCAGGGCTGCAGGAGACTCTTTCTGCCTGGGGGTTCCCATGTTCAGATAACTCATTTTACCCCAGAAGCAGCAAAATCTTCAGCAGAGCCCTGGGGACACTGATTTCATTCTTCTGAGCCACTTCTGCCTATCAAAAGCAAAGCAGGTCTGTGGAGGCCAAGGGCAGGGCACCCCCTGGCCACAAGCCCTGTTCTTCACAGGCTGCCTTCGCCAACCCACCCACCTGGGGGAAAATTATCTAGTCCAGAGAGAGCCCGCAGCTTATCTCAGGGAAAAGGTTTATTTTGGTGACATTGCTGAGAAACCTCCTTGAATTTGTGCCCTCACGACCTTTCTCTCTGCTCCTGCAGTCTGCTCACAGTTCTCCAAGGGCGTCTATGCCATCTTCGGGTTTTACGAGAGGAGGACGGTCAACATGCTCACGTCTTTCTGCGGGGCTCTCCACGTCTGCTTCATAACGCCGAGCTTCCCTGTGGAAACCTCCAACCAGTTTGTGCTCCAGCTCCGCCCAGAGCTCCAGGATGCCCTCATCAGCGTCATCGAGCACTACAGCTGGCAGAAGTTCGTGTACATTTACGATGCTGACCGGGGTAAGTCGCAGCTCTGTGGGAGGGATTACCAGGCTGTTAAAGACAGTGGTCCAGAAGGAGTCTTTGCCTCCAAAGTTGTGGGTTGCTGGAGATTGGGTCACCCTATGCCTTCCCCGTTCTCTGTTTCTTTTCTAAATATCCCTTTCTGCTGAAGGTGGGCATTGATCTAAGCATCAGCCTGACCCAGTGTGTGTGTGTGTGTGTGTGTGTTCATGGGGTCAGGGCTGAGCCCCATCAACACGAGGGAAATACTTGATGTGCAAATGGTTTTGAATTTGAAATGGGGAAATTGTTTCTATTCGATAGGTCCCATGTTGAACTGATCTGTCAAACTCAAAGCCACTGAGTCCCAAGTTCATAAACACGAACAGACGCTTGCTCAGGTCTCACCTAAGCCCACAGCCAGGTGTGAAATGTGTGTTTCTGGCAGATAGCTTGGAAAACTCCAAATTCCCTGTGTTGGTGCATTTCAGTTTTCTATGTAAAAGAAAAAAAAGCTTTGTGGGGTAATGGAAGATATTATCTAACTTTCTAAACCGTGAACAGGGCTAGAGAGCTCACTGCTCCATGATCCAGTTTTCCCAGCTCTCAGATGCCTTTAAAGCTCCAGGCTTGGAGGCTGCAAGCAAAGCAGACTTGTGGAGGATAGGGCAGAGGTAAGGTGATTCACATCTCTGTCCTGGAAGTTATAATTATCCCCTGAAGGGACAGGATGGGCTTTAGAGACAAGGAGAAGGTATGAAAGCATCCCAGCTGCTTTCTGTTGTCATGGGGCATGGGCACGCTGAATACCCCAAAAGGACACAGAATTGCTATGTTCATCTCCTCTGGAAGGCTGTGCATGTAATTTAGGCAACATAATCCTAAAAGTGATGGTCTCCTGATGAGATGCAGCTGAGAGAGAAGGATGCTGAGTATGACTGTGTGCTGTGATTGCTGAGGGTGTCCCTACCCCTAGGAGCACACAGCCTAAACAGATCAAAGACAAGAAGGAAACCATGGCTGAGAGAAACCAAGTTATTTGGGTAGTGACAGACAGGAAGACGGGGATTAGAGTTCTTATCTGAATCCCACAGCAGGGCCTGATCAACGAGACTGATCTGCCGATTACAAAGGAAAATTAGGCCTGGAATCATCTGTGCTGGGACAGAAAAAGCAGGAGTCATTAATTCTAGCCCAGCTGAGTTTGGGCCAGATCTAGACTATTAGCTGCTCTCTGTAGTTGTGCTGCACTCTCATGACTTGAGGCAGCTACACAGGCTATCAGGAGGATGGAAAGATGCCATTGCATGTGATAGAATATGTTTGTTCATTAAACACAGGATGTAGGCCATGAGAGTATATTGCTCAGAAGTGTATTGTTTAAGTTTTGCTCAACTTTTTTGTGCTTGCATAAACAAAAGGTATTTTTCCAAGGATTTACAGAAGGAAGCAGATAAGAGAGTTGCATTCCAAGGACTTACAGAAGGAAGCAGATAAGAGAGTTGCATTCCAAGAACTTACAGGAAAAGCAGATAAGAGAGTTGCAACATCAGCGGAAAAACATGAAGATATGGATAAACTTCCTAACAACAGCTCCAGAGACATGCGCAGAGTACTACCAGAACACCACTGAAGCAGGAAATGAGACCGCATAAAAGAAGGACTAAAAATCGGAAGAAGTGTGGCAGTTGGTGGGACGGTGATCCCCCTGTCGCCCAGCGCTGTATTGTCTTTTGCTTTGCTTGCTGTAATCAAATAAAATTTTTTTAGATATAAGACCAATTGGCGTGGTCTCCAATTTATCACATTGCACAACTAAAACCTGGCTCTCCCCCTTCTCTTCCCCTCATAGGGTTGTCAGTCCTGCAGAAAGTGCTGGACACTGCAGCTGAGAAGAACTGGCAGGTGACAGCTGTCAACATCCTGACAACAACAGAGGAGGGCTACCGAGTGCTCTTCCAGGAGCTGGAGAAGAAGAAGGAAAGGCTGGTGGTGGTGGACTGCGAGTCTGAGAGGCTGAACATCATCCTTAACAAGGTTGTGTGGGTGTGGGCCTTCTGGGAGGGGTCTTGCACATGGGATGGGAAGGGTTGTTTCTCCCTGGAGAAGCTCTCCCCATTGGTGCCTGATCCCTGTCTCCGTGTGTGTGCTGGGTGTGGGGTGTGGGGTGTGTTCCTCGCAGCTGCCGAGCTCGCAGGTGTTTCTCTGTTGTGTTATTGTGGGAGCAGTAGAGCTGCAGGAACGGTACAAGCTCTCATGAATTCACACTGAGTGAGCTCCACTGCTCCAGGTTCCCTGCTTGTCTGACTCCTTTGCTGAACCCTTTACACCCCCTTACTCCCCAAGGAGTTTGCTTTGTGCTAATTCCCCCAAGCAGTGTGCACGAGATGTGGCACCTCCTGGTTCTGCTGAGTCTTCCTCCAGTTTTTGAGTTGGGCTGGAGGTGTGAATTGGCACTGCCAGGTTCCTGGTCCTCCAGCCTCCATGTGCTGCACCAAATTCTCACACCTGTGCCAGCAGGACAGAAGGATTATGGTACATCAGTCCTGAATATGGATTTCTGTGGACAGGAGACAAATACAAGCCCAGAGGTGGGTTCAGTCCACACTTCAACTCCAGCCACGATACCTTTCCCTCTCACACCTACAGCCAAGTCCTTCCCCACCACTGGATGGGCTTGGAAAGGGCCCTGCAGGCAGTGCCCTGCAATTCCCACTGCTTTTCTCCTCATAATCACCTCATTCTTACCTTTTGCTTCACACATCTCCTTGTCTAAGGTACCTGTCATCTCCTGTCTCACACTTCAGCTGCTCCCTGGCTGGGACAGGGACTGACATTTTGCCAGATGCACAGCTCAGTGATGAGCACAACCCATCCTTGATGGATGTCTCTGCGTGCTCCTCTGTTATGTGTAATAATGAAGCAGAGAGCAGGTTGTAACCGCAAAGCAAAGGTCACGTTCATGGAAGAGAAAACAGGTTATTCCAGAGGGTAAAGGCTTCTCTCTGACCATGGAGCAGCTGCAGTTGACCAAAATTTTGGACAAGACCTAGGCAGTGAATTTGACTTTTCCATAGGGTATATCAAATTTCTAGGATTGATAATGTCGGGTTTTTAAGCCTGGTTTGTCTTACGGAATGTTAAGTTGTATAGTCAAGTATTATCTAATCTTCTTGATATAAATAGGAAAATAAGTCTTTCTTTCAAATTTCTTCACATAACTGAAGGAAGAGTTAAACCTAAATATAGGAAACACCATTTGTGAGAACACTAAAAATCCAGATACTGTGATTATTTGTTTTGCAATGCTATAAAAAATATCAGCTCCCAGGGAGAAGAGGTACAAAGCTGTGTTTTACTACAAAAAATACAGAGCAATTCCAGCAGACATCTGTGCCTGGGGGGTAACACTCTGGTGAGGGACAGGGCTGTGAACAACTTTTTCAGACCTGTGTAGTCCATTTTCATCCTCTTTTGCATTCTTGTTCCAAGTCCAGCAGGATTTCTGAGAGCAGAGGTAGTTGTCCCAGTGCGAGAAGGTGATGACAGGTTTTTCATAGCGTACAGATGACTGGAGGGATTCAAAGACAGTGTTCAGCTCATTATCAAGTGAAATTCAGCTGGGGCTGTAACTTGTGCTGTAACTTGGGCTGCTGGCTGATCTCTCAGCTCACCACACCAGCAGCCTCTGTGGGAATGTCACTGTGCTGTTTGCCCTGTCCCTCTGACTCTCTGAGGTGTTCCAAGAGCTGCCTCAGCCTCTCGGGGACATTTCAATGCGTTTATCTTCTTCCCTGACAAGCCCATCTCTGTCTCTCGGTGGCAGTGGGTTTGTGCTCCATGGTGAGCAGGAGAGCTGGGGATGGCTGTTCAGAACCTGTGCCTCCCACACCCACACTGCTGCTTGCACACACTTTCCATTTTTCCTCCACACACAAAACACAAATAACACCGGTGACTCCAGCAAGGCGGCCCTCGCGCTCCGGTGACTGCAGCTGTGGAGGAGCCAGTGCTCCGTGAGTTAAAAATGACCTGATTTGTCTCTGGGAGATTTCTCTGTGTCGTGTCTCAAGGGTTTGATTTATCTTTGCCAAGGTACCTGTCATTTGTGAGTCAGGCCTTGGCTCAGGGCAGGTTGTCGTGGGGCTGTGCTGTGTAACCTTAATGGGATAAGCACGTGGTGGGTTGTGTTCCATCAAAGCCCTCTATTCTTTCTTCCTTGTCTCTCATTAAAATGAGTAACTGGGATTTCTACTTTGCCAGTGTTTCACTCTGAGAGGATTTCTCTCTAATAGATGTCAAACTCGCCCATTAAGGAGTGGGTAATGAAACCTAGGTGGCCCAAGTGAGCAATCAGCATGCAGCCCAGCACAGCCTCTCACCACAGTCAGGAGAAGTGATAAATGCTATTATAACCTCAGCTTGCTACTGCTGTCTGGACACATTAGGACTGAGCAAGCATTTTAAAATAAATTAAGATCACAAATAACTGTGTAAAACACAGGAAACGAGCCTCATAATTCAGGTGGATGGGCTGCAAGATTAACAGCTCAGGAAGAGCTGGATGGCAGCCCTCTCTGGTTCATTGGCTCTGACACCTCATAAAATAACAAAGGAGAGTTTGGGCTGAAGGAGCCAATGCCAGCTATTGTTGACACTGGAGAAAAGGGGAATTGGATCATAATTCTTAGACATCCCAGTGCACCAGAGATTCTCCTTCCTCCCACAAGGTCTGGGACTTACTGCAAAGGTCAGTCTCAGCTGATGAATGGAAAGGGACAAGTTTGGTCTGGTTTTGTCTCTTAGATCTGGCAGTGGAAGATACTCAGAAAACCACCCATAATGAGGTGTATATCTTCATAGCTTTAGGTAGACAGAGATTTTTTCTGAGAGCTCCAGACACCTCAGCAGAAGCCCCACCGAGGGATTCTGTGCAGGGAGCCCCAGGGCAGTGAAGCTGGTGGAGTTGGCATGAGCTGTGTAAGGAACTGCTTCTAAATGAAGCCTTCATTGGAGTTAATTGCCACCCCCATGTTAATGCTGAGAACCAGACGAGTTTTATTATGCATACAAGAGCACTTCATCAGAGAAGGGCTAAGGCAGATGAACCAGTTGCACAGAGCAAGTGTCAGCTCATTTATAATCCATTTGGAAATCCCTAAATGACTGCTCATGATAATCTGGGAGTGCTGTCCCATGGGGAGGATCAGTCTCTGCCCTCATCTGACACTTCTCAAGTACCTGCTGCCAGCCTGGTATCAGAGAGGAGTCCTGGGTAGACTGATTTCTGGTTGAATCCATCACAGAAGTGGTCCTATGATCATTCTGGCTGCGAGGATCTTTTTGGTCTCACTGCAGTTTGTGCAGATTTTGCCTGCATGTTGGCAATGCGGGCAGCAATTCAGAATCAATTCATATGACAATGGAGATAAGAGGTATTGTTGCCAGGCAAGAAACCCAATGGAAACAGCACAGTTCTGTCAGAAAATGGCAAATCTTGTGTTTGTGCAGGCTTTGAGGGCATGTTGGTTTGGGCCTTTTTTTTTCCACTTTCTTCTTTCTGTATATAGAGTGGTTCAAATGAAGATGGTATCAGACTCTAGTAAACCTATAAGAATTTAACAGTGCTGCTGGAAATCAATAGAGTGGAATTTCAATGAAAGAATGGACTCAGCAGTAATAATAGAATTTTTAGCTGTATTCTTTCTGTACCCTTTTTAAATCAAGGGAGAAAAAGACACGGGCCATCTGATAAGTGTCTCTGTTCCCCCCAGTCACAGGCAAATCTGCAACAGGTGGAAAGGGAAAAAGAAAGGGAAAATCTTCCAGCTAACATAGAAAAAGTCAGTTGTTACAGATAGGTAAGCAATTATGTTGATAGAAGAAAATAAAAACCTGACTCTGCGGCATCAGGGAGAAAGGAATAAGTGGCAAGCACATATATTGGTACACCATGCATATGAATATATAAATTATCTCAATGAACATGCAGGGGAATCCTCTGTGGCTTGCCCAGACAGCTTCATTCTGTGGTTTGAAGCTACACTGATGCACTAAAGCAAAAGAATTTACTCATAGCCTAAACTTCCAGCCACCTCTCCCAGGCAGGTGTTTGCAGCAGGGACTGGAGCTTGGAGGATGTGCAAGATTGCTCTTTAGCCTTGCTTGATGTTTCAGTTGCATTCATAGGACATGTGGACTCCAGCTCCCTGTTTGTTCCTTTGGTGTCTGAAATACAAACCTTGTTAAGGCTTTTTTTGTTTTCCCCCAAGCCCATAGGAGACAGGTTGGTTTAGAGGTTTTCTTTCCCTGCCTGCACAATGTTCCTGGGAGTCTTGTCCTGACTAATTCCAGACTTGCTGCTCGGATGTCATGTGTGAAACTGTCCATCCTCTCATAAGATTGTGAACTTTTCTTTTACTGTGTTCTCCTGCTCACAGCTGAATAGTCTCAGCAAGGAAAAGTAAGAGTGAGAAAGGGCAGATAACTGAAGTTCTTCCTGCTTAGTCGATCTCTACTAATTATCCTTGTATTTCATCTTGCAGATCATCAAGCTTGAAAAAAATGGGAATGGGTACCACTACATTCTGGCAAATATGGTGAGTTACCCTAACTGGTGGGGTTTTTTCTGTCTCACAGTTTTGTTGAGCACTATTTGTAACTACTGAGTTGCACACCCTTTTTCTTACCCACCTTTTAGGTAAAAAAAAATCAAAGTGTTTTTCTATGTTTTCCTTGTGGAGTTTTCTCCCTTGAACCAGTAAGATTGTCCATCTGCAGGATATCTCCAAGTGTGCTGGGGTTTTGTGGTGGTTTGACCTTGGCTGGATGACAGATGCCCACCAAAGTAATTTTATCACCCCCCCCTTGCTGCTAAATGAAACCTGACTATCAGGGCTCCAGGGAAAGGATTGGATGCAAAGATTTCTTTAAGGAAAGGATTCTCCCTTTAACGCAGGGAGGTGCTGCCTGAGGACAGAGCACTATTGGGCAGTGGCAGGACCATCTACCTGGAGCAAGTCTCACAGGGGGATGGAAAATTTCTTTGCAAAGGGAGATTTGGGGAGAGGTAAGAGAGAGAAATGGAGGTTCTCCACAGCAGAGCTCCTACCCTGTTCTCCCCAAATATGTCCATCCATCCAGGAGGATGCACAGCAGAGGATGGGACGGTGCTGGCAGTCTGGGGCTGAAGCTGCTCCCCCTGGGACTCCATGTGGGGTGAGCCACGTGCAGGCTCTGGATTTGTTCTTTCAGCACAGAGCCGCAGCTGGGAGGTAGCACGTCAGCCCCGGGGTAATTAAACTTTAAACTACCAATTAGTCAAGCAGTTGCTGCCCTTCTCCTTTTCTCAGTCCCAAGATAACTCTGTAATTTACCAGGCAAAAATGGCCACATCATTACCCTGCAGTGCCCTGTACTGACCCTGCACCCTGCGCTGGCCGCCTACCGTGTAATTACAGAGATAAAAATGTTACCTTGTGCAGGGGGAGACATGCAAAACCATAGGGCAGCCAATAACTTCAGCTGCTAATTTTTAAAAAAATTATTATTTGCTGTAACCCAGGTCCTGGATGTTTATGAAAGTCCCTTCATTAAAGTAAAGCAGGAAAGTGAGCTGGAGTCACTGGAGTGAGTGTGTCCGTGCAATTTTACATACACCCACATGGAAGGTTGAATGAGAGTATCACCTCTTCTCCCTGCACAGTTTCATAAGAATAAATGCATAAAAGGCATGAGGTGAACTAACACTCAGGTGTAGGAGATTTGAAGGACATTTCCCTCTGTCTTAGATACCACGCTCTCCCACTTTCACCCAGAGAAAGTACACTTGTCCCACCTTTAATGTGTTTTCTCAGCCCTTGCACAAATGCTGAGAGGACAGAGCAGGCTGGAAGAGGTTGCATACTCAGCCAACATGGGTTATAAATAATTAACTCGGAGCAAAAAGCTTTTCATTTCCCCAGCCCCTCTGCAGGGAGATTCTGCTTTCCCTGCAGCTCAGTGGAGGGGGCTTTGGGTCCCACAGTGTCTGACAGGACCACCAGAACTCACTGATGTGCTTTCCAAGCAGCTTGGATTCTGGGGAGAAGAAACAGAGTGAAAGGAATTCAAGCTTTACCTTTGGTCTTTCCTGCCCCGTAAAACCCAGCATCACACAAGAGCCAAGAGCCAGAGAGGAATATTTTTAAAAAGAAAACAAAAGAGTAGGAGATAGACAACACAGCAAAACTATTTTAAAAAGAATCCTGGAACCCCTCAAGGTTAAGAAGGTCTTTTCCAGGGCAGAACAACGTGGGCAGGCTCAGACACCAGAAGCCAAATCAGTTCCTGTGATGTGCTGCACCCACACGAGAGCTACGGGATAATGGGCTTAGCAAGGAGAATGGCAAAAAGGCCCTGAAGATCCCACACTTCTGAGACCACAGGGCAGCAAGGAAGGACAGCAAGCTTCCCTGTATGGGGATGGCCAGGGATTTTATAAGAGATTGGCAGAAGCTGGCATCTGGCAGGGTTAAACCTTGGTGCCAATGCTCTGATCCAAGAGATCACAGCAGGTTTTACCCTCTTCTGAGGACATCTCATCGCTGGATTAGAGCCTTCAGAGGGTGTAGTGTGCTGTAATTTATTCCCACTGACTCACACACGTAGTGGTAGACCTTAAACACCCCGCATTTTCCCCTGCAGGCACGTCCCAGGATGACAGGGCGTGCGTTGCCCACACACGCGCGTACCCTCGTGCGCGTCCGCGTGCCTGGAAATCAGCCCTGCTTTGGGGAAGTGGCTCATTCCTGAGCACTGAGTCGTCAGAGAATGAATTAAGAGCTGAAACCTGGAAGTGTTGGGTTTCCAAATGGGTTATTTTTTGTGCCCTGTGCTGGCTGAGACAGTCCTGAGTTCAGGACTCTCATCCTATGTGAAGATAAGGTCAAGGGAATCCTCAGCTGGTTCGTAGCCACCGAGTTTCCTGCACTAGCTGGATCCAGGGGGGGAATTTTCAACACCTGCCTTTTGCCTAACCTACTTGGGCATGGAGAAATGGGGACACAGTTATGGAAATGACATACTGGAAGCAAATATTGGCAAACATTTCTGCATAACCCCACTTAAATCCTTTTTTTAGCTATATGCTTGTTCAGGGCTACACTCAGCCAAAATCCAAGCAGCAGCACACCGCTGCCCAGTTGCAGCAGCTTCAAGCTGGTGTCTCATCATCAATGCAAAATGGCATTGCACAGGCTGAATATGGTCTAACAAAAATCATCCACAGTCACATTTTGGAATGGAGGAATTCCCTGCCTGGCCACAGCCAATCCATGAGCAAAGAGGCACTGCCTTGCATTAACCTTGTTCTCTGTTTGCCCAGCAGTTGCTCTGGGTGAGCTGCAGTAAAGTACTGAGCAGAATTTGACAGCAGCAAGTGAAAGTTGATGTTTCCTAGCAGGAACAGCTTTCTTTTACAGTGAAATTGCTGTTCCCAAGGTGAGACAATAATATTTCTGTGTTCACAAACAAAATTAAACCATTCTGCACCTTAGGCCATGGGCAAACATCCTTCTCTGAAGCTTCTATGCCTGCTAAAGACACAACCTGGCTTGTCTGCCCAGTCCTTCCTGTCCCACAAAGGTCTGACTGCAACAGCCCTGCTAGGGGAAGGGTTTCTGTGAGCATCCCTGACTCTCCTTGAGCCAAATTTGGCACTTTTCATGGCTTTTGCAAACTAATGAAATCCTGGTCCTCAACCAGTACCCATCAGAGTTACCCCAGTTAACTTTTACCAGAGCTAACCTGAATATTTGTCAGGTGCACTGGCACTGGGGGTTTGCAGTCATATCTCTCTCTCTCCCTCTCCTCCCCTCTGGAACTCAAAGAGATTTGGCAACTTTAAGAAGTGTTTGTTTTTGTGAGTCTTATTTTTCTAAGCTTTGTTCTCAGCCTTTGAGATCATCAGTTCTAGCAACCACAAAGGGGGAAAAAATGCAGTCAATACTATCAGAGGAACAAGCTTAGAAACTTCTGGGATTCCTTTCTTTTGATGTTCAGGCTTTTTGCCCATAACCTTGGCATTGTGTATCTGTTTGCCCTACGCCATGGATGTGAGCTGACTACTGTCAGTAGTGGGAGAGCATCAGCTCTCTTGGGCAGAGAAAAATCTTTGTCATTAAATAAGCGACATTCGTGTGACCTGTCTTTAA
This sequence comes from Pachycephala philippinensis, assembly GCA_013397055.1. Lineage (NCBI taxonomy): Eukaryota > Metazoa > Chordata > Aves > Passeriformes > Pachycephala > Pachycephala philippinensis. Next base: position 580,538 of record VWZT01012213.1, read on the forward strand.
AGGAAAAGTATGAAAGGCAGCTGCCACATGCAGTGTTTTAGCCTCTTTTTTCTTTCCTGGCGCATTAGTCCAGGTTGTTCTTTTAGCAAACGCTCTTTTATTTGAAGATGAATAGATAAGTGTATGAGATTGCTGATGGCAGGGGTAGCAGGGAAAAGTAAAGATAAAAACAGTGTTGATTAGCGAAGGTAAGCACTTTTTCCTGTGCCATTCTACATCAGTCTGTGTCAGTGATGAGTTAGGCCATGGAGAGTTTCCCTTTGCTGTGGTGCTGGTGGAGGTTACCAGTGATGCCTTACGTAACCTAGAAATAAAACAACACACTTCTGAGATAATATTAGTATAGGAGGTAATGTAAAGGTTGGTCTTTATTGGAGGCCTCCAGGGCAGGTATGGAAAATGTCCACAAAATGCCCATCACCTTGAAAGCTGCCATGTTTATGTGAGTCCCCCTCAGTTCTAAATGCTGTCTCCTGCCCCCTGAAGTGCTGCTGACTGGTGGCACAAACAAGGTCAGCAATGCTCAGGTGTGCATCACTCACTGATTTAATGCTGTGTTTTGTGGAGTTTCCAGGAGGATGTGTACAGCATCTCCTTCTTGTCCTGGCAAGATCTCAAGATGCCTTGTCTTGCAAAAATTATATTCTTCTATTGGAAAAAGATGTCCTAAGTTATTTTAAGGTTCTAAAATTATGCCTGTTAGACCTTTCTTCTTCCTGAGAGGTTGGTGCAAGTAGGCTCACGAGGCAAATTCTTTTTCTGTGCAGAGGAAGACAATATAATATATCAGTGAAACTTCGGCATTTCACTTCCAAACAGCTTTTCTGTCCTGATTCAAAAATTATCAAGCAGAAGAACCCCATATAACATTATCTCATCTGAATTACTGATAGTAAAAGACAGAGCAGTGCCCTGAATTAATTTTTTCTTGAACTGGAGTGTCTCATGTATAAGAAAATTATCTGGTTTGATACAAAAATTGCCCACACAGGAGAATATGAACAGCAACCTTGGGAGGATTTTTGCAGTACTTAATGAGGGCTCAAAAACATGAGTGACTTACTGTGGGTTAAAAAAATCAGAGCATCAGGTGAGTAACTGACAAGGTTATGTTACAGCTATTGGAAGGAAAAATGTGTTTGCTTAAATTTCAACAAATTGGTGTTAAACTAACAGGTTTTCTCAGCCATTTGCAGTCTCCTAATCCATTACCCCAGCTCAACTGGCAAGTGGTGATGTGTAAATCCATAGAATCTGCCTCATGGTGACTTCATTTGCACTCTTTTCTAGTCAGAACATGCTTAGCTTCAGCTTCCTCGACCAGATTTATGCTTCTGTTTGCTAGACAAAATATTCCATTACTGATGTTTTGGTCCTTGTAAACTGTGATCAGGTCATCCCTTAATCATATCTTTGATTGAATTCATGGCATCTGCCACTGCACAGCACATTTCCCAAACCTTTAAATCAGTTTATGCCCTGAAAGCTCTCTAATGCACCAACATCCTCCTAGAACATCCCTTCCCCTGCCCGGACGGAGCCTTCTGACAAGATGTGTGTGGTCATTTATATCCAGAATGTGCTGCAGCTGCAGGATTGGGCAGATAATATCACAACGAAAATCTGCATAGCTGCACCAAGGAAAAGTTGCTGTTCACCTCCAACCACTTGTGCTTGAAGTCTGGATTAGCACCAGACTCGGTTTTTGTTGTATCTACAGACAGGACAAAACACTCTCAGCAAGCTGCAGGGTTGGGAAGCTGTCTGATAGTGCCCCCTTCTCCTGTCTTTCTTTTCCCTTTCTTCACTTACTTCTAAGTTACAGCGAGGGCTCACACGTTTTGCTGCCGCAATGGGATTTGACACATTAATAACTCCTCAGAGGGGAAGCAGCCCTCTCCCGTTGGAAGGCACACTGGAACGAGACTGGAGCAGATGGAGTCTTTTTTGACATAACCCTCCTTATTAATACAAAGTGATGGGAGTGAGGAATGATGCTTCACTGGAGAAGCCAAGCTTGAAGATAATTTGGTGTATTAGAGATGCTCCGTCTGGAAACACTCGATTTCTTGCTCCCTGCAGTAAGTCACTGGCGTACCTTGGAATGACAGGAGCCACTTTGTATTCACTCAGCTGATCTACAGCCATTCAGAAGCAAAAATTTTGCTTTGCAAAGTTTCTTATAATCATAAAATCTGCCATGAGGAAGTAGTCTGGCATTGCAAGTCATGCATTTAAACAGAGCTGGGCCAGTTTCCCGATGCTGCCACAGGTTTCTGTGGCACCCACCCAAGCTCAGGGTGAAATGCTTAAATGCTTTTGGCTTGCAAAGGAATATTTCAGTGTGCAACCTATTAAAGAAAAGAAAAAGCAGACTCCAGTCTCTTCATCCCAGACAGAAAGGGACTTAAAAAACCTAATACTCCTCCCTGGGATGAGGGGATTCTGTTAGCATCAGCCAACAAACCTCTCCAGGCAATTCAAGAGAAAGGGGTGTTTTTCCCTCTCCTCATTCAAAGCTGATTTTACCAGTCTCAGGGGGAGATCTGGAGAGCTCAGAAGATGCAGCAGGAGGAGAGAAAACAACACTGTTTCTCAGGAGCGTGTCTGTCTTCAAGGAGACTCTCTAATGTCCTTTCTCCCAGGAAAAGAGGAGGCTTGGAGCATAGGCAGGAAGGTTTTCAGCTGGGCTGCAGGGCAGTTTTGAGCTCAGAGCTCAGAGCTCAGCCCGTGCTCTCACAGCTTCAAAGGCACCACAGGAGGCACCTGCAGGGAAAGGGCCAGCAATTAATGTGAGCTCAGTGAAGTACAAAGAGAATCTGGAGGTGTGGGGCAGCAGCTGGCTGCCTCTCGATGTCTGGGTGCATTTCCGTGGGCTGGGACAGTGTCCCACGAGCAGCTGTGCCACCAAGTGTCACCAGCGTGCAGAGAGGAGGCAGAGGTTTAGGATGGTAAGGCAGTGAAATATGAGGGTGAAAGGAGAGACAGGGGGAAGTCAATGGTGCTGGCAGATTTGGGGAGGGTCGTGCACAAAGGGATGAGGTTTTCCCTCCACTGGCAGCTGCCTGCACTGCCCACTCAGTGTTCTGGCTCCTCACAGTGTCCAGGGTATAAATTAGGAGCTGGTTCATTTCTGGAGGGACTTTCTTTTCAAGGCAGATCCTTCGTGGACCGCTTAATCAAGATGGATTCATGAGGCCCATTTCAAGTCATCAGTCTTCCTGCATTATGCATTTCCTTTGATGATTGAGCCCACAAGCAGTGGAGAGGAATATAAATGTGTGACTTGCCGATGCCTCTCCCAGCAACCAAGGCAGCGAATGGGACAGTAAAACAACCTTTGGCTGAAAACTGTTTTCAGTTTAAGAACAGCATAAAGAACAGATGCGTCAAGGAAAGCACAATGAGGAAAAACCCCTTCCCAGCACTGTTTTCTATTTGAAGCCACAAAGGTCTGAAATAGCTGCCCATATTATTTCCTCACAGCAGCACCCTGCACATAATTGCTCATAAATGCAGAGAGGAGCCCATGGTATGGGCTAAAGAGCAAGTTCCCTCCTTTGAACCCAGGCTGGCTGCTGCTGGAGCAGTGTGATGCAGATGCTGTGAGTCAGAGCAGGCTGGAGGAGGGAGCCGCCTCAGCCCATCAGCACGATGGGACCAGATTTCTGTGGTTTATTGTCAGCCTGCTCATTCTGTGGCATTTGGAAAGAGCCAGGCGTTTTCCAGGCATGTACAAGGCAGGAAGCTACATTCTCTGGTTTGCTGAGGTGGTTCTGTGAAGTGAATTTAAATTGAAGGGACAACTGATCCTGCCGTGGTGTGGCTGATGGGGTGTCCCTTCCAGCCTGGTTGTGAGGGCTCCCAGGGGTAACTGTGCCTGCAGGAGCGTTCTCTCCCCTGGAGTACACCCTGGGCACTGGCCCTGCTGCTCTGTGCTGCCTCTGGGTCCCTCTGGGCCTGCTTTTCCAGGGGCACTGGGCTGTGAGTTCCCGTATTCCTCCTTCTCCTCCCCAGGGGATGCTCAGGGCTGTGTGGGGAGGTGAAGCCTGGTGCCTGCATGTCCAGCAGACACATCCCAAACACCTCTGCAAGGAGCCAGAGTGAGCAGTTCTGCACAGCAGCAGTGCTGCAGAGCTGGGATTGAAGCTGGGACACCAAGAAAGGATCCCTTTCCCTGTATTGCAGTGTGTCTCTAATTAATTTTTCACCTCTGACTCAAGGGGGTGACTAATTCTGCAGTGCCACCCCAATCAATACACACGTGTGTTTGCACATGCGTTCATCACATGCAGTGAGCAAGAAGTAGACAAGATGCCAACATGTCCAACATCCCAAATACTTCAGGTGTCCAGAGCTTGAAGCAGGTCACATACAGCCAGATTCCAGGGGCTCAGCTCATTTCCCTGACCTGTGCTCCAGACATGGCTGCAAAGTGGATTTTTTTCCAGAATTCCCTGGCAAATTTTAGAAGCAGTTTCAAAACCATTTGATCACTCCATGGGACCACATGGAGTGCATCCTTCCAGCACTGTTCACTTCTTGCTGTGCTTGGTTGGATGACAGAGGGAAGCATTTCTGGGCTAGTTCTTTCCCAAACTGGTTGATGCTAAACATATTACTGCAAAAGCACAGCTGCTGCCCCTCAGTCACGGGTTACAGGCTTTCCTCAGCCAAGTTTTAAGAATTTGTTTTCTGTTTCCCAAATATGGCCAACTGAAAACTAAATAAAAGATCCCTTTTTTTTTTTTTTGCAATATGTGTCTATAGTTAGTACAAAGTGACAGATGATTGATGATTTCTTTAGTTGCAAATATTGTAATTCTCCTGTTCTCCTGTTTCCTACAAGCACTGACTGATATTCCAGAAGGACAGATAAGCATATTGAATTCCTGCTGCCACTTTGTCAGTAGAAGCATTTTCAAAAACCAGTTTGTATAACATTTGATGGCTTTTTGTTTATATGTTTGCTAGCAAGAATTCACCTGCTCTGCTCCAAATATTTTGACCTCTGGATTTCCCTGTTCATTGGCTCTCATGTTCCCCAGACCTGCTCTGAGCAGATTTCAGTGGTGTGGTGATTAAAATTCCTTTGTAATTAGGAGCATTCCTATAATGTCCTTGTACTGGGGCATGTGAAGGAGGGATAACAGGTGAAAACAATTATTTCAGCTGTTGATAGCAGCCAAAGTGCAAAGATGTCTTCAAGGTTAATGATCTCCTCTATGGTCCCAACTGCCTTAAATGACTGGAAAATCTTCAGAGTTCTCCACACTTTTTAAAGAACCTGAATGATGTCAAAAATCAGTGGGGAAAAATTAGTACAATCTTCAGGACGAAATAATTGCTTTCATCTATTCAGATTATTTTAGAATTTTATGCAAGATGAATCCCGGTGAATATTGTTGAATATTTGCTTCAGTTTCAGAATGGTTTTGTTTGGGGAAAACAGTGAAATACAGTGGTTTCAACCACTGCTGTCTCATCACTGCTGTCATAACTTGTTTTTTTACTTTTCCTCTTTAAATCTGCATTCTGAGGGGGCTTAACACACCAGACATCTTATTCATACTCAGCAGTGAACTTGGACTTTTCTTCAAGCCTTTGCAGGTCTCCCAAAGAGGAGCTGGTTGCACAAACCTCAAGTTGCTCTGCAATAGTTTCTTTTGACAGATCTTTTTCCCCCGAGCACCTCCCAGGAGCAAAAATGTCAGTGTAATTTGGCCCTAGCCATGAATAACCAGTTGGCAACCTGTGAGGTCCCTCTTACTGAACCTTAGGAGCTCCACGTGTCAAAAACCGCTCGGCCTGAAATGCATTAAGATGTCAGGGACAATTATCCTGCTGCATTTCCTGTTCATTAATCACAGCTCTGGCTTTCTGAAACCCCTACGCCTGCAATTACAAACAAGATTGATGTGGGTTTAACCAGCATTCTGAGAAGTATGTACACACAAAATATCACTTTTTTCTTTTAACCTAAATCACTGTACTTTGAAGCCAAACAAGCCATCTATTTAGAGCATCTGTACACCAGTATCCAATCCTCAGCCTTGTAAGTGGATGCCAAATTGCCTACAAAATGCTGGAAGAAAAAGTGTGAGAGTCTTTAAAGTCATTTTTGAGTCACTTATGACTCCCTTGGTCTGACACTGATGTGAGAGGGCAATTTAGTCTTTTCCTGGCAAGGTCTGTTCCCAAAACAGGTTTCCATCTAATGGCTTGATCCTGACTTTGGAAGTTGATCAGCTAATTGGCTCCCTCAGCCTGTGAACAGAGAGCATCATTTTGGGAACCTGATTGGTGTTTCCTGGAAATGATGTAACTTGGCTTTTTTAGCTCACACCATCATGGTGTGTCTGAGAACAAGCAAGGGAGAGAAACCCAGGGGCAGGCTGAGGAGGAGCCTGCAGAGAACACAGCAGCAGGGCAGGGGGAAGGCAGAGCTCAAACCAGCTCTTCTGCTGCTCAAGTGATTGCACTGTGACAGTCCTCCCATTCATCTCCCCTCGTGCATTCAGGTTGCTGATGGTGCCACTGCAAATAATTGGCTGCATCCCTTGTGCTTGTATTCCTAAAGAAAAAAGCACCAGAGCTCAGCCTGTCCCACACACAGCAGGAGAGCACAGCCCCTTCCAAGCACCTCTGCGAGGGGCCACAGAGAACAGTTCTGCACAGCAGCAGTGCTGCAGAGCTGGGATCGAAGCTGGGACACCAAGAAATGATCCCTTTCCCTGTATTGCAGTGTGTCTCTAGTTATTTTTCACCTCTGACTCAAGGGGGTGACTAATTCTGCAATGCCACCCCAATCAATACACACGTGTGTTTGCACACATATTCATCACATGCATTGAGCAAGTAGACAACAATAAGGAAATGAAAGAAATGTATTTCATTAGTGATCTGAAGTCTAAAAAAGCACCTTTTTTTCTCCCAAATTAGCAAATACTATAAACTGGCTTTTCTAATAGCAAGACTCCTTTAACAAGCTGACCAACCACTTCCTTCCTGATCTGCTTGTTGATCATTCAGTGATAATAGAATCTGATTGGTGTTTCCTTTTCTATTATCATTCAGTGATAATAGGATCTGTTCATTGTTCAGGATTTGTTTTTTCCCTATAAACTGATTTTAAAAGAAGTAGCCTATCCAGTGGTAACCGAGTCCATGAAAGTTAGGGTTAGGTGAACAATTCTGTATAATATTTAGAGCTGGGTGACAAATATTTTCTAATATATTTTACAAATTTTGTTCATTTCATCCAGCATTATTTAGGATACATTTTTCCATTGCTCTGTTAGCTTTCCTGCAGGTGAGCTGTTGTTAATATGATTATTTGTATCCCTGGGTGATAACTGCAGGATATGGCCAGCTCAGAGTCTGTGAGAAAGGCAAGTTCACACCGTGGTCAGGGAGCTGGTGCCTCTCTGGAGTCGGACGTCACCCCTCAGAAGGAAGATCTTTTTTCCTGAGCTGTCTGCCATATTCATAAATAGGCAGGATTCCTCTTAACCACCCAGAGATGTCTTTCTCTGATGAGTTTCTCCCATTTCTCTCCTGTACCAGGGATTCATGGACATTGACCTGACCAAATTCAGGGAGAGCGGAGCCAATGTCACTGGCTTCCAGTTGGTGAATTACACAGATACTGTTCCTGCCAGGATCATGCAGCAGTGGAGGAATAATGATGCCAGAGAGCATCCACGTGTGGACTGGAAGAGGCCAAAGGCAAGTGGTATAAAAAAACCCATTTAATTTGGGTCCATCTGGCTCAGTTCAAGTTATGCTCACTTCTTTGTGATCACACACGGCTCTTTATTCTCACTTGAGAAACTCTCAATATAATTATGAACATTATCCATTCTAGGTGCCTTAACCTTGTCTGAATTTTACCAGGCTGCAGTTACTGACTCCTAAGAAATACACAATTTATTGTATTCACTCGGTCTACCAGTTTTCATCCCCTCAAAGCTAAGAATTAAGTATCTTATAATGCTCAGTATATAAAGAACAAAAAGCCTCATTAAGTCCTTAACCTTTGACTTGTTTACAAGACATTCTGTGATAACAGAACCCTTCCAGATGTTCTTTTTAAGCATTTCAAATCAGAGTGTACAACAAAGGGGAAAAGTATTTTAATTCCTAACACAGAAGGCCCTGAAGCTGCTGAGGGATGGGTGGAGGGAGAGGTTGTTTTTTTCCGTTTAATATTTGAAAATTAATACATTTGTGACAAACACTCTGCAACAGAAATGTTAACTTTGGAATTAGCTTAAGAAAGTTGAAAACAACTAGATCAGTAGGTTGAAAACAACTAAATCATAGAAAAAAGAGTTAACTAATGGTTCTTGCCAAGAGTTTTGCACTGATTTCTGTACAAGTTTCTGCTTAAATAACCTCATCTTTTCCAGAATTTTTGCCAATTGAGATGGAATTTTCTGGTCTCCATGAGTGACCAGAAAAAGTCCCTTGTTTCTTGATTTCACATAGCTCACATTTACACAGTATAATGTGTCCCTTAAAAGTCCAGGTCAATGCTTCTAATTAAACACAAATGCTTGGGTAACAGGTGAATGACTTCTAGGGCTGAGTCTTCTTCGGGGAGCAAAATCAGGAGCTTCTCCTTCACCTCCCAGTTGTGGAAGTTGAAACCAACTTTTAGGAGTCAACAGGGCAGTGGAGATCACAGGGAGCAAGATGCTGTTGAAGTTCACAGACGGGAGGATGAAGACAGAGCAAGCCATCTGGAAAGTTACCCTGGTTGCATTTCTCTTTGCAGTACACCTCTGCCCTGACGTACGACGGGGTGCGGGTGATGGCCGAGGCCTTCCAGAACCTGCGGCGGCAGCGCATCGACATCTCCCGCCGCGGCAACGCCGGCGACTGCCTCGCCAACCCCGCCGTGCCCTGGGGACAGGGCATCGACATCCAGAGAGCCCTGCAGCAGGTTTGGCACCCACTGGGATGGGTGTGCTGAGAGCATGGCTGAGCACAGCCTGAGGGCTGGGGAGGATGGGACACAAATCGCTTGGGATGAGGAACGGGTCCTTCCAGAGCAGAGACAGGTCTGAAAAGCTCAGGGGTGCATCCAGCAAACTGCTTTTCCTGGTGCCATCTGATGTGTCCTTGCCTGTTCTAACTTTTGTCCTTGTGGGATGGAAAAGCCAAAATTTTATCCCATAAAATCGAGGGTCCCCATCTTTGTCTTCCCCTCCCTAAGACACAGACCTGCTCAGACCATATTTTTTGCAGATTATTTGACTCTCTGTGAACTCAGCTTCAGTTCCAGCCTGCTAATGAATGCATGTGAATTTTGCCTTATGTGTTGGCTGTCACCAAAATGTTCTCAAAGTGCAGATTATAGCTTGTTTCATACTGTGAGGATTCATAAAAGTCTTAAGAGCAGCCATTTAGATAGTTTATTCCTCAAATCTGATAGTCTTGCTTTTTTCATCCTGCATAGAATTTAGATTTTTGAATAAACAAAAACACAGTGTGAAACTTACAGCAAGAGAGAAAAATAATACACTCTTCTCAAAGACTTACCAAGGTAGAATATTTCAAAATTTCATTAAATTTCAAGACTGACATTCATTTCTAGCACTCTTCCTTCTTTTCCTGACAGAAATAGATGGATTCCTTGCAAATACTGCTAGCTCAGTGTTATCCAAATATAGTTTATCCCGTCTTCTTTCTTTAACTGTGAAGAAGGCAAGAAAAATAACATTTATTTCGTTAATTTGTATAGTATGTAAAGTTCCTCAAGTATTTTGTTTTGATTTGGTTTTGGCTTACTGGTAAACAACAATTCCTTCAAAACCAAACCTTGCATCTGATTTGATTTTATTGCTTGGATTCAATTTGTTCCCAAGCCTGTCACTGACTTTCTGCATGACCTTGGGCAAATCGCTGTCACAGCTTCTCCAAGCCCTTATAATAAAATCAGCCTCCCTGATGCATTAGGGAGATAGGTTACCTAATAAACATGAAATACTTGGAAGTGTTCTGATGAGCAGTAGCTGCTCCAGCATTTTCTTTTATTGAATTTATGAGAATAAGATATCAAAATTAGACAGCTAGAAAATAAAATTTTGCATGTGGGTTGGAAAATCTCTTCTGAAGTTTCCGTATATCTTCATTAAAACAATTTCAAAAGTCCCAGTTTTTCAGTTGGAGTGACTTGGGGCGAAGAACAAAAAGACACATTTGCAAAATTGCTTCTTTACAGTTGAAAAATAATAATTTTTAAAAGACTTGACCAGTTCAGTTGTGATGGTCAAAATAAAAGACTCTGAAACAGGCAGGGCAAGAAGCCTCCTAGCAAAAATTCAACTATGAATTCGATAATCTTCCACTATTCAGTAATGTAGCAAGAAAGAGGCAGGTGGAAATAGAATAACTTATGATATGATTGAAGGTTTGAGTTATCCTTTCTGTAAAGACTCACAATTAGGGCAATTCTTACAGCTGTTCACAGTGTGCTTTCTCTTCACCTTCCATTTGTTAATGTCTGAAATTTTATGAGCTTTTTAAAAGCAAAAGGTTTCCTTGCTTTCTCCTACTCAAATGTCTGGAATAAGCTCTCAGATTACCTTATTCCTATTTAGCATAGGAAGGAACCACAGAATCATAAACACATTTAGGTTGGAATATCTAAGATTATCAAGTCCAAACATTATCCCATCATTTCCAAGTCCACTAAACCACTGAACCATGTCCCCAGCACTGCCACATCCTCACATCTTTTAAATCCCTCCAGAAATGGTGACTCCACCACTTGCTTCCCTAGACAGCCCATTCCAATGCTTGTCAACCCTTCTGGTGAAGAATTTTTTCCTAATATCCAATTTAAACCTCCCCTGACACAACTTGAGGCCATTTCCTCTGGTCCTGTTGTCCTCTCTGGGGGAATAGACTGACTCCCACTTCACTACAACCTCCTAACAAGGATTCATGGATGGCAGGAACAAAGATGGAAAGAAATATGAAGTGTTCTTCATTTTTTGAAAAGCAGAAATCTGGCATGTTTCAGGAGAATGTATGTTTTTATTAAAGATAATTGCCTTTTTTCTTTTTCTGCAGGAAAAGGCCCACAAAATATTGCTTAAAACCACTACACTAAGGTTTTAATTGTACTTTGAAAAGGTTATGATAATTTTAAACAAGTTTTTTTTTGTCTTAATGTGATCAGCACATCTAATAAGCAGAAATCTAGTCCCTAACTGCTGAATAACCCTGTAAAACAGAAGGCCACAACAGCATCCTTCTGCTCCAGATGTCCCAGCAAAGAGCCACATGCCCATCCATGTCTTACACACAAATATGTTTAATGCTCCATGTCTCCAGCTGACTTGACTGGTGCTTAGCACTGTTGAAGTCAGTCCTCACTGTATTTTGCATTGCATTTTTGCCTTTTGCATTGCATTTTTGCATTTTGCATTTGCCATCAGAGGATGGTGAATGACAGAGCAGCTGTGCTGCATCCTGCAGCGTGGATAGCAGAGATCCCTTTTGCCATTTCAGCGCCACATGGATATCACAGGATTAAGATTTCATTCACTCAGATAGAAGAAATTGAAGCTGTAAACCTGCCTTTTAGTGCATACAAAGCTACAAAGCACAAGCACCTGTGACCTGAGCTTCAGAATCGGTCAGAACCTGAAAAGAAAACCAAAGGAGACGCGAAAAAAAGCAGGCTTGGGAGTGCTTAAGACAATGGTGCTTTTTCAGCACATCTATTTTTTATGGGCATGTTGTGTCTTGTGAAAAGGGAAAAGCATGTTTATCCAAATGTCACCAGGAATACCTCTTGGTTTGAAAGAGCTTCAGAAAATGCTGACAGATGTTCATTTTCACGACAAACCTTTGTTGTAACAGCTGGAAAACAAACATGGTTTAAGAAGATTAACAACAGATTTCCTCTGTAATGATGCAGCCTCATTTCTTCACCATGGGTCTTTATTCTGAGGATCTCAGAGTATTTAAAAAGGCTGTGAAATACCTGTCCCCATTTTGCATGTGGGAAGACTTCAGCTCCAGGGACAAGAGGCTTGTCCAAAGCAAGTGGAAAGGCGGAGAATAAACCTTTAATTCCTCACCCAGTGGCATGAGCAGTTCTCTGGGTGGTCTCCATAGAAACCCAAATCTGCATTCTTTTCCCCATGTTCCTGTCCCCCCTGCCTGGTCCCCACACAGTATGTGATTCCAGCCAGCAACGCGTCTCCATTCCAGGCTGGGCACTTTTGCAGCAAGGAGAAGTTCAGGATGTGGGATGTGATGTGAGCATCACTTCAGCTCAGCAGTTTTATCAGCAGAGATTTATGGTTCAAAGTTTCCCATGCAAATGTCAATACTAAATTGTTGGATTTTATTAATCTGGTGCAGAGGTAATTAAATTTGCTTGATAACTTATAGACTCCTCTCTATAAAAAGATGACAGCTGGGAGCTGTGGCCATGGTTTCATATTTCCTCCTGATTTTATAGTTCGTCATTTGAACTGACAAATTCTTTACCAAATCCCGACTCCAGGTCAGATTTAGAAAATACAAAACCCCACAAAACTCAAGGAGTTCAGAGCTGATTTAGCTCACTGTCACATCCCAAGAGGTGATGGGCTCACACTGGTGATCCAGCTCTCAGGCTGAGCTAAGTTTTAAACCCCTGAGTTTTCAGAGAAAGGGTTTTTAAATGAGTTAGTTAAGAGGATGGCTGTGCCCATGGCCAGGCATGCTGTAGAGAGTGAGCCTCAGTGAAATCCCAGTGTCAGGCAGATGTGCTGTCTCCCCTGCATGGAATTGAGAGTAATGACTGCACTTGCCACCCTTCTTCCCCTCCCCTCTCACTGCTGCTGCATCACTGCTTCATGAGAAGCTGACCAATTTGCTGTCTTCATTGATATTTGTGTATTTAAGGTCCGTTTTGAAGGATTGTCTGGCAACGTTCAGTTCAACGAGAAAGGACGCAGGACCAACTTCACCCTCCATGTGATTGAGATGAAACACGATGGCATCAGAAAGGTAAAGCAGAGAGTGACCCGACACCCTGTGCCAGCTTCCAGCCCATGTTTGAGTGGCAGTGTGGTTGGGTCCCAACAGGCATTCCTGCTCATGAATGTTTGTGGAGTCACAAGTGCATTCCCAGCTCTAGGCATGAGCAAAGCCAAGCTCTAGGGAGGACTCGTGGTATATTGCTAAAAAAATACAACATTTGGGAGGTGTTATCAAGAGCAACAAGGGCATCTCAGACGTGACAAAGATTTTCCAGGATGGTAAAACTTGGCCAGCTTACCTTTGCTGTTGGCAAGGTGCGTTGGTGCAGGCCCAGCCACATGACAGTCTGGCTTTGCCCTCCCACTTTTCCAAGGATAAACAAAGGCAGAGCCAGGCAGAAGCTGTTTGCCCCAACCATTGTAAGTGAACCCTTTATGCTGACCTAATTCTGCTCTCCTTGAAGCGACAAAAGCTTTACCACTACCCACATCCCAATAGCTACACAGACCTTTGTGCTCCTCTGAAGTCTTGATCCCTTTCTGTATCCCAGGTTCTTTGAACAATCTGGCCTTGCTCAGAGATGCCAAGCCCTTGAAACACTAATCCTTTTGAAAAGCTGACTCTAGGTGCTTATGTCCCACTTTAGATACCATGTATTTGAAGAACAGAGAATAACTCAGTTATTTCTTGATAAAGGAGAGCTACTACGTATTTTGGAATGGGGCATTCTCTGCATCTCCTCAGTCCCCTGAAAGATAAAAAACTTGCTTGAAACTAAGAAAAATGTAAACAATGAAAGTTCCATATTTACAGCCCCTATCTCAAATTTATACTTGCACCTGAGGGCAGGAGGTGTGAGATCAAAGCCCCCCACAGTCCAGCGAAAAAGGCAAATTTTCTTTGACAAATAAAAGAAATGTCATTTTGAAGATGTAAAAAGCAGTGTTCCTCCACTACAAAGTATTCATAAGAGGACAAAGGCAGCATCATGTCCAGTTTGGGTTTCTGAAGTTCAGTAAGTTGGCAGCCTGGAGAGAGTCTAGAGGAGATGAAATTGAGTGGCTGAATGTCTTGATTTTTATATGTATTCACTGTCAGAAATAATAGTCGTTTGGAAGACATGTACATCACTGCCACGATGCATATTGTATTTTAGATCCACCAGGTTAGAGGTGCAAAGCAAACACCCATGCCTCTACTTTTGTTGCTCTAGGGCAGAGCTTTGGAAGCTCTTTCCTCACTCTCTGTTTTTTTGTCTGTGCAATGAGGAGTCATTAAAAGCCATAGATTTTTTCTCCTCAGCTGTTATGATCTCTAATCTGCCATCAGCAGGCTCCTGGTCATGCCCTGGTTAATACCCTTTTTCATTTACTGTGATAAGGAATTCCTTTCATATGAGCAGAGCTCGGGCAGCTTCATACTTACAAGAGGTGATGGAAAACCTCTTAAAAAATCAAGCCCTCAAAGTGGATAACCTCAACCATGATCTTCTTAGAGATATTTGGTGGCACTCTGCTTTACCTGCAAGGAGTGATAGATCAGCCCAAATCCCTGATTATTATTAAGCAGAGTTTAACCTGAGAGTTCTTCCCATTACAAGCGTTCAGTTTATTCATAACCCCAAACTTTCTGACACTGGCACAGGATTGGGGTTTTTTCTGACTTGATTTTTTGTCCTGTTGTCCCAAGATGTCCCAAGAGCTGCAGGGTAACTTTTCATCACCCTCTAGCACCTGCACATGCAGCAGGCCAGCTCACCATTAGAATAATTTTTGGAAGTCACACGGGGAAAGTGTGAACTCTCATCATAGGAATGGCAATAATCACCAGGACAATGTGATAAATGTTTTTATGTGCATACAAGCACTGTGCTACTGTAGCACGTCATGCACATTATTATTTTCAGGCTGTAAGCACAGTGGGATGGGGAATTTCCCTGTCCCCCTCACAAAAGACATGAAGAATCAGGAGAGGAGACCTCTGGCTGGGTATGAACATGCAGAGAAGGCTGATCCAACTTGGGTGACCCTGTTACTGTATCTTGGCTAATATTCCAAAGACATAATAATCCTGGTTTTGTATTGGGCAGATTGGTTACTGGAATGAAGATGAGAAGCTGGTCCCAATAGCCGTGGATACTCAAAGTGGCAACGAGTCTACGAGCCTCCAGAACAGGACTTACATAGTCACAACTATCCTAGTAAGTGCCATGAATTCCATCCCAGCTCTCCCTCTCCCCCATCTCCCTGATGTGCAGGCTCCCTCTTCCCACTCATGTGCCCTTCTTTGTATGATATCATTTTTATAATAACAATAATAATAATAGCACTTACTGTTTCCTGCCAGCTCCATAAAGGTATCTGAAAATTGCTATGGCTAATTAAGTAGGTATTAAAGAGCTCTCATGCTGAAGTGTAGAAAATACAAAAGATTATGACAAGATAGTAGGGGCATCAACACGGGTAAATTGGGAACATTGTACCTGTGTATTTATCCCACAGAATGGGGGCTGCAGTTTTGGGAAGGATAAGCTGTTTTGTTCGGAGAGGCTGAATCATTGCTTTAAAAGCAAATCTCCACTATAATCATGAAGGAATAATAGGTACCCCACAATGTATGGTATCATGTATTGTATCATTGTACACACCTACCCTGCAGAAACATGAAATGTCACTAATTTGTTTGTTGGTTGCTTACTGGGAGTCTGCAGAGAAGACACAATATCCAAACTGAGTTAAACACCTTAAGGCTCTCTCCTGTCCAGCAGATTTGATTCTCCCTGTGCTCACACAGGCAGGCATGCCTTTAAAAATTCACAACTGATACATTAAATGCCCCTTGCAGAACTACACTGAAAGGTTTGTTGCCCAAATCCTGCCAGCTACTCCATTCTCCTCAGGTCCATCACTGCAGGAGCTGCACATAGATCCTGCATGAGTAAAAAGAATATGCCACAATAAAAAAATCACACTTTGTATCTTCTAGAACAAGCCCATGGTGTGTTGGCTGTGTCCCTTGGCAGAGGAACACAAAGCTAGAGCTCTGCAGGGGGAGCAGAAGCTGGGCTAGAACCGGTGTGTGCCTCTAGGATGTGGAGTGGTATGGACACTAAGGAAGCATTAGCAGAAGAGATCCTCCAGCTCTCTCAGCATCTTGTGAGAGCCCTGTCTTTCCCATTTGAATTATTTAAAACAATGTTACAGTTTTGTAAACTTCTGCACCTGCGAGTTGTTTGGCAAGGATTTGTTATGGTTTTAGCTAGAAAATATTTAGAAACAGTTGGTTCAGAATTTGGCCAATCACCTCAAGGGGTGGATGGCCGAGGGACCAATTATTTTATGCCACTCAACACACTTCTGCGTATTAACATATAAAAGCTGTTCAATTTTCCATTAAACTCCTTCCTTCTGTCCATCTTTGGCACTTGGACTGTGTCGTTCTTTACCCGTTCGCGGTGCGACAGCGACAGAGTGGGGCTCAATGTTTCTCTTCCGTGTGCCAGGAGGACCCATACGTGATGCTCAAGAAGAACGCCAACCAGTTTGAGGGCAATGAGAGGTACGAGGGCTACTGCGTGGAGCTGGCGGCCGAGATCGCCAAGCACGTGGGCTACCACTACCGCCTGGAGATCGTCCGCGACGGCAAGTACGGAGCCCGGGACCCCGACACCAAAACCTGGAACGGCATGGTGGGAGAACTCGTCTATGGGGTGAGTTTCCAACCTCGTCCTTAAGACATTTAGCTCTGCTTGGGAATGTGTTCAAGCCCCAGAGTAGAAGGAGTCCTGCCCTCTGTCAGCCTGAGCTCTCTGGAGGACTGCAGCTCAAACAATCAGCCCAAGTAAAATGTTTTAATTTAGGGAGAGACAGCACATTCTGTGCCTATGGAAATGTCAAAACGTTTCCTTTCGACAGTTCCAAGATTCTTTTTCTTTACATTTTTAGAAGAACAAGTATTGAAAGGTCATACTTCCCCACGGGTAGAATCTCCAAATTTTACTCTATTTTATATTTGCATGATAATGGCAGGAGGAAAGAAGAAAAAGATTTCAAATACTCGGCACATGAGTGGTGAATGGTAGGACAAGATTACTTTCTGTCCAGCCACTCATTTCCATCATCAAGGATCTACACCAGCACCCTACACTTCTAAACCTGGTTTGGCCTCGTAGTTCATACTCTGTGATGTTTAGGTCATCCTTCAGACAGAAGGGTCTAATTTTTCCTTTCCCTACCAGGGAAAGCATGCAGGGAGCATCAGTTCCCAAGTCCCTGTGACACTGTGTTGGAGCAGGGATGATCTGTCTCCTGATGGTAGCTCCACTGTAAATGCTGCCAGCCATTTCAATGCATTTCCCTCTCCATTTTCGAGATGGATTGCAAAATTAGTGGAGAGTGCACATCAGTGTTGCTGGAACATTTTTCCTCTTCTTCTGCATCAGTTACGCAATCAAAAAGCAGTTCCTGATGGAAGTAAACATCCTGACATCCTTTTTCAAGAGATTGGCCTTTCCTTGCCTCTTTTGATGTCTGGATGATAAAGCTCTTTTAGAGAAAATCATCTTCATCAGACTGTGACATCAGTGGATAAATCAGATGAGAAGAGCTGGGTGGCTGCAAAAAGAAAGCGCTGTGATTTCAAAACAGATCTGGTAATCAGTAGCGATAAAATGGAAATAATCCACCAATATTATGGGCTTCTCATTTTTAACCTTTTTCTTGGAATTGGTTTTGTCTGATTTCTTCTGAGACAGCGAGGTTAAACAGAGATCAAAGGGTCATACACCGCAGTTAGTAGATATATTTTATTCCCAGTCTGCAAATTTCTTTTCTGTCTCCTTTTCAGAGGGCGGATGTGGCTGTGGCACCACTAACCATCACCCTGGTTCGAGAAGAAGTTATAGACTTTTCCAAACCGTTCATGAGTTTAGGTATATCAATAATGATAAAAAAACCTCAAAAGTCCAAACCAGGAGTTTTTTCCTTTCTGGATCCTTTGGCCTACGAGATATGGATGTGCATTGTTTTTGCCTACATCGGAGTGAGCGTTGTCCTCTTCCTGGTGAGTCGCTTCAGCCCTTACGAGTGGCACACTGAGGAATTCGAGGAAGGACGGGACCAGCCAGCCAACGACCAGACAAATGAGTTTGGGATATTCAACAGCCTCTGGTTCTCCCTAGGAGCTTTCATGCAACAAGGATGTGATATTTCTCCAAGGTGGGTTGCCTTCCCCAGTTAACCTTCTTCCAGTTCATGTGGTTTAACCTTTCTGCGTGCTTTGAAGCTGAACAGGTTCTACTTTGACCTCCCTTCCTGAACCATAATGTGGTTTCGTGAATCAGTGACAGACTCATAAAAGATCCAAAGGTTCACAGGTCTCACAGCTGTGAACTTGGAACCTCAAACTTGACACCATGAAAATACCATTTAAATTTCTCTTTGGGAGTTCTTTTGAGGGAATTTACAGAAATTATAACAAACATTTCTAAATCCACCCAATTGCAATCAAATTTTGTCAGTCATTTATTTTGTTGCCAGTAGAAAGAAGATGATTCTAGCATTATAGGGAAGATAAAAACTTCCAGCAAAGTAGGGAGAAATAATACAGTAGGTGCCCAGTGAAAGGTTATATGGTCTGTGTCAAACATTATGGAGCACAACTGTGGCATTAATTGTTACTGGCCTTTAAAAAGGTTAGAGAAAGACCAAGTTTCATCCTGCTTCCCATTTCAGCCAATAGTGCTGTCTGAAAGTTCAGTAGGACCCAACAACCAAAGTCTTCCTAAAGAGACTTTTTGGTGAATGACTCTTGTGATTTACTTAGATAATTTTCCCTTCCCTTTTGAGGGTTTTGTCTCCCTTCTCTTCAAAGGAAGTTTCACCCAGAAATACCCTTTTTTGCCTACCCAGACAGTAGGCAGAGGATGATTTCCAGCCTGCTGCGATGGCATCAAAGCTCAGGGGATGAGAAGGAGGCACAGCTCCATCGACAGGTGGAGATCACTCCGTGCAGCTCGGCACAGCTCCCCTGGGATGGCAGGGAAGACTGGGCACCAGCTTGTTGGCTATCAGATGCCAATTTATCCAAATGTTAATGAGCTTGTGATAGCGGGGAAATAACAGCCTGCAGGGCACTTTGATAGTGACAGCCTTTATGAATACGTTTTATTATCTGATCATTGATTAGTCGGAGGCCAGGCAGAGAATTCAGAAAGCCTTCCCAGCAGAGGGAATTTCAACTTTATTGCTGTCTTGTAACCAGCCCCGTGCGTTAGGATCAGGTTATTGTGATTTTATTCTCAATGTTGTTCTTGTCATCATTATTCTTATTTAGGAAAGATAATGTCTTCCTTTGGGGTCATTTCAATAGGTGGTTTCTGATCCAAGGAGGAGCATGGAGAGGTGAAAAGCTGAGGCTTTGAATAACAGCAAATTTGGTAACATCTTTAATAAAAAGTGTCAGGGAAAGATCAGTGGGTTTGATTCAGCTAATAAGATTTGCTCTAGCTAAATAACATGCTTTGAATCACCATTTCAAAGTGTTGTTTTATTTTGCTTTGAAATAGGAAATGAGCATGATTCCGTCATTGTTATTTTAATGTTGTTGATTTAATCATCCTGATAATGAAAATTACAATTTCATTGAAACCAATATTTTCCCGTGGAACACAAGAGCAGTTTCTGACTGCTACAACTATTGGCAAGATGATAAAAATTTAAAAATTAAATATGGGAATTATTATAACTCCCAGTACTCTGTGTACAGCTCCTTGAGATGATTGTAAGGGGAGAGGGACATTTCTGTGTGGTGTGAAAGCAAGGAGGAAGCAGGAGAGTGAGAATTTCCGTAGGATGTTGTTGTGCAGAAAGGCTCTGAGCGCGCTCCGTATTTCACATGGATTTTTCACACGGACCCAGTGCAGGATTTCTGTGACACATCATTTAGAGATGAACACTTGGGAGAATGACACTGTGGGCAGGTGGGGATATCTGCTCTATTCTAATATATTTCCTATGTAGTTGCTTCTAAACTTATCACTACTATCTCCCAGCATCTCCCCAGCAATGCATTAACCAACATAAATAGCTTCTGTTATACATCTGTTCTGTCATTCTCTCCCCAGCAGAAAGGAGCAAGTGCAGGGGTGTATTTTGTTTTTGTAGAGGTTTTGGGTTGTTTATTTCAGTTTTGTTTTGGAAAGGAGCAGGGGAAATTTGTCTGGAGGTTTGTTTTTTTTCCCGAGCGTGCTTGTTTTAAGTGCATATGCCACTATGTATTTATCATTAAAAAAAAAAGAGTAAGATCAAAACCGCAGACACATCACTCAGCTCAGCGGGTGGCGAGGTTTGCAGCAATAACTTGCTCTTGTAAATGTGCATTCCTCAGTCTCAGACCAGTCCCCAGGGAACTTCAATCCCCCAAAGAGACAAAAATTTGCTTTTGAAGGAAAGTGTTGTCCTTTTTAAGGACACTCTTACTAGGCAGAGCTTTAAACAGGCTTTTAAGTACGCTGGGGACAACCTACCAAGGACTGTAAAGACACACTGAGAATTTGGTGACCTGTGGATGGCCAGGAGAGAGCAGAGCTGTGGTTTACCTGCTCATAGCCTCTTTGCAGGAGGCCAGCTGGTGTCCTTGAAGCTCTGAAGCCTTCATGTCTAGGCATCAACTGGGTGAATGTGACAAAGGGCAGGCAGTAGCCAGTCATGGAGAGTCCCAGCTGGAGCTGGTGGCAGTCTGTGTTGTGCCTTTGCATGCTGGAGCATGAGCATGAGCAAGGAATCCATCCCTCCAAATCCATAAGGGAATGACTCGATGGTAGATGAATGGCTTCAGCCCAAGGAGGCTGTGAGCTCTCGGACATTTCCCTCCTGAGTGCGTGGTCCACCTTCTGCACCATCACTGGCTCCACTGCGTGTGGAACAGTCCCTGCCACGTGGACTGATTCATCCTGGCTGAGGTGAGATAGCCCCTGTGGCTGCCCTTGAAGCTTTCAAAGCACGGGCTGATGTCACTCTTGTACTGAGGATGGGAAGGAATCACGACACGAAGTCCGAGTTCAGGAGCAAAATGGAAGTTCTTTAATAACACTCGGATAGGTTTTATATCTTGATTCGCAAGAAGTGTGTTGAATGGCATAAGGTTATTGGTCCTTTGGCCACCCACCTCTCAGGATGATTGGCTGGACCCTACAACACCCATTTCAAAATATTTCTCTAGTCAGTACCATAACAATGCTACATAACAACTTGCAGGTGCAAGATAGTTTACAAAACCGTAGCACTGTTTTTAATAGTTTCCATGGGAAAGGCAGGGCTCTCACAGAATGCTGCAGAGAGCTGGAAAATCTCTCTGCTAAAGCTTTTTAGCATCCATAGGCTGAGACACAACAGGGTCAGGGAGAAACAAGAGCTTGGAGCTGTGCACAACTCCATAGTGACAAACAGGAATCAGTGAAGTCTGAAACGGGCCATAAACCATTAGGCTTTGCAAAGTGCCACCTTAGCTTCAGAAAACGGTCATGAAATTGCAAAAGCACTCATTAAATGTGAAATACAGACCCAGAAAGGAGTTTCTCAGAGCAGGCATCAGAGGTAATAAATAACCCACAGCCAATAGCGAGAGCCTGCGGAAAGAGAAATGTGAAGTAAATATGACTCACATTGTACCATTTTCAGAACTGTAATTTGATAAATTGTCTTCAGAGCTTAAAATAACCCCAGTGTGTAGCAGCTGTGGAGAGCAGGACCTTGCTAAAGTCCAGCACATTGCTGCCATTCCTCGCTTAGGATGGACTCAAAGCCTTTGAGAAGGAGACTGTGGGGGTGTTTGGGCTTCCCAACCTCCTCTGCAGCAAAACGAGGCGTGAGAATTTTTCATCTTCTCCATCATTTTCTGCAAAATAAATAATTTGACTGTTGTGAAAAGGATGGAAAAACAGGGAGCAAAATAGCATCTCTTGTCAGCTTTCTATCTTGATCTTCTATTTTTTGTTATCATAAAATTGTTGCTTCATATGGTTTGAGCCTAAAAGAGACTCCTTGTGTATTGGAAACTATCAAATTTAATCCAGTTACTCTTCCTGCAACTCAGAAAATTTATGTTTGACTAAAATGAAACACATTTGTTTAAAGCAGATCTTCCACAAAGGCATTTATTCTTCATTTGAAGATACCATGAGATAAAATAGACAGTTACTTTCAGCTGAGTTGATTACAGGAATCTTACCCCATCTCAAGTTCAGCAGGTGGATAAATATCACACGATATCACCTAGTGAATGCAGACATCCTTTGTGCCCTATCAGAGGAAAATTAAATAAAGATCTCCAAAAATTAGTTTAACTTCTTGGGGCCTCTCTTTATTGTTGAAACAAAGAGTATACATATTTTAAATTCAGATCAAAATAAACTGTGAGTAGAAGGGAAATGCATACTCATATCATGACACAACAGGGTATCATGTCACAATACCTGGACAACACAGCTTGAAATCACTCATAATAACCTGTCTGATTGAGAGCAGGGCTGGAGATGTCATGGTCAGCCTGTGCTGGGAGTGAAATGGTGGATAAAGCTTTCACCCTGTCTGTGTCTGAGAGAGAGCCAGGCTTGACAGGGATGGTTTGGGAGCTTGACAGGGGATGTTTTGGGAGCATCATCAGGGCTGCACGAGCAGGGAGAGCCTCTGTGCTCCTCTGTGCAAGGCTCCACCAGGGACCACTGCTGGGAAATGGTGGGGTCACACCAGCGTGCCCTAAAGACTTTGGGGTTTAATGTGTGCACGGAGACGTGGCACAAGGTACAATCCAGCCTCCAGCTGCCTTGGGACAAAGAGTTACCAGGGTCTTCACTTGCCTGCAGAGCCCAGACCCAGAGGCTTTGCAGGGTGCAGGGGATTGTGCCAAGCAGTGACCCCTGGCTGGGGGGCTGGGTGTGCTGGGCAGGGAGGTTTGCTGGCAGAGATGATGAATGGCTGCACTCCCAGGCAGGAAGGAGAGAGATGGCTGCTGGCTGCTCTCCAGTCGATAGATACAATCTATTATTTATAGGCATCTTGTGGACGTCGTTATTTGTTTTTTGTGACATGGAAGCAGCGCTCTGGCTGATCCACACAGTGTGCTCGTGTTCACTGCGCTCCTTCTCAGGCTCTCTGCTGCACTCCATCAGAGTGGTTTGTCTGGGGAAGAGCAAACAAGGTATTTATTACGTACCTGTAATTAATGTTGAGCATTTTCCTCTGCTCTTTTTCCTGTTTACTTACATTTCTTTTTAGCCCAATTGAAAAAAGTCACAGGAGACTTCAGGTTTTGAAAGACAGCAGCACTTTTAAATTTCATCAAGATCTTCCCAGTACTGAAATGTCTTATCCAGTTTTTAGGCAAAATCTAAATCAGAAATTGATTAGAAGAAAAAAAACGTTGGGGGGGTTTTTGGGTTTTGGGGTTTTTTTTTAGTGAGAGGTTTGATTTCGATTTTTTCAAGAAATTATTTCTGTTCCATCCTTTGTAAACTTACATTTGCAGGGTACTTACTTATTTTGTTAAAAACTTAGAATTAGAGAAATTAGAAGCAGCTGCATTTAGCAATCAAAAGGAATTTAATTCCTTCCTGAAAAGAAGGCTGAGCAGGGGTATTTATCTGATGACTCTTCTTGATTTCAGTAAGCGTCTTCTCTGACACTCCAAGCATCTGCCTTGGAAATGGCCTCAAGTTGCACCAGGGGAGGTTTAGATTAGAGTTTAGGAAAAATTTCTTCACTGGAATGGTGGTCAGGCGTTGGAACAGGCTGCCCAGGGAAGTGGTGGAATTGCTGGAAGTGTTCAAAATGTGTGTGGATGTGGCACCTGGGGATGTGGTTTAATGGTGAAATGTAATGGCTGTGGTCATGGCTGGACTCGATGATCTCAGAGGGCTTTTCCAACCTTGATGATTCTGTGGGGACAAAGCTCAGGTTCATTTCTTGGTGGTGGTTTGCTTGAGCTGGTGAGCTGACTTTGAGAATAAAAGTAAGAAAATCAAGACTTCAGCTTCTGGAAAAGACTCCTTTCCCTATAAAAGTGTATCAGATGATGTTGCAATTATCTCTACCTGGCAGAGTTAATTATGTCCAGGGAGAGCAAATTCAGGTCACAGGGTAACAGCAGCACTTGCAAATCACCAGGAACTGATGACCACACTTATTTCTAAAACGCACTTAACCAGGGAAAGTGACTCACCAGAGGAACAGCTTGACAAATTGCACAATATCCAACTAAACAGTCCCCTTTGGAGTCTGCGCACTTCCATGGCAACCAGAGTGTGGCAGCCAGGGGAAAATGGAAATTCTTTTAAAATAGTCATCCTTGCTATCCTTTTTTTTTCATTTGGGAAAATGCTGAAGGATACAGAGGACTCAGGAGGAGGAAATAACCAACTGAGAGAGCATTGTTGGAAAGATGCAATTTCTTCTGTAAAGGAAAATTTACTCTTTTGAATTTGCACGCTCTGCCATCTGAAAATGTCTAAACGCTGCAGAGGTAATGAATGCTTCCTCCACTGACCTGTAAGCTACTTCCTCAGGATGCTTTCCCTATCAGACACATCTAGTCACTCTCCCACAGCTCTGACTTTGGGCTTTCAGCATTGAGGTTGCTGGGGGACAGCAAGAAATTTGCTGAAATTCCCCCCATTGAGTGACAGATTCACTAATCGTTCCACCAGCTGTGTTTAAAATAAGTCATCAAACACTTCATCTAAAAGCAGATGTATCAGCCTAAAAATACTTTTGCAATTTCTTTCTTCGGGACTAAATAAATGTTTCTCATGTTTTTCATTGAAAACAAAGTCGAAAATAGCAGGGGGGAAAGTTCATTGCCCATTTTTTTTTTACATCTTGGGAAGTTTTATTAGAGCATCTGAAAGAGGGTAGATTTAGAATAGATATTAGGAAGAAATTCTTCCCTGTGAGGGTGATGAGGCCCTGGCACAGGCTGTCCAGAGAAGCTGTGGCTGCCCCATCCCTGGAAACATTCAAAGTCGGGTTGGACAGGGCTTGGAGCAACCTGTGAAAGGTGTCCCTGCCTATGGCAGGGGGTTGAAATGAAATGAACTTTAAGATCCCTTTCAACTGACACCATTCTGTGATCCCTGACATGGAACTGGCATGGGCTGCTTGTGTTTCTAACGCTGGGCACTGGCTCAGGATTGTGAGGCACACTGAGATTTGCAGGGCTGCCTTCTGACACTTACAGCCTTCTCCCTGACTGCGGCAGGAGACTCTGAGCCTCCAGGGACCCCCTATTATGCTGTACTTGGACTTGCTGATTTTCAGTCAGTAAGAGAAGCAGACTTTTTTTCATTTCCTTTCCTCTTGATAACAAGTTATTCCTGAGCAGTCGGCTCAGCTGGGATCTGCAGTCAGAACTGTTAATGGTTGTGTCTCTCTAACAGTTAGGTCGACTGCCAAGTGTTTTTGTCAAAGAATAAGGGTTGTGAGGAGCTGAATGACCTCTATCTCCCTCAGGTGGTGTCCTCTGCAAGGCTGCCTATCACACACTGCTTTAATGCTGGCACTCCAAAAAAATATTGTAGCTAAGATGGGATGCCCTGAGCATGTTTTCACAGGGAAGCCCTGCTTTAATAACTCTTCCACATGCTGGAAGCACTGAGATAGCATGTGCACACTCACTGGATACACAGTCGAATGAGCTTTGAACTCCTCCGTTCAAATTGCTCTGTCTCACAACACAAAAAGCATCCACAGCTGCTTTTTGCTGGTTTCATGCCCACAGCTGAGCCTTCTGGGAGGCTCAGAGTTCTGCCTTTATTCCAATGGAATTTGGCATTCATTGGACCTATTCTGCTTTTGTCTCAGATTTCATCCCAGCTACTTGTGCTTATAACTGGTGAAGCACCATACCCCCTTTCCATGAAAAGTTCAGGAATGCATTCATTCTTGAGCAATGCCCACAGTAACACCCCAAGATGGTGAGCAGGTGAAGACAAATTTGTTGAAACAGGACAGAGGTACCGTGTTATCCATTGTGAAAGGCTTGAGGAAGCTGAGTCACTGGGAAAAGCAAAATGTGGGCCGTGCTAAGACATCGGGGCAAAATCCTTGTGTGCTTGGGTGGGGTCTGGAGCTGGAGAGCGCCGAGCATGGTGTTACCTCTGAAGTCCTCCATGCTGTCTTGGTCTTCCTTCCATTTCCATATGGATCAAAAGAGCAGCTGATTCATGTGCTCAGATGGCAGGAAAGGGCACACAGCTCATGCACGCAGCCCTTTCCTTAAACAGCAGCAGCACACTTGATGGCATTCAATCTATTTAATAAAATCATGCAGTAATTCTGATTAGTGCCTACCCAGAAGAGTTGCTGCTTACCCTCAGATCCAAAGGCTAAGCAGCAATAATCCAATCATGGTAATCATAACTTACTACTTTGATCTTCAGATAAAAGAGTCTATAGAAGTGCAAAAGTGTTACATCACCGTTATTTGGACAACTTCAAAGCATGTTATATACACTAATGAATTCTCCCAACACAGTCTGATGAGGAGTAATGGAAGGCGAGTGTGTGAACAGAGGAGTAGAAAGGAAGGAGATGAGTCCTCATATGGTGAAAGGGAAAAGCAATAAAATAAGTACTTGTACCCTGTGTATAGGTGTGAGACGTGATGAAGTGTCCACAAGGGTCCAGCTGCAGGAGCCAAGTGCAAAGGATGCTCTCCCAAAGGAGGAATTTTCTCTTTTCTCTCATTTCTTGAAGCTTGCAATAAGAAGCAAAATCTCAGGCTGCAGAGAGGAAAACAGAGAGAGGGGGCAGCTTTTAATCTCAGTGGTGCTTCTGAAGCCTTAAAAAAAAAATTCTAAAAATCACCAAATGGATCTTAGCAGGTGAAATAGGGGCAGCAGAAACACTGAACATGTTTTCCCTTCACAGTTTGGGAGTTTTAATGTTAAAAGACAAGCACACCTGTGCACATAAAGCTCTTCTAAAAACACTGTCAGGGGAGAGCAGATTCATTCCTCACCACTTCTATAAGAGATATGGTATGTCCCTGTACAAGAAAGAAAGGCCCAAAAGTGAAACTAGAGAAACTCCCACTTGTGCAGTCTTGGTGAAGAATCACATTTTAAATTAGAAACAAAAGAGAAAATGAACGGAATATTTGGAAATATTGGTTAGAGTGAATATCTTCTAGCACAGAAAATACTCTCCTTCCAGAGCAAAGCCTTTCTCTAATCAGATTGGGAAATCTGACAAAAGACAGGAAAAAAAATAAATCAAAGTGAACCAAGGCAAGACACCCTGGAAGAAGTCTGAACTAGGTTATTGTAGCATTATTGCCCAGAAGTCTCAGAAATGGAGCTCTTGTGAGCAAATGTAGATGGCTAAAGAGGATATTGGAAAAATGAAGAACTGATGGCATATAATCCAAAACATATTAAATCTTTTGGGAAAAAAAAGGTTTTTCATCAAGTAGACTTTGAAGAAGAGACTGTGGGAGAGAATATGGAACCCAGCAACTCAGTAAAGGACATTGGCACAATAGGCTGTTGTTCAAAAAGAAGGATGAGTGCTGTTAAATTTGGGGCCACCTGAGGTTGAGGAAGTTGCTGAATAATGAATCTCCTGGGCCTCTCCAGCAACTGCTTCTGACAAAATTTTATGCTTGTCACCTTGTGAGTTTTTCTCAGCAAAGCGAACAAATGTCATCAGAGTGAGAAAAATACATGAAGAGCCTTTTTTACAGTGAAATTTTTGCTCAAAGGTATAACGAGGGTTGGGGTTTTATTCCTTGTAGTGCTAGCTGGCAAAATAGCAGAAGAGGGATGACTTTGCCTTTCTCTGGAGCTGCCAAGCAGCCCAAAGTGACCACGTGTTTCTCAGCAAACCACTATGTAAACATTCATCCCTTAAACCACCCTGTTTGCAACAGGGAGAGGCACACTGTGCCTGTCTTCAGATCCACATCTCTGCCTTTCAACTACACTCTTACTTTTTCTCAGTGTTCCACCTCACCCCTCTATGCTAGCCCTGCATTTGTAGTGTTTTTAGCAGCCCTCTGGAAGAGTTGAGTGTATTATCCTGCATTTTTAGGGTTGAACATCTCATTCCAGCAGACAGGGATGCTGTGCAGGGATGGCAGGTCCCTCGAGTGAAGGACTTACCTCAGTCCTGCAGTTCTGCCCTGTTGGAGTGTTCTCATGGGACCTGCTGAAGTTGAAGAGTGCAGTGTTCACGCGTGGGCAATAACTCTGCACACAGGTTGGAGGTGCAAAGTCATTTATTGCGCAGCCCGAATTCTCTAAATACCCACACACAACAGGATAGAACATCATGTAAATAGGAAAGATGTTCACCACAGTGTCCCCCTATCACCTGGGGTAGTGCACAGACAGTGCCTATTATGGTAACAGGTAAACAATACCCTATAAAGTCATAAACTACAATCATCACCTTTCACAGGTCCAGCTTTGTCCACAAGTCACAATCCTCTCTCCGCCCATCCCCGGTGACCTGGATACAGTCCCAGGGTCACCTCCGGGCCCAGGAAAGAGGCTCTCTCTCCGGCCTCCAGGGCTTATCTATCCCCACATAGTGTAACCCAACAGAAGAGGGCTTGCTGCCCATGTCAGTCCATGTTTGCTTGGCATCTAGTGCTTCCAACACCCCCCTAGCTGAGCAGGTGAGTTGTGTTTCTTGAGTAGCCACAGGCGGTGTTTTGGATGAGTTGAGGACACTCAAGGGCACAACCTGCAAAGTGCTGCTGAGTGCACACATCACCCCCTGCGTGTCTGGGCCCATTTGATGCTGCCTCTGCCTGTTGGGATTGAGTGTCTCAGGAAGGGGAATTGAACAAAGCAGGAGCTCAGAGGTGAATTCCACCTGGTGGCCAGCACTTTGGGCCACCCACCTAGGGCAGGTTCATAAAAGTGATTCATACTCCTCTCCCACAGCTGGGAACTAAATTAGAGAGATGAAGTAAGCAATCCAGGATCCCATAAAATAGCAGGGCTTCACAGGGAACAGAAAAGCCCAGCTCCTGGATGCTAGTCCTCTGATTAGGCTTAGGCACCTCTTGCCTGTCAAAATGCTAAGTGAATATCTTGAAAACAGCACGAAGCTGCTCCATGCAGTCATGCTTATACTTAGCACTGCAGTAATCCAAGGTCCAATGACTGGAGAACCACAAGTGGCATGATGCATTTCTGACTAAGCAGGAAAACTCGTTTTAGAATGAGGTTTTGCCCATTAAAGGGAAATTGAAGGGGGAAAAAATGCCAACATATTCTGCAAAAGAAGAGATGAAACAGTAGGAGAGGGAGCATACACTGCTGTCCAAAGCCATTAGCTTAGGCAGAAAGAAACAGTAAATAAACCAAGACTTGCAATTAACGCCTCACAGATATACATCCCCCTGTTGAGTCTGGGAGATTCCCTGTATTTTCAGAGATTACATTCAGTTGATGCAATATTTACACTGTGAGCATCCACAAGGTCCCTTCTTAAAGGGACTTCTGCTGGGATTCCATAATCCATACTGCCTCCTTCCAGCGTGTTGGCTTTGGGGGTCAGATGAACTGGCACCAGAGCAGATTTCCAGCCCATATACAAAAGCTAAGAAGCCCTAATTTATTTATTTTTTTTTTTAAACAAGAATTAGAGAAAGAAAAGCAGGTCAGAGCCAGCATGGGACTCCCAGCACCTGTGTACCCTCAGTGTCCTTACCCTGTCTCCCTGGTTGATGTTACCCACATGGAACCAAAATATGCAGCTCTTAGCTCTGTAGAAAAGTTGTGGGAGATGAAGAAGGAATTTGTACCTCTGGGAGAGGTAAATGAGAATATCCGTGGATAACATTCTTACTTCTGTACTTGTAAGGGCTTTCCTGACACTGCATGTTAAAACCCAGCACTGCAATCACGACTCCAGACTGTTGTACCAGGAGCTAGCATTCAGTAATAAGTAAAGGCAAACTAATATGGCAAGAAAATTAGTAATGCAGCATGTACAGAGCAACTTGCATTATAATCCCTCGAATTTTGTGGCAAACAGTTGTTAGCTCATTCAAAACTCTCCATGGCACAGCAGAGTGTAAGAGGATAAGAGCTCTGCAGTCTGTACTTGATGGATGCACCCAGAGCTGCTCCCAGCTCTGCAACCCCACACTGAGCTTCTTCCTTTGCCTTTTGAGCAAATCTGGGGGTCGTGTCAGAGGTGGAGGGGAAGTGGTGAGCCCAATCCTGCCAGATGGTCTGTGACATGGAGGAAAAGCAAATCTCTTTACATTGACAGAATTTAATGTTGAAAATTTGCTTAAAATAGGAGCAAAATCGGTGCAAAATGTTTGCAATTAATCAACTACTGAATCAGATTTCAGATAGAACCATGGAATTGTCTGGATCAGTATCAAATTCACAGAGTAGTGATCTCCAGATCAGAGGCTCTGAGTGGGTAGAAGACCAAAAGTGGGTTTGACCCACAATCAGTAGCACAAGCACAGAAGAGCTTTTCTTTCAGCAGTTTTGCATAAATTCATTCAGTGACAAATATGTCAGTTGAGTAAGTGAGCCTTTATTAGACTTGAATTTAACAGCAAATCTGGGAAATCCTCCCAAAGAAAGTATGGCTTCAGAATCCCAGATTTGCACTTCTAATTAAAACACTGTCAGTTTAGGTGTAATTCTCCATAAGGAATGGATTTGAGGAGGGGGAAGGGAGAAGTGGGAGAGAACTGAGAGGGTGCTTGAACAGTTCCAATGAGGTTTACTCTGTATATTTTCTGATGAATCTTGTTAATATTTTTTTGCAAAAATGTATTGTTCTCTTCTAATAGATGGCGAAGCAGAAGCAAGCTCCTGCTGGCTTTTCCTACCTTCCATGAGGGATAAGATCAAAGAGAAAATTGTTTGATCAAGGATTGCATTTTGTTTTAAGAAATGAGATTATAGCTGCATGATTTTCTATTTCTGTATGAATCCATCAATGCTAAGGCTAAAACATTAAAACAAATCTCTTCATAGAACAAAGGGAACTTACAATTCCTTTCTGTTTTCTGCTGGCAAAATGCAGTTGCTTTTGCAAGGAAAGCAAGAAAGTAAAGTAAGAAAATCAAATGTAAGTAAGAAAATCAAAATTATTACTTTTAGCTTGGTCATCTGCAGTATTTTTATTAGGCAGATTTAAAATAGCACATTTCAGAATTATCTTTTAAATTATGCATGCAGTAGGTAAGAATTTAATGTATTATAAAAGCTGAAAGAAAATTATTTGTAATGAGAAAGCAGAAACAAAATTGTTTACCATGTTAAAATCATACCATTTGGCCTTCCAGAAATTAAACTAAAAGTAATAGCAAAAGGCAAAGCTTGGACAGACCGAAAACAACCATTTTCAGAGTGCTACTTTTAGAGGACACTTGCAACAGATATCTTTGCATTCCAAATGAGAATATTAAGGTTTTATTTACAATTTCAGAGCTTTCCACGGTCCTGAAATCTTGGTTCCCAGCCAGCTCTAATTTTAAGTAGATTGTGCACTGTGGATAATGAGGGCAGAGTATTTACTACTTACTCCTGCAAGCGTAATGATGGAAAGGAGCATCCTGTTCTTGCCAGTTCTGTGAGGGACAGGCAGGATCCCGAGCCAGGGAGAAGAGTGGGGATATGAGTGTTATGTTACACAGCACAGGCAGGGATAGAAGAAGAAACCAAGATATCTTAATTTGGATTGTGTGGGAAAGAAGAGTCTAGGTGCGGAAGGAATAACACAGGTTGACAAATGTACAGTCTGGTCTGTTTAGATCTTTTACCCCTTTTTGCACCCCAGAATTAGCCATTCATTAAAGCCTCTTACGCTGTTACCCTCACTTATTTTAGCTCAATTTTTTTTAGACCCTGCTATTTGCAAAGATTACTATAATAATGAATATGAATTAATCCAGAGGTCAAGTAGATCCAAATATGAACCTTAGCACATCTTTAAAGTCCTAAGCAGGGTGCTCCATCTCACCTTAGCTCTGCAGAGTTATTGACTCGTTTCCTCTCAGCAGGGAGCTGATTCCTTCATGTTATGCTTGAACAGGTACAGGGACATGTCCTCATGCAAGAGGATTTAAACCCCATAGGTCCCATTAGTGAAGAGAAAAGAACTTGAGCCGGGGCTCAAGCTGCAGAACATTTCTGTTAGTCAAGTGCAAGGTCATTTTTTGTTACCTGGCTCCAGAGGGAGACTTTCAAAACCTCACAGTGACTTCAAAGTATGAGATGTACCTACTCCTCTATGACTGCTTTTACTAGAGCATAAACATAATTCTAAGTCCCATTGGTTTTTGACCAGGCTTTTAGTTCCCTAGTGTTGAAGTCACTTCCAGAAATCAGACATTATCTCCTAATTTACAAAGGCATTTTGCAAATGTGTCCCATGATGGAGGCACTGCTGGTCATCTGCTGGGTCTGCAGAAGCAGCAGAGCAAGGTGGTAACAGGTGGCTTGCCTTTCCAAGCACTTGCCATCGTAAGCAGTAACAGGCATTGGCTCTGCATCTAAACAAGAGAAACCCAACTTGTTCTGTTCAATGTTCACTGCTCTGGAGCCCTGGGGGTGTCACAGGGGATCACATCTGCTTGTGTGATGTTTGTCATGTCTATCATTACATTCTTTATTCAATTGCTCTGTCCTCCCAGACCCTCCATCACTGGCCAGCTCTCCTTTGTGCTAAATGCTGCACAGCCACGGAGCAAAAGGGCCATGTCCTGTAGATCCCACGTGCTGAGTGTTTTCTCTGCCGTGCATTTCAGCAATTTTGGTTCCCAGCTCCAAGTCAATCCAGCAACGAGGGCAAAGATTGCCCACCAGCAGTGTCTGCAACACAACATCACACACACGAGGCCCCAGCCATGCTGCAGCCCTAGCAAGCTGCTGACCTCCTCTCCTTTCCTACAGTCTGTGAGAGTGAGCACATCCCTCCTCATGCCATGAGAAGGAATGCCCAGCACCAGCAGCAGACAGCCCACATGGAACTGGTCTATGATGGACACATGAATCCTGTCTGCATCCTTCTACCTCTCTTCTCCCTCTTCTCCCAGCCCTCCCTGTTACCTTCCAGGCTCAACACCCCATAGTGACTTCTCCATGCTGTCGGTGCCAGGTGTGAAGCTGAGAAGCATAAGCCATCTGCAGCTGATGGCAGGCAGCCCCCTGGGATTAGCTGGTGGTGAATATCACCAGGATGTCGAGGGTCTGGAGGCAGGAATCCGGCTGACTGCCGCTGAAGGGATTGAAATGAGTCGCAGAAATATCCCAGCTTCATCAGGAAGGAAAGGCTGTATAATTTGCAGCTGGAGATGAATGTGATTATTTGCCATGCAAATGGATTTTGCCAGCTCAAAGTGGCCTTCATCAGCAGAGATTGTTGTATTTGACATTATCTAGTTACTTTTGTTTAATGCCTCTGTGCCTTTTCTGAGCCTTTTCTGAGCATTTCCTTCCCTGAGCACACATCATCCAGACTAATTTTCTTCCTCTTCCTCATCAATCTGAAGATGTGTGAGTTGAATCCATAGCTGCCTCCTTCCCCAGTCCCTCTCCAAATATGAAACAAATGGTAAAGCTGTATGTGCTGACAGTCCTGCAGGCTGAGTGTTCTCTGCAGATGGGAAGCAAGATGGTCACATTTATCTCACCTAACTTTAGCCCTTAGCTGGACTGGGATATCTCTGTTACCATCCCATAAACTATATTTCTGCGGAGTGACTCAGATCAGCAGAAAGACAATGCTGAAACATGGTCCCCCATGGAGAAATATATGGTATTTCTCACAGGCAGGTCCTCCTTAGTCAGGCTGTCTGGATTTATCAAACAGCATTGTCTGTTCCCTTCTGTCTGGGACAGTGCTCTGCATCTAGAGAAGGAGCATATAAATAATTTAGACAGAACGCCTGAATACTGACATTATTCTAAAATCATCTTCCACTCTTAAAAATTATTTGAAAAGATTTTAATATTAATTAATGCCTGCTTGACTTATCTGCTTCCATAGCTATCGAATGGTTAGAGTTAATTGGCTATTTGATTGCAGACAGTACAAAACACCTAGATTTTAAAGCATTATTATGAACATCTTGTCTAACCATCTGCTGAATACAAAAGAGAGAATGTCAATAGGCAAATTATTCATTAAGACCATAACTCCTCTCTGAGCTTCAATATGTCTTACAGAAAAACACAGGGGTTGTTTTTTTTAAACTTCAGGTGATGGTGGAGCTCACCAAAAGATCACAGCTGGGCTGTGTGCCTGGTCTGGTTCCATGCTGGTGCTCCTTCCTGCCAGGGGTGTGTGGTGCAACAGAGACCTTGACAGGGACATTGGTGGGCATTGCCCCCTGCCCAGTTAACTTTCTCATAATTATCTCCATGTCTTATTATTAATATTGTACTCTGAAAGGAATTCAAAATCAAAGCAAATTCTCTCAGTTTATTGCTAATTTTTTTTCACTGTGAATTTTTTTTTATCCCCACTCTAATTACATCAACATCGTTAAAAGCAAATTAGGAACTGAGACAGACTTCTGGCTTCCTTGGAAGCGGCTGGAGAGCGTGTCTTTGGGTAAATAGCCACATAAATGATGGGCCTTCAAGAGAAATTTGCACCTTTCAGACCTTCACCCTCCTCCTGTCTGACTCTCCTCTCTGTGCCCAGGTCTCTCTCTGGCCGCATAGTCGGTGGCGTCTGGTGGTTCTTCACCTTGATCATCATATCCTCCTACACAGCTAACCTGGCTGCCTTCCTCACCGTGGAGAGGATGGTGTCTCCCATCGAGAGCGCAGAGGACTTGGCCAAGCAGACAGAAATCGCCTATGGGACCCTGGAAGCTGGCTCCACTAAAGAATTTTTTAGGGTAAAAAGGAAACTTTAATGCAAACATTTTTCTTAGGTTCTTGTTTGACAAGTCCTCCAGGTCCGTCCTCTCTCGTCCTCAGCTCAGGTCTGGTTTTTTTCACTTGATTCCCCTCACCATGTTACAGCCTGCCAGAAGATTGGCAGTGACTCCAGTGCATGTGATATTCTGTAATTGTGAACACAAATATGGAATATCCGTGTGCTTCCCCACGTTACCGAGGAGCTTCTCTGAGCAACTCCAAATGAAACCGTCTCCAGATTTCCAGCTTGGTTTGCCCTTGGTTTGATCCGCAAAATCACTCCGTGCACAAACGTGGGCCAGAAAATCAGGGATTGATCTGGGCCCTGGTGCAGAAGTGGTAACATCCTGTTATCCCTTTCGGCTTCCTTGGCCCGTTTGATGTGTGGGTGTGTGTTCAGTCCAAGCTGGAAATCTCAGGGGCCACCCCAACCTCTGTTAACGCTTCTGTTGGGTTTCTGCTGTCCTACGCAGCGATCCAAAATAGCAGTGTTTGAGAAGATGTGGACATACATGAAGTCAGCCGAGCCCTCCGTTTTTGTGAGGACGACGGAAGAGGGGATGATCCGGGTGAGGAAGTCGAAAGGGAAGTATGCATACCTCTTGGAGTCCACCATGAACGAGTACATCGAGCAGCGCAAGCCCTGCGACACCATGAAGGTGGGAGGTAACTTGGACTCCAAAGGCTATGGTATTGCAACGCCAAAGGGGTCTGCGCTGAGGTAAGTAGCTTGGATTTGCTTCCTTTTGCCAAACCACACAGCAAATCAATGTATGCACACAGTTCAATCTCCATTGCCATGTTAATCACGAAAGCTTGGGGCAAGGAGGTGGGGGAGGTGGAGGAAAAGGGGTGTGACCACTCAGAGTGATGTGCAGGGCAGTAAAATGCCCAGCTCCCGCTGAGCAAAAATGGGAGTGTCTAATTCTTCAAGCCCTGCATTTGGAAACTGGATCCTGGTTGATCCACTTGCTATGGATGTGTCTGCTGTATGATGGCAGGGGGCTGCTGTGGTGTAACCATTGGTTTCACAGAGCTTTATCCGGAAGGGACGCTCATCCTGTGCCATGTGAACTGCACAGCTTTGCAGAGTATGGGATTACCCTGGCTTGGATCCATGCTTGCAGAGGGAGTTCTCATGGGGAAAGCATTTTGGTGTTTCCTAAAATGAAATGCTGGTTGGAAGAAGTGGGAAGTCCATTTTGAAAAGCCCTGTAAACGGTGGGCATTTTCATTGCCTGAGTCAATTCAGATCCCAGCAAGCACCAAATTTATAGCAAGTCCAAAGGGGTACAAACACTGCATTTCTGAGCCCCGACCTGCAGCTGCCACATGCCTTTGTCTACTGGCCTGTGAAGTATTCTCAGAGACCTTCCTTTAAAAAGAACTCTTTAAAAATAGCACAAACCCTGAGTTAGCAGCAGAGCTTGGGCACTGCACACAGCCACACTCCTGGACATGAGCACCCATCATGAAAACTGACCTGCTCAGAACAGCATTACCACAGTCCACAGACTGCTATTGTGGTCTTGGACACATCAGAAGTGTGGTTCCTTTTGGCAGCAGCCGTGTCAAATCTTCATGTTACAATCACGAGGAACATGAGTTGCAATGGTTTAGTAAATTCTCAGGAGCTGTAGCTTTAAGTAGTCAGAATGATGCTGCAACATATTTAATTAATTCCTGAGTTATTTATTAATGAAAGCACGTTGACCAGAAGCTTATGTGTGGCTTTATACTTGTTTGCTAACATAACCCAATGCAGAGACATTTAATCCATAATCTCTGGATTACTAGAAACCAGATTATTAGCAAATAAGCATTTGCAGAAGAATTTGTCTGGTCACACAACACCCAAGCCAAAGCCAGCCCAAAGAATCAAAGGTATATCCACCAGTAGTGGGTGAGACCCAAGGATTTTGATTGCTACATTTCTTAAGTCAACTCATATTAGATTCAGCACTTCCCACATCAGCAGTATCTTTAGAGAAGCTGAGGTGACCACCTGCAGGTGACAACCTGCACCACCAGAGCACGTGGTCCAGAAGGCAATTCCTGCACCCAGTGCACTTTAGGCTCTGAAATGACTCAGGTTCCTCCAGCCGAAGGTGGACATATTCTCACAGCTTTGAGATGCTTTCTGTTGCACACTTTCCAGTGTTTGTTTTCAGTCTTGCAAATATGGAAATTAGGATACAGGGCTGGTTCTCTTTAACTAATTATTTATTTGAACATCAATCTTGGATCCTAATTTCGATATTATAAGAATGAACAAACAGGAACATCTTACCTGTCTTGTCATTTTTGGCATGCGAAAGAGCCATTTTTCATACTTCTAAGAAAAATAAACCACAAGAAAGAAAATCACATCAATCATTTTACTTTTGCAACTCCAGACATCCCTCTGGTAGGCATGACTCCAAAAATTCCTAACATTTCTTTCTGTTTCCTCTTTTTCATCCTGGCTGCATGTAGAACAAATTTCTTATGGGCCTAATGGCAAAGGAGGAATGCTTGATTTTCCATCCGATGGTGTTTCTTTGGAACAGTTCCTGTCCGTTTTTTGTCCCATTGTGTCTGTTTTGTTCCTGTTGTTTTAATTGTTTTAATCTCAGTAGTTCCCTACAGTCCTCATGTAGTGTCTGTGTTCCCCCGGGGTCCTGCACGTGAGAGGTTGCCCTGAGCAAGGTGACGTTCATGAGGCATCCGTCCAGCACGGTCAGCCTGTCTCTCACTCAGTCTCCATCTTCACTCACTTCCATCCACAGAGTCAAAGCTCTGAGCCAGGATTGCAGGAGGTTTGTGACCCAGGCCTATCTTGTATCAGGTGTGTTTTAGAAGCTGGGCATTGTAGCTGGACCAGTTTTCCTGCATTTAGGATAGCTGGTTAGGAAAGAATCCTAGAAAGATACTACAGGAGCGTTCACCACATATTTTTCTTGCATCTGCATGGGCAAACAATGCCAAGATGGTGCCATAGACGAATGAAAACAAGGTTGAAGATCCAGAAATAATTCTGTGTATGGTAATAGGTGCAAACAGCCCTTTCAGAACATCCGTTTGGTCTCTTGGACTGCTAAAAGAAATTACTTCTTCCTCCTAGGTCAATCTGTCTTTGAATATCTTTTGGCCTCCAGATGTTAAAATTTAGTTGCATTTAGGCGTGTCTGAGAAGGGCAGTGATGGGAGGGCAGAAATTTCACCTTTCACTCTGCTACAAAACACACCCATTTACCCAGCAGGAGATCTTCTCCACTGCTGGACAAGTGATCATAAAGAGGGAAAAAAGCCAAATTATCCAAAACAGGGGAAAGAAAACCCAAGAAATTCCCTGTAAGTCCGGACTCAGGGAATAGAGAGGTTTTTGAGATGGCAATCTGTGAGAGCAAGTTTTTCAGAGCAGCCATATTGACAATAAAGTTCCATAAAACAGAAGTCAGCTTTCCTAGGGTCTGCGACTAAACACAAAATGCTCCCTGTTAAAAACCCACCTTCATCCAGGACCCCAGACTTCTCAGTCTTCCATCAAAATACAGTCAAGATGTAGCACAGCCTGTTCTGTGTACTCCCCAGGAGCTGGAGAGACAATTAACTGAAATGAAGCTTCCTAGGAAAGAAAACACA
>VWZT01012213.1:624058-662758 GCA_013397055.1 Pachycephala philippinensis
AGCTTAGTTTGCAGTTGGAGCATTTTCAGAATGATGAGTGCTAATGAAGAGGGGTGAAGGCCTAGCTGGATGTAAGGTTTGTGCCCAAGGATTTTAGCCAGAGCCTAGCAAACCTCTGGTGTTTCCCAGGCTTATTTTCGTTGGTCCCAGATGATGTTCCATGCTTGTACGGACTTCTGTGCATCCTGTTTTTAATCTGTTTACCTATCTATTGCCCACCAAGTTTTTTATCCAGAGAAATTCCTATGAAGAAACAGTAGATACATCAGTGGATTTGAACTCAAACTCCAGAGGCAAACACTCCTGCTTTGCTGAATATTTTGATGTCTCATGGCATCCCACAAGGTGCTGGACATTTGATCCACAGCCCCAGCTGCACTGCCAGACAGTGGGACATCCCAGGCAGTGTTCTGCACTGGGCAGCAATGTCCCTGCTGCTCTTGTCCCCACTGTGAACATGCAGCAGCCACCCCCTCCCACAGGCTCAGGGTTTTTCCATGTGCATTCACCTCCAGCACTGAATGTAGCTAGAAACCACCCATCAGTTCCTGGTCCTGTCTCCCAGCTTTTTTGAGTCACCTCTACTTCCACAACAGAAGAAAAACAGACACTGCAATAGGCACTTCCCTGGAAGGACATTATTTTGCAAACAAGCACAGGATGGACTGCCCTTTTTGCAGGCTATGAAATGGGCTTGCAAAGGGATGCCTTGGGTTGTTGAAATGTAATGACAAGGGAGACTCTAAATGTTGTGGAAGATGGATGCGATACTCCTCTTTCCTTGGGCTTTTTCAAGGCATTGGGAGAAAGGAAATTTTTTTCCTAGAGCTAGGTACAAGCTGCTTTCAGGGACACCCAGGTCACTTCATGCAATTGAAAGACTTTTATCCAAGACACACATTTCCCAATCATCTTCCCCAGTGCAAGAATTTTGGTGGGTTTTTTTTTTTGTTTTGCTTTGTTTTGTTTTGTTTTTTTTTGTTTTGTTTTGTTTTTTTTTGTTNTAAAAAAAGGAACAAATCCTGAAGTGCCTTGCCCTGGCTTTGCAGGGAATTGGCAGGTTCTCAAATCAAAGGTGTCTTATGCTGAGCAGCCCCATCCCCAGCCATCCGTGTGCTCCTGCATATCCCTGGCAGCACCCTGAGACAATGGCCACTGCTATGTCCTTCACTGCTGAGCTTCAGGCCTTACCCCACTAAAGTCTGCCCAAATTTGGGGGTAAAGCCTCACCTTCTGGAGCTGCCACTTTACTCTAAGGACAGTTCATCTTCTGGAGACTGCAACAACTCAAGGTGCCACCACCCTGTGCTGCCAATGGGCTCTGCTCACACAGGGTGACAGAAGGGACCAGCCCTGCTGGGAAACTGGGAAAATTTGGCCCTAATGCCTGTCAGCCCACAAGGATTAAATAATGACAAAGGGGATGATGGACACGGTGCCATGTTTGAGAGTAATAGACGGGAAGGTGCCTGGTTGCTGCAGCAACAAGGCTGGGAAGATGGGTTTTTCTTTCGGGAAGATGGGTTTTTCTTTCTCTTTTCACCTGCCAATCTTCCCCCCACGTCAGGGCTCTGCTGCTGCGGGAGACGAGCAGTGACATTTACACTCCCACTAACAAGCTGCTTCAGTGATGGGCAGCTCTGCAGGAGAGCATCTGGTGTCACAGAGCCTGAGCAGAGAGGAGGGGAGTGTCCTCTCAAGCAGATAGAATAATTTGGGACTTTTTGTTATTATGAGCATTACTAGGGCAGGATCATGCATGGAAACAGCAGGCAGAGCCTCAGTGGGGCACTCAGGGCTCTGACCCTACATGTGGGTCTGGTCCTGCAGCTGATGGAAGAAATGAGGTGTCATTCCTGCCCAGGGAACATCTCTGCATGTCCTGCTGGGAGAGAGAAGGGAAAAAAATGACATTAAAAGGAGGATGAGCAAGAAGTCAAGCATCACCACAGGAGCAGTTTCACTTCCCAGCCTGCTCGTGGTAGCAGGCTGTGCCATCAGCCGTGCTCCTGCAGTTCAGCATCCCTCAGTGCCCCAGGAATCTGCCTTTGGCTCCTTCGGAGAAACCTTTCTAGGGAATCAGAAGTGAAATTCAGGCTGCTTTTCCCCTCCCTGCAGCTTTGCCCAGCACTGTGCCTCACAATGCTTTCCTTTGCCTTCTGGATAAGGTAATTTTCAGTTCACCCAGATTGTCACAGTAATAATAGGAATAGCAGTAATAAGAGTAATAACAATAACAATAATAATGCTACTGCAAAGTAAATGCAAGAAAAACATAACGGCCCCGAAATGAATTGTAGTGGTGATGCAGGAAACTGCTTTGGGTCATCTCCTCTCTCTTACTGGTTGTTTTGCTGCTGGCGTGAGGAGGAAAGTGGGAATTAAGAACCAGCAGCCTTTCCTGGTTGCCAGACTGCTCTGCCACTGCAGCCAGCTGAGGAGGTGCCTCATTGGACCATGAACCCCAAACTGGGGGTGGAAATAAATATCATGGCAAATAAACCCTGAAATTTGTGTATTCCCATGCCCAACAGAGCCAAGGAAGACACATTTCCTAAGGATCCATGGCGAGAAGTCAAAGACCTGTGTATGGATTGCACTGATCCATTTATTTGAGGGAGAGCATAAATAGGTTTTCTCTTGTCTGCAGTGTCATCCTTTTGCACAAAGCTTTGGGGTTCCTGATATTGTGGAGATTTCCACCCTTCTGTTAAATCAAGCTGAAAGTATAGGCTGACAATTATTAGTAATACACAGATAAACAGGCTGCTCCATCTGCATCCCTGTCCCCATTCTTCCCTCGGAGCAGAGAGCATGTGCTAATCGACCACAGTTCATCAAGGAGCCAGGCTAAAAGATCAGGATTCTGAGGAGGGTAGCCCCCTTCTAGTGTCTTTATCCCTCCCGGAAGCTGGGCCAGCTCCTTCAGGCTGAATTTTAAAAGGAAAAGTACCTGATATGTTGCAACACAGTTTCCTTGGAGTAATTGCTCTGCTTTTCTATATCTCCACTAAAAAACTCCCAGCATTTCCCAACTGGTGCTTAAAGCGACACTCAACAATCTGCAGAGAAGAGATGACTGAACAACTACACAGCCAAGCCTGGTGGAAAACTGCATGAAGGCAGATTAGAAAAGACCAGATAAATAACCTTTCAAATATTGAAACTGCAGAAATTAGGAGGATATTTGCAGAAATCTCTCATTACAGAGAGCACGCAGGAAGCATCAAGATGACAAGCTGACCAGTGCATGAAGGTTATACAAGGGAGAATCCCAACCTTCCCAACAGCACACGGTGACAGGGGAGAGTCCCTTGTCAAAGTGATCAACCAGCGAAGCACAGAAGATGAGGTCACTCGTGGAGTTTTTTCCAGCAACTGAAACTCAGCAGGGATGGCCCCATAACAACCTCTGCATCTTTCAGCAGAGGGTTCAGGACGGAAAGTTGCTCCCCATGGCACCAGAGCCCATGGCAGAAGCTCCAGCTGGGAAGAAGCGTGGCAGCTCACATGGGCAGTTGGTCAGATGAAGGAGAAATAGAAGAAAAAATATCTTTTTAGCATTCTTGACTGGAACCCACTTTTCTTCTAATTAAAAAAAAAAATACATTATCTTCTGTTACAAGAGGGTTTTTTAATTGTGAAAATTGAGATGTTTTCCTGCCTTGAGGGTTGACTTTTTTTGCCATCAAACCCTAATGCAGAAAAAGACAGAATCCTTTGCAAAATGTACTTGCCTGAAAGAGTGTACCAGTGTCAGGCAGACTGCCCTGTATTGAAACCTTCTGTGCTCGTGTTGCTGTTCCAGTTTGGACCCTTTCGACGTCACTCCAATATCCTTTTCTGTTTCCTGAATCCCCTCCCTTCCCAAAAACTGTGGGTTGCTTCTTGTAAAACCTGCCAAGCCAAGCAAGTGAAATCAACTGTCCCACGAGGGCAAGGCACAGGCTGTGCCACCCACCAGTCCATGTGTCCGTGGAGCAGCAGAGGAGAACACCAAGAACTGTGCAGAGGCTTCATTACCAGCTGCAGACGCTTGTACAGGCATCGATGTTATCCTTTAACTCTGTGGCTGCATCTCAAACGAGCCACATGTGATTTTCCTCCCACGTCCATGGAGCAGGGCTGTCAATGCTGCTCAGACTCTGGTTGCCCCAACAGATTTGCACTGAGCTGTTGGGCTGGCCCTGGGGAATCTCTACTGGCAAATAGGTATCGAGTCAATACTGCAGAGCAGCAGCAAGCATGGAGCAGGGGACTCTGTCTGGTTCACTGTAGAGAAAGCCTGTCCTAGAAACAGGAGCCTTGCACATGGAGCTGAGCCAAGTTTGGATTCCTATTGCTGCCCAGATTATCCTCACACCCCAACTCAACCTGGTCATCATGGAGGAGAAGGTTTTGAAAGCTGCACGGGGTGACAGCAGGGTTAGATGTGGGAACGTGGTTTCCCTCGCAGTAAAATGAGTCTTTCAGAGCCTTGTCTCTTCCCCAGAGAGCTGTGACGATTCATTAGGCAATTGTAAAATCAGAATATAACTGCTGACTAAAAGTTGCGGCTCATTAATAGCCCTATTTATTGCCAACCAAATAATTAGCTTAGACATGCATCAGCAGGTCTTGATTGCTTATGAAATAACTGCCTTATTACATAGAAATCAAATGAGTTTCTGAGGACAGCTCAGGTGTCACCTCAACCCCAGAACCGAAAAGGAGGAGAAAAAAAAAGAAAAAAGCCCATCCACTTCGATGTGTTGCTTGGCAACAGAATTTGCGGGGGAAACAATCTAGGAATGAAGGAATGAGCATTTCCAAGAGAACAGGTTATTTCAGGCGAGACATCAGGGACAAGCAAATGTCACAGAGGAGGAAAACTTCAGATTTTTTTCCTCCTTTAATCAATAATTCAAACTAGACATTTTGGGTAAAACAAGCATTTAAGTTAGCTGATTGAAAAACAGAGATCCCAAACCTTTACCAAGAGTCACATTGCTGAGAAAATGTT
Source organism: Pachycephala philippinensis (assembly GCA_013397055.1). NCBI lineage: Eukaryota > Metazoa > Chordata > Aves > Passeriformes > Pachycephala > Pachycephala philippinensis. The sequence goes on from VWZT01012213.1 coordinate 629,061, forward strand.
TATTTGTTTGTGTGAGGGAAACGTTAGATTTACTAGACACTGAATTAAAAATTTAAAAAATGCTCTTAGGAATGTCACTTGTTCATTTAAAGAGGAAGATGATGTAATGCCAGTACTACTTTATTGTGCATGTCCTTCCCAGAGCAATTCCATATTAATTTTGTTGTTCTCCTTCCCATGTGCCCTCCTTTCCCTCCCTCCTCCTTTCTCTTCCAGGACAAGACGAGCGCGCTGAGTCTCAGCAATGTGGCGGGGGTTTTCTATATCCTCATCGGTGGGCTCGGACTCGCCATGCTGGTTGCCTTAATCGAGTTTTGTTACAAGTCCAGAAGTGAATCAAAGCGGATGAAGGTGGCAACCCATTCCACGGCCTTTCACACCTTCTCTCTGGTCCTCCCCCGACTCCAAAGCTGCCTTCAGAGATGGATGCAGCCCAGACCACGGGTGGAAAGCCAAGACATAGGGATAACGAAGTGGCTGTGTCACTCAACTTGCTAGAAAGGAATAGGAGCATCTAGGAAGCTGAAAGAGGGTCAAGGAGGCTGTCATGGGGAGCTGATGCAAGATCAGATGTGTGGCAGAATGCTAATTCAAAATCCAGATATAGAGCAAAACCATAGCACAAGCGGCAACAGAAACACATTGAAATTCCTTAAAATTAATGAAGGCAGACTATGGCAATGTGTGTGCAGCAGGGATGAAGTGTGCTGGGGCTGGTGTGATACAGCCGTTGCTGCAATATGGAAAAATCCCCAAACCCAGGCTCTTAACAGCAAGATAAAACTGGGGGAGCGCAGTAATGATTCACATCCTGTTGTTCCCTTTGCTGGCACCCTGCTGGCACCATTTCCAGGCTGACAACAACAATATATGCTCAGAGCATTGTTGCCCTGGAACGGATAATGTGGGCCTCCACATTCCAGAATTATGGGTCCTCTTTGAGAGAAATTGGCCTCCAATGTCTCCTGTAAAGGTTTTTTTTTAACTCCACCCTGTCATGGTCTTGCAGAGGCTTATTTCCTACAGCCCAGGAGAGCTGTTTCAGCCCTAAATTCTGGTGTGCCTGAATTTCAGAGCGTCATGTCAAGAGTGGATTAGATTTGAGAGCATTGGGGATAGACATTTAATGTAGCATCTATGGAGCAAGTATATCTTGTCAATCCCTTATAACGATATCGTGGTGTACAAGGAGGCAGTGGGATATGCAACACATCCCTTGTCTTCCTCATCTTGACCTCCCCCATGAGCATGGAATTTGTTATGAGCATATGAAGTATGCAGTGAGTTTCAAAAAATCCAGATAGGTTTTTATTTCACTGAAACTCACCCAGAATCAAAAGGAAAATAAGCAACCTTTTCTTTGGGTTTTATGTCGCCATTTCACAGCACACTCCATGTTTTGTCAGCAAAAATAACATTTCTAATGCACTGAAAATGTGCTACAGTTCTTTTCCCATTGAGGCGCAGGAAATTCCAGAGGCAATGAGAGGTACCTTGAGCACGGGGCTAAATTAATATGAGCAAATAGTGTCCATGGAACTACAAAGATTAGATTATAATTTGTGCCCACTATAAAGCTAGGTAGCGCACAAATGCACTACAAAAAAAGTGTGAGAATGCAATAGCTCCATAGTTTCAGTCTTAAGGAGACTCTGCCCTGGTGCTGGTTCCCCCATGTTCTTTGAAATGATCCACTAACTCACATCAGTGTTAGCTTGTGGTGTTCTTGCCAGGTTAAAACCAATCCCACGGGAACAAATCAATGCTCCCAATGTTAACACCGGCTCTGAGCTTGTCCCTGTCTCCCACCACCAGTGGCTGCCACACAAAGCCAGTCAGCAGAGCCCAGGCTCTCTCTGGGATGTAGCCCAGATGTTCCTCTGATCCCAATCTCTGCTGAGCCAGTTCTTACAGATTCCCTGGGTGAGCTGCACATCCCACCAGCCCAGGAGGCTCTTCCAGGGCTGGCAAGGCACTGGGTTGACTGGCTTTGAATAGCTGTTCCAGATTTATCTGTTACGGATAATTCTTCATCTGAATATCCCAGTCCAGAAAGAATGATAGTGCCCTTGGAGATAGCTCAAATGCAAAGAAACCAAACTGGCTTTATCTTTTAGCTGAATTGTTCTAAGCAGGTTGTTTCCTTAGACCTCTGAGAGCGAACGTTTTTGATGTATCTGGAACAGGAAGATGAAATTTGGTTTCTTGAATTAGGCTTGCATTTCCTGGTTACCTCAGCCATCACTGTAGACAAAAACATAGGCACATGCTCAAGTTCTCACATGAGGAAAGTTAAACATATGTTTGCAGTGAGTCAGAGTCCACCGTGCATAACAGTCCTGGAGTAGCAATAGCATCTCTATGGGGGAAGTGTGTAAAATACCTCTGCTCAGATCCAGCATGACTGTTCTTATGTTGTAGAGTTTGAATAGGTTTTTGGCATATGGCACTGATGCTTTATACCCCAAAATACTGCTGAAACATTTAATTTTGCATGTAGAAGAGGTGTGAATGAACAGAGCAGATGCAGTGGGGACATGCAGAAAGTGAGAGCCTGAATGGAGACAAGGAAGGGAAGAACAGAAAGACAACGTTGGTTAATATTGTAATTTCTCCAACATTGCAAAGGACAGGGGGAGACCCCCCCGTCTTTCCTAAAAAGGGTTTTTGTTTAATCCCACAGCAATCAATCAACGAAGCCATACGGACATCAACCCTTCCCAGGCCGGCTGCAGCAGGAGGCAGCGGAGAAAATGGACGTGTGGTCAGCCACGATTTCCCCAAATCCATGCAGACGATCCCATGCATGAGCCACAGCACTGGCATGTCCCTGGGAGCTACGGGATTATAATTGGCCTTTTGACCCATTGCCTGGGTGAGAGCAGGGGCAGCCCAACTCCACCCCTCCAGAGCCAAAAAACATACCCAACACCAAGACAAACGATGATGACAGAAGGGACAATTGGATGGATCTTCTCAAGGAAATCAAATCAATTTCCCTTTTTATTTGCAAACAGATCCACTGGCAGGAGAACAGAAACAGGTCTGTACTGCAATAAGGAGAGTGTAATGGGATTTTACAGACTCGTGAACCATCCCTGATCAAAGAACCACTGGAACACTAATGAGGACTATGCCATTTTGTTTTAACTTGGTTGTTAATAAGTCTTAGTGTGTGCAATATATATATTTTTTCTTACTAATTCCTGTGGTGTCAGGGTAACATCAGCCCTTTCCCCCTTCCCTGCTCAGTCCTTCAATCTGGTTTAGTTTGGGATGCAAACCACAATGTCTGAGCTACTAACAGCAAAAAAAGAAAAACCGATACGTGGCAAGCTGAACTCAGTGCAGGGCATCAGCATTGACCTCTTATGTCCATCGTGATCCTGCCTTCATTGTTCTGTGGTGAACTCGGGCAGTGGAGCTCTCGCAGCGAGGCAGATGGAGCTGCCCCCGGCTCTCCCTGCAGCAGGAAGGACTCGATGCAGGAAGAAACCTGAACAGAAACATGAGGCTGTTTTACAGGGGGCAAAGTCATGGGTGAGTTTGGAAACCCCAGGTAGCGTGAGGACAAAGCAGTAATTCTTCCAGAGGTGATGAGCGGTGATTCAAGAGGAGAACCACGTGCCTGGAGTGGAGGGCGGCAGACTGGAGCAGAGGGTTGGTCTAAGATCACGGTCGGCTGCTGAAGAGGGAAGGTAAATGTGGTATTCCCCTCACGTGTGACTCTCCTGCCCAGGTTATTGGGGGCTAATAAGCAATTGTGAACCATTTCTTCATTGCTTAGCTTCTGTGTGTGCTCCCTTTCTGGTGGTCACATAAGGGAACCACCTCGAGCCGGGAATAGACCGTCTGCAGACATCCAGTTCTAGACAGCTGCCAATTAACCAGCGCAATTAACGTGCTACAAGTCATGGGGCTGCAACGGGAACACCCCCGCCCTTCTGCTCTGAAATCCCTTTATGGCCATTCTTTTCTAACTAAGAGGGACATTTTGTAGAGAGTTGGCCAGAGTGGATTCCTGGAAGGAACTGGTGAAGCAAACCGAGGAAGAGATCCTACAAGAGCTTAATTCAAGCCACCATGACATTCAGCAGCATCAGTGCTGGTCACGCTCAATCTCCCCATCAAGCTGTGGCCTGTCTGGGTACAAAGCCAACCGCAGCAGATTCCCACTCGTATCCTTAGAGAGGGGGAAGCATCCACAAGCCAGGAAGGCAGCTTGCTGACCCCAAACTCGGTGTTGCAGAAACCCACACAGTGCCAGACAGGCAGCTGAGGGTCCAACCATAGGGCTGGAGATCGAGGGGGCAAGAATGGTTTTCCAGAACCACACAAAAGGTTCATTCTGTGAATCTCTGGCATGGACAGACAAATGCTTCCCACCCTGGTGGCCCTGAGACACCTCAGGAGTGTGACATCCTCAAGTGAAGGATTCCCAGGGGAACATCTGGTGAGGGAGAAGATCTGTGGGGCAGGGGCCACAATGAGCCCACTTAGCCTGGTCCCATCTCACCGATGGCAAATAAAGTTCAAAGGTTCTCACAGAGTCCAACAAACACCTGTCCGGGCACCGAGCTGCTGCTGGAGCATTCTGAGCTGCTTTTTCTCATTTTCTTTGCTCTTTTCTGTTTTTTGCAACGTAGCAAGAGAGGAGCCGTGAAAGAAGGGAGGAGGTGAAGAGAAAATGATGCAGGCAAATGACTGGCACGGGTCTATGGGGGGAATCTGGAAGTAAGACTGGAAGCTGTGTCAATACCAGTTTCCATTAGTGTATGACTGTGCAGAGCAATACATCCACCACCTTTAACACCTGCCTGCTCTGAAGCATCTGCTCCCCTTATCCACTTGTCATGCAACAATTTGGAGACCAGCAAGTCAGAGTCAAGGTCCTAAGCCTGGGCACAGCATGTCTTGTGCCAATGTTTTCCTCTCTCCAAAACTGGGAACCATTGTAATCTTCATCTCATCAATGAACACGAACTCTGTTATGAACCACTCCAAACACCACTTCAGGGCGCTTTCTGTTGTTTATCATTATTTTTAACCTGCTTTTCTTAACTTTAACGTCGGTTCTGTGTAACGCTAGCGCAGTGGAGGAATTCTTATCACCACAAGCTCCTGTTTCCATGCCCAGAGCCCTCAGATGAGTCTCCTGACCCAGCTCTTGTCGTGTCCCAGGCCAGAGTGGTGGGAACAGGCCGATGATGCCCACCAGTGCCCCATCCTCCTCCAGGACCAGGACCCCGTGGCAGCAGGTCACAGCAGCTGGACAGCCTCGTGAGCAGCAGCAGCAGTGCTAGAACTGGCCACCTGTGACATGAAGATGTGAGATGCAGCTGTCAAAGGCTTTTGATCAGTGGAGGGGGTTACCAAAAAAAAAAAAAAAGATGAATAGGACAAAAGCGTGGAAAATGTAAACTTGTAATATGTATTTTTACTACACTTTTCTTAAAAATAGAGTAATGGTAAAACTCTTGAAGACATTGACATTTTTTCTCAACAGGATTCCATATTTAACAGTTTTGGCTTTCATTAAATTTTGCTCTTTGGTACCTGGATCTTTTATTTAACAGCTATATTTGTTTTAACTCTCTTTTGGTTTTTCTTTCTTTCTTTTATTTATTTTTCTTTTGGCAGTACTGCAAAGGATTTTGCTTTATCAAATGCAATGGTGTTTTTCTTTTCACATTTTCTTTTTTTCAAGCAACATTTTTATTGGTAATCATTATTTACACAAAAAAAAGGAAACTATCAGCTGGAATTTTAGAACCAAGGATCCATGATCCATTTCTCATACCTGTCCATGCCGTTTTGTGCCAGTGCTGGATGTGTGGAAATGAAAATGATGTTACCCCTCAGGCAATATTACCCAACCTGAATCAAAAGAGATTTCTTTGATTATTGCTGTGTCTGACTTGTGAACAGCAGCCGAATAAACTGCTTCAGGTTGAAATTGGGAATCTATCTAATATTTACCCAAGAGTCAGGAAACTAAATATTCATTGGGTTCAAAATTAATGATTTTGCTTTGTTTGGAGTCTTGTGGGGTTATTTTTTGAGGAGGGCTATTAGAGGATTTTAGCTTGTTTTTACAGAGAGAGAAGACATGGCCAGCTCAGAGACAACTCAGAACCAGCACTGGTCCAAAAATCCCTGCCAGGATCAGCTTCCCTAGGAGCTCCCATGGTGTTTCAGAGGCTTGGACATTTAAGACACTTCTCACTCAGTTGAAAAGGTGAAAGAGAGGAGGATTTAAAGGGTGTTGGACATTTATGCAAATACTGACAGCTACTGAGGTAAACTGCACCCGTTAATGTCACGCTCTTGTGGAGCACTTGGTGTCACAGATGTGGAAGGACTTCCCTTCCCATATCCTCATTCCCAGTTATCATCTGGGAAAGCTGAGACACTGAAGTGCCTTTTGAGCAGGCATCCCACAGGGCCAAGGTCAGAGAACCAGATCTCCAGCACCCACAAGTGGTGTTTTACCCACTGGTAAGTTTTAAATATAGAATCAGCAAGGGACAGAATTAATACGTTTTGAAAGGGGCAGTGAACTCTGAGGCTTCAAAGAACAGGAGATTCCCAAGCACTGGGGCCTGAAGGAGAGGTTTCCTAAGGGCAGGCTGTGCTGGATCAATCCAGTTGGGTCTTCCACAATTCCCTAGGTATCCAGCACTATTCTGTGGGCTTGGATTCTGTCACAAAATGCCCTTCTTGCTCAGTGGTTTACTCTTGGTTCCCAGTGAGGTTGCAGAAATGCACAGGAAACGTTCCTTACCTCAGCATAAACAGGACAAAATTTCCTCCTAGTGGCAAAAGCAAATATTCCTTGTAATAGTCTCCAGTAAGAATCCTTCTGCAGCAGCTGTTGAAGCAAAAAAACCTCACTGAACCCTGAAGTGCAGCAGGAGAGCAACAGATGCATCACCCGCTCCATTCCTTTGCTATGGGGTCAGGACCCAGAGCTGGGATGCTCCAAAAAGATTTGGCTGGGCTTGTTTGTCCTACTGGCCACCAAGTGCAAGGAGAACTTAAATCATCCTTCAGGGAAGGGGCAGGGGGTGCCTCAAAGTGTTCTGTAAACCAGTGGGTACCACTGGCCTGCTCAGCTCCAGCAACCCAGTGCTGTGTGTCCATAAAAAGTTTTGGGAGACATGGGGAGGTTTTCGCTGTGAACACAGGCTCCTGCTCAGTTTCACACGACGTGGTCAGTCATCCAGGGCTCAGATGTGGTCCTGGGGCCCAGGGGAACATTTCTGTGCACGTTTCTGATGTGTCCACCACAGAGGCACCTGTCAGAGCTTAGGCACCACCTCGAGGATGGGAACACATGGGTTCCTACCAGCAAAGGTACCAGCTTAACCCCAAATACCTCTTTGAGACCTGTATGGTCTGTTCCCTGATGGCTTTTGTGGCTGTTGGCCCCTCCTAAACACAGATACCCCAGTTACCTTCATGTTACCCACGAGCATAAATCAGTTTGTCATCCACCAGTGCTGGTTTTGTGTCTTGGTACCCCACTGCTGACTGAAGCCCCCGTGCTCTCATCTCTGACACCCAGTTAATTAATTAAATAACAGAACATCAGGATATCACTGTGCCATGCACAGCTGTCCAGCAGCCTGCAGGAGGGCAGGGCTTTTGAGGCAAAATCCACATGCAAGCCTCAACTCCATGTTGCTCCAGCTTCATTACAAAGATGACACCCCTCCCACCTTCCTTCTTACACAGAGCTGCTCTGTGTTTTTCCAGACACTTGGTCCTGATGGTTTGAGTGTACAAGAGGGATGAATTCAGTGTGCAAGAAATCGGAACACGTTCTCCTAGGCATGGAGGGGTAGCTTGAGACTGATCACTCCATCAAAATCCTGACTATTCCCACCCTGGGATTCTACACTCAGCATCAATTTCCATTTCCCTTGTATCCATCCCCATCTCTCCTCCATCTGTACATCAATACCACCCTCAGCACTGCCAGTTTCTCCTCTCCAGGACCTAGAATAGGCTCTGGATTTGTATCTGGTGTTCTCTTAGAAGCAGATAAGTCTCTATCACCACAGAGCTTTAGAAAGCAAATTAACTTTGGGATGGGGCAGAGGTGTGAATCCAGCTCCACCCTGGGCAGAAATGACCCCATACCCCCTCACACTGTCCTGGGGCAGCAAGAAGCCCTTGGAAAATGAGCTGTTCTGTGGAGCCACAGCCCTGCAAAGTGCTGGGTTACCCGGCTGTTCCCAGAGCCCTTGGACTAATCTCCCTTTTTCTGGTGTGCATTTCTCCCAGGAAGGCATCCCTGTCTGGCTGCCAGGAGAAAATCTGGCTCGGGGATGGAGGGGGGCAGGGTGGTGGGAATCACCTCCACTGAGGGAACTCACCTGTGCAAAGCAGAGCTGTCTCTAGAGTAGTGAAACTGCAACCCTCACCCCCAGAAGGGTAATCACACCCCTTTCTCATATACTACACAGACATTGAGGTGCCTTTGATAGCCCAAATTAGCTGTTAAGGTGCCTTCCTATTCCTAAGGATCAATAGGGTATAAAGCAACAGCCACAAAGTGTGTTCATTACCCTGCAGGGCTGGTTTAACATGCTCTCTGGATCCCTTCAGCAGCAATTCCTTCCCCGTTTGAGCTGGCATCAAAATTAATGGCATGTCGTGTTCTATAAGTCCTGACTTTTCAGATGAAAGGTACATGGTGTTGTTTGCATCAGTGTTACACTGTAATAAATCAATGCTTTCCCTCTGGAAGGATTTCAGACGATTTCACAGCTTGCTCTCAGGAACTCTAAAGACAACCGGCCTGCCGGGCCATTGGCCCATAAAAAAAAAAAAATTAACGTAAAAACAGGAAAAAGAGGGGAAACCCCAACATTTCACTGCAGTATTGTTGCCTGCTTTATGTAGGACGCTGGGGCCAGGGCAGTAACACCAAAGTTCCCATCTCCAGAGGTGGTGCACAGCCAAAGGGAGCACATTTCCTGTGCCAAGGAGGCTGTGGACAAGGCCAGCAGAGGTTGGGAGGGTTTCATTGGACCAAATAGGAGCAGAGACAAAAGCAGAGTTTGCCTTCTTACTGCCTGACCCTAGAAAAAACCTCTCCAAATGTTCAGAAAAGCAACAGGAAAAGGGAAGAGGAGCGAAGCCAGGACAGAGCACCCAGCAAGCCCCCAAAAGGTGCCCACAGAGTTGCTGTCCCAGCTTTTGTGGGAGCTGCTGCCCACAGAGCAGTTCACTTACTTAACGACATCTTTACCGAGTAAAACTTAAATTCCTCTGCTCCCAGGAGCACATGTGTACGACGGGAAGAGGTTGAACTTGAAAGGGGAGCCGTTTTGTTGCCTCAGATTAGCTCAAACTGCGTGATGAGCTTTCCCCACTTCAAAACCAATGTTGTTAACCTTGAAATCTACATTATTAATATTTCAACACGAGTCCCATCAGGAGCTGCCGCAAGAGCTCTCCTGGACTTGTGACAGCTCGTCCTGTTTGATTCTAATCATATACGAATGCATGAGTTAAGAAGACATCATTAAAAGTACATTAAGTTTAATTATGCTAGCAGCCACAGACAGTGGGAGCATTGGCTTAATGCAGAATGCATAATTAGATCAGACCTAATCCATTAGATCCATATTTGTTAAAGAAAATGCTCCTCGTCTGTAAGTGTCACTGCAAAGTGATCCATAGGGTTTGGAGGAACAGCACCATTTTCTGGGGGCTACAGAAACAGCACCCTCTGGGGGCTCTGCCCTCCTCTCCTCCCATCTCCCCTGTGCATGCAGCCGAGCCCTCACTCAGCTCCTTGCATGTCCAGTTTAACAAAAGCACACAAGAAACAAAGCAAGGAGAGCCCCTGCCCTGGCAGCCAAGCCCTGGAGAGGTGCTGCAGTGATTTAAGGTATCATGGACCCAGATCTCCTCTGCCAGGACCTGGCCCCATCAGAAGCTCTGTAGATGCAGGAATGCACCCTGTCCCAGGTGGGTGTGTGGTCCCACAACCCAGCTGGACCAGTGCAGCCATGCTCAGGGATGGCAAAGGATGATGCCTTTACACTCAAGACTCCAGGAGTATTGGATGCAGAGTGGCTCAGGACATGTCCAAACAGAACAAAAAAAGACAAAAATAAACCAAGATATTGAAAGCAAAAGTGTTTCAGCTCCTTCTAGGCATGATCCAGCTCTCTCCACTAACACCAGGAGCTGTGGCAGCAGGGAAGGCGCCACATCCCTTTTCCCAGCAGCACAACCCTACAAACCACCCTCTGCAAAGCCACGGCGTTCACAGGAAACCACCATCACCAGTGGGAGCCGTGGGTTGTCAGCCCCATCTTCACCCCACAGCAGAGATAACTGGTACCAGCAACCCCACACAGCCTCAGGCAGCCTCACCACAGCAGGGACACCAAATCTGCCAGTGCCTGAGCCCGCAGGTAACCAGGCTGCTGTGGTCTGGTGATTCTCAGCTGGAGTGTGGTGGATCCTGTAGCCGTGTGCTTGTCCCATGGAGTGATTTCAGCAGCATCTCCAGCCCAGACACCATGGCACTGTCTGGGCAGGGCATTTCCCAGCTCCTGGGGGCAGTCCCAGAGGTGATGCACCTCACTGACCTGCTGTGAAATCACAGGGTGCCCACTGCCCCCCTGCTCACTGCAGAGGGCTGAATTTACCCTGAGTCCACCTGCCACAGGTTGTTCACCCTCACTGACCACGGACTGACTCAGCTCAGCTCCGGATGTGGGGAGGTTCTGTGAAAACTGAGGCCCCAGTCCCACTGCTGGGGGATTTCAGCTCGTGTCCCCTGCAGCCTGGAGACAGAGCAGGCTGAAAGGGGAAGAGGTCAAGGCCACCGTGTGACATGGGAGCGAGCCAGGAGCAGTTGTGGTTCAGGAGGGAACCCCAGAGCCCCGTGCTCGCTGGCACTCATCACAGGCAGGGGACACTTAACAGCTCAAGGAGCCCTCTAACACCTGCCTGAGTGCTGAATATTATTGCTATTAAAATATAATGGCCTCTCACTACCTCTCCTCTCTGGAGCTGGATGGGAGCTGTGATTGGGAAGCCACAGCACAGAGCACAACCCCACAGACAGGGCAGAGGGATGGGATTAAAAACCTTCTGAAGGTACCATTCACAGCCAAGGGCCAGCTCCAAACATACCACAATTATTGGTTAGACAACAACTGAGATTTCCATAAAGAGTTCTGAATAAATAAACTGCTAATCAGCTAAATCAACCACTAAATCAACTAACTTAGGTTTGGAAAGGGCTTTCTGATTTGTTTATTTTCTTTTATTTTGGGTGAGAGGAAGTGCCTTCCAGCCCACTTTATCCATATTTCATTTTCATCCTTGCCACTTTCATCCCATCTCCAGCCTGCTTATGCAGACAAGGGTGAAACAGGGAGGTTGGTCTGTGCCATGGGGTTCAGCAGGGGATGGGATGGGATGGGATGGGATGGGATGGGATGGGATGGGATGGGATGGGATGGGATGGGATGAGATGGGATGGGATGGGGTCAGCAGTCCAGGGGTTCCCTTTTGCCCCCATTTTGCAATGCTGTGGGGCACCAGTGCTGTCCTGCCCACAGGGTTTCTCTCTCAAAGGGGGTTTGAGGAGCCCCATAGCTGTTCCCTTGCCACAGAGGTGGTTTCCATGCTCTGTGTTTTTTAGGGCTTTTAACTGACAGTGCTCATCAGCATCTCTAATGCAAATCTAATGAACATGGGGAAAGACCAGCTAAAGGCTGTTGTGATTTTCTTTCCCATCCGTGTGCTCAAGTCCTGGCTCAGCCAAATAGGAAGATACATGGTGAAGAGTTGGGAAAACTTTCTTCCTCTAAGGAAGCAGTTGAACTGTAGTGAGTTGTGAATACACCTAGCTCCTGATGGACTTTTTGAATTAGGGATATTTTGGGAAATATTGGAAGCAATCTAACCTCACAAGGCCTTTTAGAGAAAGCATTGATGTCCCTAAATGGGCAGCAATTGATATGTTCAAAGTGAGCATTGTGTGCATTCCTGTTTGCACTGTGTGCATCTGCATGCCATTTAAAAGTACAGAAGAAACCCCTCAAAAAAAATCAAACATGAGCACAAAGATCAGCTCTTTGCAGAAAGAAATGTGAGGACCTTTATGTCCTCACCAATGCCCTTTGGTGTGATAATCCATATGGCAAGATGAAAGGATAACCCCTGGTGCTGTTAATTGTTCTTTCCAAAGGAAAGCAATTAAACTACTGCATTCAAAGAGAAATCTAAGTTAACCCCTCTGTGGCCAGTTTGCCCCAGCCCGAGTTCTGGCATCCCTGATGGGAGATGGGTTATAGCTGACACCGTGGCAGTCACAAGCCACACACTTTCAGAGAGATTCGTAAGCAAATTTTAGGCTCTAACAACCCCCTCTGAGATCCCACCAGACATCTGGCAGAATTCAGCAAGATGTCACATATCTCCATCTCTGCTGCAATGTATTTTGACAGGATCCTGACACAGCCACATGACCACAGTGTGATCAGCTTTTAGGTTTCATTTGAAGAACTGTTTTCAGTCCGGTGTAAGAGAAATCTCCCCACCCCTCACAGACCATATGCCACATTTTTAGTGCATTTGCTGATTAACCAGAAAGCAGTAAGAGAGCTTGAACACTGCTCCAGCGATTCCTGGGTCCTCTTTTAGAGCAATTGGCACAGAAAGGGTTGCATCCCCTGTTCCTTTCTGAAAAAACAAACAAACAAACAAACAAACAAACAAACAAACAAACAAACAAACAAACAGAAAGATTCTCATGGGATCAGTGGTGCTCCATGAGAAGTCCGGATGGAAGGACAGGTCACTTCCCATCGTCCTGGCTCCCCAAGGGCTCCCCTCTTCTACAGTCAGCAGGTCACCCCACACTCCTCTGTGTTTCTTGATGGGGCCAAAAAGATCATTCAGAAAGATATTTTCAAGCTTAAGAAATGCAAAGCCCAGGTTGTGTGGCTTTGCAGCAAATGCTCTGCGTCCAGCCTGCCAGATCCTGTAACTAGCTGGGACCTCAAGACATCAACACCGCCTCTCTCCACAGGGCAGAGGTGATGCCTTAGGTTTTAACTTTTATATTTTTCAAATCCTGTATTGCTTATTGTGTAACTCTGAAGTTTCTTGTAGCCTGTGAGCTGCTGCTCTCTCATGCTGAGACAGACAGAACAAAGCCTCTCCAGGCTGCTCTCCAAGGACACCCAGCCCGGCCTAGGCCCAAAATGTGTAAACCAAAAGCCTCTGAGAGGGGGCAAGCTTGGGGAAATTACATCATTAACTGAAGCTTTAATTGGAGAATTAACCCTGATATGCAAATGGACCAAACCTATAAAAGTGTGAAGAACTGTTGACCTGTCATCCATCTTTGGGGTCACCTTTGGCCTGCCCAGGGTGTGCCTTTCAAGGCCTTTCAAATAAATATCCACCTTTATTCCCTTATTCCTATCTAGTCTCTGTTTTTTAGGTGGCCACATCAGGCATCACACGGATGGCTTTCCAAGACAGGCCCCTCATCCCTGCTGTTCCCAGAGCTGCCGGATGCCACACAAAGGGCCACACGTGGGCATGGTGGGATGTAAAGGTCTGTGTCTGGAGCTTGGTGGAGAGAGGATTAACACCCCAACTATGAGCTGCAAAGCTGGGCCGGACTGGGAGGAACTGGGAGATTGCCAGGAGCTAGAAAGGTGTGCTGGGAGAGTAGGGAGGGCTTTGCTGGGAGAGCTGGGGCAGGAGGCATGGCTGGGATTTCGGAATCTGTCATTCCCTGCATCCCGTCACTGCCTGCATCCTCTCCTGGAAGCACGGGGAAGATGGGAAAAAAGGCACTCGCTTGCTTTTAATACCATGGGTAGGAGGGGAAACTCTCAGTGCCTTCCTCCTTCTGGCTTCTGAGCTGTTCTCCAAGCAGGCGTGTAGGAAGGAAAGCTTCCTTATCCCAGCCTGTGGGACTGGTGCTTAATCCCTTCAATAGCACGGGGTTCTTCAGCTGCTGACAGAGACAGGAGGCTGCTGTGCAGGAATAATGGGAGGAAGATTAAAAGAGGTCAAAAGGGAGCCTGAAAACTGCTGAATTATGTGTCTGGGGCTTCATAAGAGGTGCAGAGGGGAAGGGGATGACATTAACATTAACAGGAATTAGGACACTGCAAAGGGAGACATTCTATCATCGAGCAGAGGCAAAATTCCAAAATGCATGCCTTGAAATGAGCAAAACCAATTACTTTGCAGGCCAGAAAATAGTTTTTGGTAACTGTAGTGCATCAGGTAGTGCTGTGTGCCAGGAAGAGAAGATACAGCCTAACTCCAGGCCAGGAAGAAACAACCAAACTCAGGCAAGCAGTCTGCAAACCAGAGAAAAAACCCCGTGTGCTTTCCCAAAGATAGATCCTGACAGACTGCTGTGATTTGTTTTGTTGGTCTGTTTTTCTTCTGAAGCTGCTTGTGTTTCTAAGGGAGGGAGGTGTGGTAGGTTTAATGTAAATGAGCTTCACAAAAACATTTGATTTTGTGGGGGAGCTCATTAGCTAAAATGAAGACTATAAACGAAAAGTTGTCAAAGTGAGACATCTAAAGAGAAGATAATGAGTTGTACTGCAAAGCATAACTGAGTGGAAGCAACGCACATACAGAGCTTCTCTGAAAGATTTATCTTGCAACCACTGTTAAATCACATGAAGAATTGAAAGACTTTAAATTTGGGGAATAGACAGGATGAAAGGCTGTGGTTTGACATCATGATTGAGGGACTGACTGCAAAACTCCCTACTGCTGGAAAGAGCAGATAAAGATCTGGGTATGCTTGCTGATCACAGCGAGGATGTTTGCCCCTAATGGGACAATACGCTGCAGACATTAAAAAAGGAAAGTTAAAAAAAACCCAAGCACATTCAAGGGTCACAGCAAGAATTCCACGTGGCAAAAATCTGTGGTGATACCAAAAATATTATGCACAATCCTGGCCAGCCATCATGAGGAAAGCTGACCTGAAACTGGAATAACTGGGAATGCAATATTGCAGGAAATACTTCCCAGCCTCACTTATGTTCGTGCCTACCAGCAGTGTAGTGGCCAGTGTCACCTAAACAGGCTCCATCCACGAAATGCCTTCTCTAGCTGTGCCAGGAGTTCATAACCTTATTTAGAAAGTTACTGAGCCAAGGGCACGAGGGTTTTTCCCTCCCTGGAATAGCTGGGCCAAAGTTGTGTCTCCAAGAAGTTTTTCAACCTGCCTGGGAAATCTGCCCTGCAATTGAGGCGGGGAGGGAAGCGAGATGGAGAAGGGGCCAAGGAGACTTCGAGCTGGTAGACAGGAGAGAGGAAGAGAGGGGAAGATGCTGAAACAGATGCTGGTGCATAAGGAGTACCTCCAAGGAGCTGTGCTGGAGCACGTCCCCGCACAGCCGGAGCACGAGGCACCGGCAGGAGCGGGAGGCGCCGGGGCGCTCCGGAGGTGTTACTTTTCGGATTTAACGAGCTTCAGCTGCTCCCTGAGAACGTGCCTGGCTCCCTCCCGAGCTGCCAGCTATGGAACTGGGACATCGCCCCGGCCCCCGTTGTCAGCAGCTCCCAAAGGTGAGAGAAAATTCATACGAGCACCAGGTTTGCTGGCTCCGCTTGGCGCCGGGGTGAGAACAGAAATCCTCGGAAATCCTGTCGGGCTGACGCGTGGGGCTCCTCCCACGCTTGGCACCGAGGGAAAGCTTAAAAGTGTAATTTGTCCAGGAATAAGAAAGCGGCGTCTTTGTGCCAACTGGCTTGGAGGCAGGGAGGTGCAGCAAGGAAAACATTGTATGCGTTTGGTACCTCTCTGGTAGAAAGTGGCTCGTAATTACTGCTTTTGACCACTTCTGGGTGGGTTTTGTGTTGGAGTGGGTGGTTTCCTACAGTGCCCTGGTATGTACATTGTGGAGCAGGAGGTTTTTAAAGAGATTTCTGAAGAGGTGCAGGATGTGTCAGTGACCCCATGGAGTGAAAGGATGTCTCCTTGCTGCTCAGATCCAGGGCCCAAGTGCTGCACATCCCCAGTGCACCCCTTACAACAGTCATGAAGCTCTGAGAAGTCCTTTGAAGGAGAAGAGATGCCCAAAGTGCAAGTTATTTGGAGAGGTAGGTGCTCCTCCATGGCTCAGATCAGTGCTTGTTCAGTTCCTGAGATTTTCCCACTTTCACCCACTTTCAGAGAGGAAACATTCCAAGGTTTTTCCCTATACTCTAGTCCCTGGGTTAAGACTGGTGAGAGGTGTCCCCTCAGGTGATGGGAGGGAGCAAGCCCAGCTCCTGAGGGACCTGGGGGTACAGCAGCCTCAATGGCTCCCTCAGCAGGACCAAAAGGATACGGGCATTAAAAGTCATGGAAGATCTTTCTTATGATGGAATATTTCTTTCATTGGCTGATAGCTTTGCCCTCCTTCCCTCTGCTGTTTGTCGTGTATAAACAGAATTTGAGGAACAATGAATTCCCCAGGTCTCAGCTCCCACCACGTGTCCATAACCAATTATCCTGATAAATGCTGCCAGGGGCAGGGAATCCATTCAGCTGGTGGATATTACACAGATTCCATTTTCACACGCAGCACAAGCCCTCCCTGAGGAGGAGAGGAGTGAGGAGGAAGATCTCATCACGTCTGACTGATGTTTAGAAAACAACTTTGGGTCCCACCAGTGCCAAAGTCCCAGGACACATCCTCTTGCTTTAATTTACAGTTACAGCCACGGAGAGCTTTCTCTTGCAAGATGAAAGTGGGCTAAAAGCAGCTGAGGGAGGAACTTCAGGAGAGACGAGGGCAACGTGAGCTCCTCCTGCTCTCACAGCCCAGCCCAGCCCAGCTGCCTGCGTGGCAGGGGCCAAGCGACAGGATAATTGCTCTCCCTGCAATACACTGACTATGTACATTTAGATTTCAATTAATTTGCTGGCTCTAAACAAACTGGCTCCTATTGCTCTCAGCAATCAAGTCTTGTTAATTGAAAATAGCGTTCATCTTATCTCTAGGAGAAGGCTGGACGAAAGTAGGGCAGCGGAATCCCGTGTGAAGGTAGCAGAAAGTGAAAGGAGGAGGGAGGAAATGAAGTGAGGGAGGAGAGCAGCCAGGGTGGCCAAGGCAAAAAGTTCAGCTTTTCAGCTTTTTTTTGCCTTTTTTCCCGAAGGGTTCAATGTTTTTAGAGTGCCCCAGTTTGGGAGAGATTTTCTTTTTACCCAGATTCGTGTGGTCCCACTTCCAGCTGGTTGTGGCTGTCAGTGGGGTTATGTGTGCTCCTGGGGCACTAGTTCATGCTGTTCAAGATCCTTGAACACAGGATCTGGGCTTGTGAACACAGGGTCTGGGCTTGTGAACACAGGGTCTGGGCTCCTGAACACAGGCTTCAGCCCCCCTGCTGCCTCTGACACCTCGGTGCTGCCTGGGGCTGCTGGAGCACAGGATAAGCAGCTCACACCTCGGTAACACTGAGCACGAGGAATTGTATTTAAAGCATTTCCTCAGGTGCTGGGTGAACCCCAAGTAGTTGCTCACCCCATCTGTGTTTCCACAGGGGCAGCCACGCTCCTGAAGAAACAGTGACTGAAATGTTAAAAGTGTCTTGAAAATCAAACAATACCCAAAGCCCCTCCTGCTCCCTTTCCCAAGGAAAGCCCATTCAAAAGAAGACTGCCAGCCTTGCTGCACTGTTTGAAGAATGATCCCAGTTTCTTACCTTTAAATTAAGTTGCAAAGCAACTCCTTAAGACATGAGATCTAGCACAGGTTTGGGTTTTATATTTTCTTTTTCCCGGTCTGGTTACTCAAACCCTCTCTGAGTTTCCCACCATTTGAACCTAATGTTATCTCACACACGCAGTCGTCATCTCATTAAAGGGAAATCAGAGAAACTGACTTTAATAAATTTTAACACCCTGTGTGAAAAATCTGGCAATTAAAGCTTCCTGCCCCTGGACCTTTGAAAATGACACGTGGCAAATCCCCTTCAGTCTTTAATAAGAGCAGCTCATCAAAGGATGGTGGCACGCGGGGGATGGGGAGGAGGCAGGGGAAGGGAAGAAACAGGAGCATCAAAACTGAAAGGGACTTAAAGACAAAAGCTGACCCTCCTGCCAGAAACTGAGGAGAGAGCCAGCATCATTAGTGGAGACTGATGAGCCCAGCTTGTTCTGGAGCAAAGAAAGCAGGATGGAAGTGGGTCCAACCAGGCAGCACCAGGAATGCATCATTTCACAGAGACCCCCCAAGTACAGTTCTGCCTGGATATTTGTGGTTCGTGCTGACCTCAAAAGGCAAAATGTTCTGGAGAACAGCAAGCAGGGCCATGGACCAGGCTGGCTGCTATTCTGTAGGCCTTCTGGGAAAACATCTTAGAGATAAATAAATCATCAGGATAAATTCACCCTCCTTGCTACCTATGGATAACAACCGGTCTGGGGACAATCACTTCTAATACTGTTTTTCTGGAGAAAGGGTTTGGGGTTCTTTATTTATGGATGGGGACAAACAGGTGGATTTTATCACTGTTGAAGCTTCACCAGTGAGAAGGAGGTGTACTAACCAGGTGTTCAACTCCCCTGTAATCAGACAGGAACCTCTCAAGATTTCTTGGTCCTTCTAGCTCCTTCTGAAACCTCAAACAGGTTTTCTGAGCTCTCTATCAGCTGATATTTGTACAAATGGTAATTATGATCATCATTCCCATTCCCTTATGACTCATCTCAAAAGCACATAAAGTAGCAGAAGTATCTTGGAAGAAAGGCACAAAGTGTATATTGTGGTGGTTTTTATGACCTACACTCTGACATCTCTTAATCTGGGGCTAAAAGCTTTCTTTTTGCTTTTTCTCCACTTCTTTTTTATCTAGTTCTTCCAGGGTGGCAAGAGACGAAGGAGTCTTACGATAGAAATCACTGATTTTGTGCACAGGCAGGTGAAACTCAAGCAGTGAGGAACTGATGATGGACTGGAACTCATTAGCATGAAAATCCTCAGGTGCCTCATAAAGCTTCTCCTCTGAGTCTGCTGAAGTGATAACTTCACTGGAAGAGATTTTTCTGAATAGGAATGGCCAACCAGGGACTATTGGTTTGATTGGATTGCACTGAAGCTTCACATCACACCTGAAACACAATCTGTGGAGCCAAAAAAAGTTTGTTAGGAGACCAAGCCAGGAGATTGTGGTGCAGCGTGGCTTTTGCCCAGCATGAGACGCAGGTGAAGGTGAGCCACAAGCTGAAAATGGACAGTGTAGCAGCTGGAAGGGCGTGAGGGACTTGCTCTGGGCAGGCTGGGGAAGCCAAAATGATGCAGAGCAACTGAGAAAAGGAGAGCTTGAGGTAGGTCTTGGATAGGTAACTGGGATAGCATTGCCTCTTTCCCTCCAGAGGGAAGGAAAGCTGGTCAGCATCCATGGATAAAGCTTGGTAGCCATGTGAAGAGGGGTTACTGCCTTTGTCTGCCTCCATGAGCACAGAGATGCTACAGGAAGACTTTTATATTGAGGGCTGTTGATCCATTCTTCTTCCACACTTCACCTCCTCCTGTCATTATACAGTTCCTGTGACCATTTCTTCCATCCCTGTCTCTCCTGCTACACATTTTCCTGTCTGCAGACCTGGTGTCACTGGGATAGGAGTGCTTTTTGTCAAAGGGAAGTGTCTCTTGGCCAGTTCCTGGCGCAATGGACACAGCCAGCTGGCAGCTCATCCCATCTCCCCGTGGTGTTTCCTTCCAGACCTCTAGTTCTCTCCTTGACATCTAGTATCCACTCATATTCAAGATTCTGGTTTATCCCTAAGATTCAAGCACTATTTGTGCCTCTTGGTCTTTAGGGAAGATAAATCTCTTTTATTCAGCTGGCCTTTGCTGACACTGAGGTCAGAGCACAAACCATTTTTGGTGACACTGTCCCTGCCCCACGTGCTTGCAGAAGCAAAGTGCTGTGCATGCATGTTTGTGAAGGAGGTGTGAGGCCACATTTCTTTAGCAGGGTCTTTGAGACCTTGTAAAAGCAGAGAACACGTCTGCCCTGCACCCAGACTCACCCAAAGCTTGCACAAACACCAGCTCTGCACTGGGGACAAAGCCCAGGGGAGGAGCCCAGGCGGGGCAGCACAGTGCTTTCTCCTCTCTCATCCAATCCCAGCTCCAAGCGCCCCACTTGTGACCCCCATTCCCAGCTCTCCCCAACAAATGCTGTCCTGCAACAGCCACTCACACAAGGAGGACTCAGCCAGGAGGGTCCCTGCCTGCTGGGTGGCCCAGACCCCTCCTGTGCTATTTTACAGAAGCCTTTTGTTCTGGCTTTGCTGTTCCAGAAATTGTCAGTCCCCATCAGCAGGCGTGAGGGGACTCTCAGCACCGGTCACACCACGTCCAGCACCGTGAGTGCCTTTGGCTTCAGACCCAGGTCCAAGCACCTCGAGTCTCCTGTCCTCCAGATTTTTCTTGGCACAGGCCTTTCCTTTTCAGGGAAAAATAGTCCATGGGCTTTTTATCACGCTGACAGGCCTTGCTCCAGCCCCCAGAACTCTGGTTCTTTTATGATTGCAGCAGTGCTTATTTTCCAAGGCAATTTAGTTTTAGGCAAAAAGCAATCACAGCACCCCTGCCTGCTGCCACTTGCCTGCAGCATCCCGCATCAGCTGCTGGAGGGAAAACGCAGCTGGGACCCCTGGGGAAGGCACACGGGCCAGGAACTGCAGGAAGTCGAGGTGTTTGATGTTTGCTTTATTTATTTATGTAGCAGCCACCATCTCCTTGAGCATCCCTTTCTGCCGAGGAACGATAAGCTGCTCCCGGCTCCTGCTTGCCCACCCCTGCTGGCTCCATTTTCTGCCAGGCTCCATCTCGTTAGCATGCACCAAAAAGCCCCCCTCACATCCCTGCCGGGCTGCCCTCCCTGCCCTGCCTCCGAAACACTGCTGGTGTGCCATGGAAACGGCCAGGCTGCCGGGCTCAGCAGAGTGTGGAAGGGAGAGGGACCAGGGACAGCTCCAGAGATGCCCTGGGTAGCCCCAAGACAGAGATGCAGCTCCAGAATTAAATTCCCCACTGCCCTTCTCACAGCTGAGCTGAGCGTGGTGTGGTGTACAAAGCAATTTAAACATGTGTAATTAAATCAACTTGCTTGCGTGGTGCTGGTTTGCAGCTGAAGGTCAGTGATTCACATCTGAAGCTGCACCAGGGTGGCTGAGGGCAGAGTCCAACAGGCCCCATGCTTGGATTGCCTTCTCCTGCATCATGGGTGGGGGCAAACCCCTTGACATGGGCTCTGCAGTGGGCTTGAACCTCTCCTTGTGGCTGCAGCTCATCCCCAGGTGTGCCCAGCTCCTGCCGTGCCACACTCCTGCCCACTGCAGCTCACAGTGCCCTCGGTTCCCCCACAGCTCCAATCCACACTAAAGCCTCATCGCTCTGCCAGGGGCTGGGTGACACCAGCAGTGTGCAGCGTGCTCTGCCAGCTGCTGCTCCTGGATCCCACATCCCACATCCCCTTTTGTGTCATGCTGCTGTGTGCCCACCGATGCAGAGCTCTGCCAGGTGCTGCTCCTGCATCCCACATCCCACATCTCCTTTTGCTCCATGCTGCTGTGTGCCCATCCAGAGCTCTGCCAGGTGCTGCTCCTGGATCCCACATCCCACATCTCCTTTTGCTCCATGCTGCTGTGTGCCCACCGAAGCAGAGCTCTGCCAGGTGCTGCTCCTGCATCCCACATCTCGGGTTACTCCACACTGCGTTGCCCCCGCTGTTCCTCTCCTTCTCCCAGCACGGTGCAGCTGAACAGCCAGGAGAGAGAGGCACACTGCTAAGGAGGCTAATTCCTAAAAGGGGTCTGGTAGAGCTTCCCATCACAGCAGCAGGCCCAGTGTGCCGTGAGCTAAAGAGCAGGGAAAGCAGTTTATCCAGCGGTACCTGGCAGGGAGGAGGATGCCATCGCCCAGGCAACAGCTCTGTTTGCCTCCAAATCCAAACCAGGCAAGTCATGGCAGAGCCTTTCCCATGGGCCAGGCCAGCACCAAGGGGACGTTTGTTATCATGCATGCACTGGTCTCTTGTGGGCATGCTGGAGATCCAGCAATATCCTGAATTTCTGAATTATCAGCAGCTCTCTCGTGTAACCAGGGGCTGCTGGCTGCACACACAAGCCCTGCACTGGTAGCAGCTGGGCTTCCACCCCTACTTGGCCACCCAGCTGCTGCTCGACCCTGGGCGAACAGCCCCACTTCCACAGTGCCTGGGAGCCGTGTTGGACAGGGCTGGAGAGGGCACCGCTCCTCCACAGGGAGCTATAGTTAATATCTGGAAGCTGCCAGCTGCTCTGGCAATCCAAAGCTATCCACGCTGTGCCTGTGCCATTCACATTCCTGCTTTGTGAAGCGTATTTATTATTATCTTTATTAATTATATATGGCAGTGCACTTAAAACAGGGAGGAGGGGGAAGGAATGGCCAGTGCTTTCCCACCATGGAAAAGCAAAATGCTACATTTTGTACTTGTTGAAAGTAAAAAATCTTTCATTTCATGCAGTGTGAGATGCATTACTAATTGCACAATTATTTTGTTCCGTGGCACTCGCAAAACAGAACTTGGAGTGCTTTCAGCAAATCCTGGAGTTGGGGAAATAATGACTTGGGTTTTTTAAAAAAGTACTAAATTACATGCTCTTCCCTTATGACCATTATTTCTTGGGTTTCTAGGATATTTCTGCCCTAACCCTTCTAAAGATGTAAGAAGCAAAGCTTTGCTGCATTAGCAGTGTGCCAGAGTCAGTGTGGATGCTGAGGAAAGGAAGGGGCTGAGCAGGGACTGCTCCCTGCCCACCTCCCACCACCCAGGCAGCAGCTCAGCCCCTCTCTGACAGGGGTCAGGCTGTGGGGGGTCACTTGCTTCCCCTTCAAGGATGGTCCCATGAAGGCCAGATGACACCTGACGTGCAAAATTCATCCTGTGCCCTCCAGAGGTGCCAGCAAACATCAGGAATGCAAACAGCTGGAGCAGCTCCTGCTCCTGGGGGGCAGAGGGGGTGATGCAGGTGCTCCAGCTGTCCAGCACAAAGCTCGAGCAGTGGAACTGAGAAGGACAATGTGTGTTTGCACTCAGTGAGAGGGACAGGGATGGAGCTGGAACAGGGCAGATGAGTTCCTCTCACAAGATGTGCACAGACTGCAACGTGCAAATGCTCCCAGGGAGGTGGATTATGCAGATCTTTAAATTTAAAGGCCTTAAAAGTTCTCCTGAGGTGAGAGGTGTGTTAGCCCCGCCTCTGCAGTGCTGGGCTGTAGTGTGTCCTTCCTTCCGTGGCTGCTGTGTGTGAGCCCAGCCTCCATGATCTCCCACCAAATCTCGTCGAGACAAACCCAATTTAATAAACTGTAAAATTAATGACATTGAAAATAGTTCTATGGACTTCTTTCCTGTGTGTTCCTCCCTTGCCACTCTCCCACCACACACATAAAAATCCAGCTGTTGGCCAGCCTTGGGTCTCTTTTCCAGCTCTGCCCTGGGCTGAGGATGAGCCTGGCAGCACGTGAGAGCAGCACGGACGAGCGACAGCAATCTCACTCAGCTCAGCAGGTAAGCACAGATGTTTGGAAAACTAACATCTTCAAGATGAGACGAAAAATAAGTCTATTTCAGTGAGATTGATCTGCTGGCACCAACAGAGCAGTCAGCCGGACTTCTAGGAGAGCAGCAACAAACAGCAAATTAGAAGGTGCCAGCCCACTGAGAGTTCGGGCAAATTAGAAAGCAGAACATGTATCTCAGCAGTGGCTGGCTGGGCTGGGACAACTCCTTGTGGCCCTGCAAGCTGGCCTCTGACTCTGATGTGGTGGCCACTACTCTGCTGCGGTGGCCAGTGGCCGTGTGCTAAGGTGAGGGAGCCAATGGCCGGGTGGAAGCTGTCCCCAGAGCACCCCATGGGGACACTGCACCGCCAGCAGCCACCTTTAGGCCAAACTTCCTCCTGCCAGCCAAAACTTTGATTTTCTGTCAATTAGCTCTATTCTTGGGCAATTTCTGCTTCTCTCAGAAGGCTTTGGAACACAGCTCTAACAACAAACCCCAAAACCTGGTGTTCAGCAGGAGCGCTGGGCAGGCTCTGCCAGGCGCTTTGGCCAGTGGGAGAACCTCCCACTACAGCCTGCAGCTCCTAGACCTGGATTTTCCTAAATGCCCCCCAATTCCACCTAACTGTGCTGTTTCTAAGTCTCTCTCTTCTCCTGACAGTGAGATACTCCTTGCTGGGCAGCTGAAGAGGAGAGCGCTGTGTTCAGAGTCAATCATTCCCACGGGAGGTTGGGGGGTCAAACAACTCCAATTGCCTTCACAGGCTGTGAGGCTCTGATGACAGATGCTTCCACCAAGGCACAATATTTCAGTAACTGTTGTTTAGCTGCACTAAGGAGGATCTGAGCACCCCACAGAAACTCTGTCTTTGCCCCTAAATGCTGACCTAACATATACATTAAGTTCTGATCCCATGGGAATGATGGTGCCGATGTTTTCCTGCACCAAACCTGATGCAGCTCCAACTGAGATGGATAATTAAACCTCTCTACTAAAGCTCTCAGAATAAAAATTCCCAGATTATAACAGCCCAGAAGCACATCACTGAGGAGTAAAGATTGACAGTCACATTCTGCTCAGGTAAAGGCAATTACAGCTGTGGTTTTGTCTTGCTCTGAAGTCACAGGATGTTTAAGAAATGTTTGTCCTTGGTTCTAAGGAGACAAAACTTCACCTGACATTTTTGAATTTAGTTTAATGAAGTTTGCTTTCATTCCTTCCCCCATTCCTGTTGAATAAAGGCAAACACTTTCCATTTTCTCGTGCCACTTCTATAGCAGAAATTAATGCTCTTTTTTGGCTGAAATGTCTGGAACGAGTTAAGCTAGCCCCGAAAATTACTGCAATGCTGGATGTGCAAGACAGGCAAAGTGAAGAGTCTGCTAACAAAGTGGGGGAGGGAGAATGCTTTCAAGTGCTTCATAATTGCTAAGATTTTTTAAAATCCTGTTTACGTTTAACTTTGCACATTAAATTCATAACCGTGGTGTGCAACCAGGTGCAGCAGCAATATACAAAATCTTATTAAGAGGAGCAAATGGAGAAGATGGGAGGATCTGGGATGGGAAAGGAGGGGCATTGAGATGGAATTAGCACCTGCTGGTTTTCATCCTTTCTAACAATATATTGCTTGTCAAGAAACTTGAAGGGGACCAACTTCTGTCAGTTTACGATGCACTTGAGAGAAATAATTGGAATGGAAAATGCAATGGCTCACAGCAATCTCCAGAATCTCCTGGCTCCTTGGCTTTCCATCCAGTGGGCACTGCCTTGCTGCAGCTTGGCATCATTCACGGTCCCTCCTGCTGCTCTCCTCCCCTTGTTTTGCTAATTGCAGTGTTTTTTTACAAGCCTTAAATACAAAAGGGTCTTGAGCAGTTCTAGCTGTGTTGAACCATTGTGTCAGCAGCTTTTCAGCCCTGCCAGGAATGCTCCAAATAAAAGACTTAGATTTTAACCAGGTTGTTATTAGAATGGAAACAAGGATCAACTGATTACTGGTTTTCTTTCGGGAAGTCTCTCACCCTGGTGCTTCAACATTATCAACCCCTTCATATTACTGGATGTAGAAATCAAAGTTAAGTGTCATCATCCTTAAATGTAGACAGAAGTCCTGGACCCAGTGAGCAGTGACTTGTTAAGATTTCTCAGAAAGAAAAATAAGTGCAGAATCAGAAATTTAATCTTCACCTTGGAATTATTAAAATTCTTATTGCTGCCAGAGGAACAGAAGGACCTGTACAGAGAAAAACAACGGAGGTGTGGGTATACTTGAGGATTTATATTTCTGTGACTTTTCTGTGATCAATAGGTACCTGCTGCCACAGGCTGGGCTGCATCCTGAACCCTCCCTTGAAGGGTGGGTCATGGGAGCCCTCCTGGCATCCCAGCACCTTTGGAAAGGGAGGTAAGGTGCCAAACCAAGAGCTGAACCCGGGGCTGAATCTGGGCTAAAATCTCCTGTCAGGCATCCAGTGAAACCCCAGCCTCAGGCAGCAGCTGCTGGGCAGGTGAATTATACTCAGTCAATTGGAAATCCCACTGGCAAGCTCTGCTGAGCATCCCTGGGGCAGCCTGGAGGCATCATCCCACTCCCAGCAAAACCCCAGAGCCCCTCAGACTGGGAAAAGGCACTGGGAAAAGCAGCTGGACCCCATTCCCCTGCAAACCCACACCTGCAAGCCCAGACCTGAGACAGCCCAGGCTCCCCAGAGCACCTGCAAAATCAAAATTCAGTTCAGCACAAGCCCAGCAGCCCAGCCAGCCTGAGCCTGCTCAGCAGCGGGATCTTTTCCTTAACACAGGAAAACATCTTCTGCAGGAAACAGAGGAATGAGAGCTTTTCTCTGAGATCTGTCATCTCCCTCTGCCACCTTCAGCTCAGTGTTAGCGTGGAGCTGCCGGGGGGACTCTGACCTTTGTGGGAAATGTAAAAATCATTGAGGCTTTCATATTGTTTAATATTCCTCATTGATTAGTTTCCATCTCCCTGAAGGCAAGTGGATTTGACTTAGAGCCAGAGCTCAGCAGTACCCAGTGCTGTGGGTGGTATTGAGCTTTCAGGAGAGACAGAAAGCTGACAAAATAAAATGCGGCGAACGACTTTCAAAAATAAGGACAAGAAAATTAATAACTTTCAGAGTGGATGTCTTTTTTCCTGTCCTGGACTAAAATCTCACTACCATTTGCATAAAGCTTTAACTCCCAGAGATGGTCAAACATTGACAGCTTATTTCAGCTCCAAACCATGGAACTCATTTGTTGCAGCTACAGAAACGTTACGTGGGCCTGGTTTTAATTTTTTTGTGACAAAAATTGGCTTGTTTTGCTGTGCCCACCCCAGAGTGGGTGCTCCAGCCCTGTGTCCTTGCCAGCGATCTGGGATGCTGGTGGCACAATGCTCCCACCTCACCCCCTCCTGTCAACAGGACTTCCAGGTCCAGCTTTGAGCAGGCAGGAGGAGGAAGAGCTGCCTGCTCAGTCGGCACAGGGAAAAGGCAGCAGAAACAGGGCACAGAGCTCGGGGTGGGGCAGTTTGCACTGAGTGGGGGCCCGTGCAGCCCCCATGAGGATTTCCTGCTTCTCCAGACCCAGAACATCCAACCTCACATAAATCCATCCCCGCGCCAGACAAGCTGAATGAAGCAGAGCTGCTGAGTAAGGAAGGGACCCGTTGAAAAGGCTGTTTAATTGCCTTGAAACTTGTTTTGAGGAACCATAGGCAGTAATCTCCCTTCTAATAAAACAGCCAAGAATAGCCATGTCTGGGCAGCTCTTGCTACTTGATTAATCTCATCTCGGCTCTGGCTTCTTTCTCCCAAAGCTTCTTCCACAAAGCCCTGACTCGCCTCATTCCACTGAGTCATCCACAGCACAGATCCCTCTGCTCCCAGGCTGTCTCTTCAGGCTCATTATATTTTTAAAGCCTGGGCTGGTTCTCTTCCTCCCTCTGTGCTCGGCCAAGTAAATGCTGGGATCTGCTTTATGAAGCCAGGTTTCACACGGCCTGCCAGGAATCCCAGTAACATCCTCCAGCAGGGAATGGTGTTCTGCACATCCCATGACATGCTGGCCATGCCACGCTGGCCATGCCACAGCTTTTGGCACCAGCAGAGGAGCAGCCAGTGGGAGGAACACACCACTCTCTTTGTTCCCTCCCTGGTCCCAAGCTTTCGGGACCTCTGGCATTTTCAAACCTCTGCTGTTTTCAACAACTCTCCCCTGTTTGCTTTCAGGGGTTTGTGCTATCCTCTGTCAGCTTAGGTGAGGTCACCATAATAATAGCAGTAGATAATGAAGAAATAATGAGCATTAAGAACTACCTTAAAATTAATCACAGCTTTATTTATCTCTTTCTAGGTACAGCAGAACACCTCCAGGCTCCCTTATCTTTTTGGGTGCACCTGGAACTGTGAAAGCTTTAAACTTGCAAATCCAAAGCTTAAACAGGGTAGTTTTGCTTCAAACACTCCAGCATGGTAATAAAAAAATTAAAATTAAAAGAAAAAAAAGAAGAAGAAAAATCATGCTCTATATTTGGTCTTTGGATTTGTTGGGTGTGCAGGAGAGGAAGGTTTGGGGGAGCTTATGGGTTTGCACAGGAGCTGAAAAGCTTCTGCCTTCTTAGCAGCCTTCATTGCAGCACCTGCAGAAGGGAGAGAGCTGCTCCTGCTCTTGCCAGTGTGAGCTCCATCACTGCCCTCCACCCCTGCTGAATGCTTCTGCTGCAGTGTGGACACTGGGCATGGATTTCCTCCAACTCTACTCAACTTATCTTTAAAAATCGCCTTTTAAGCATCTCTTTTCCCATCTCAGAATAAAACTTGCTTTCCCCCTGCTGCCATTATTTGTGGGAGCTTTATAAAGTGTCCAGGAGGGAGAATCATTTCCCCCCTTCACTCCTGGACTCTTCAATATTCTAAAAAAATAGATTTAATCACCTTCCTAGACAAACAGTAGTGATGTCAGTGTGTCTGAAGCACAATGGGATGTTGTAACCCCTCTGTCTGAGCTGGGACCCAGGACCAAGAATTGGATTTTCACAGCATTTGGGATATGTCACGCCTGACTCCTCAAGGTTTAACTTTTGACCAGGATCTTGCAAGCTCTCCAGGCTTGTAAAAAGGATTTGTGCTACACAGTCCATCTTTGAGCTATCTGCAGCAAATCTGGGCACTGTATACAAGAAGAAGAAGAGCCTCAGTGGCAATTCACTGACCCATGAATAAAATTTGATGAGGAGATGCCTCCATTCAGCCCTGACCACTTTTTCCATTTACACCACACTCCCCAAAGTACCTGGTGGCTGGTTGTGAGCAGTGAGTAAATCTGTGCAGAGGACAGAACTCAGGGGAACCTGCATTTTATTTGGGTGAGAAGCCCTAATGTGAGGGGTTAAACCCTCTATTTTTACAACATCTTTCAGAATTGAAGAGCAGGTAAATGTACCAGTGAAGTCAGATACATTTCCCATCTTTTTGGGAAGAAAAAACAAGGCATCCATGTGTTTTCTGCAGACTCAAAAAGCCAGGAGCCAGAGAGAGCTCCCAATCTGGTCATATTTATTGTCTTCCCAGCCTTGACTTTCACAGCACTCCCCAGTCTGAGCTTCTCATTTTTCAGTGTTTGGGGCTGGCTGGCAGGTTTTCAGTTCCCATCAGTGGAGTGAGGAGGATGGGTACCCCCAAGTGCCCGGGAGTGCTCAGAAGAGCCGGGGGAAGTCTGGAGGAGGGAGCGAGACAGCGACGTCTCTGCAGCGGAGACAATGAAGAGGGACAGCTGTGCCACAGCACAGCCCTACCTGCTGCTTCTCAGTAATCACCCAACTGGGCTGCCTTTTCCCCCCCTTTCTCCTTTCTCACTATTAAGATTTACGGGCAGGAAGGTGCCCAGCTGTGTCTGAGCACAATAAACCTCTCGTGGCTGGTAAAAACCGACGAGCTGCTCTCCCCGCTTGTTAGCAGTCAGGAAGATGGAAGGAAGTGGGAGGAATCCAGAGGGTGAGGTTTTCTAATGCCTCACTCTTCACTGCCGAACCCAGAGCTATTTATGGTGCAATTATCACCGCAGACAGACTCCTTTATCATCCAGCCAATATTCTGGGTAGAAATCCTATTGCAGCCCAGCCACTCCATACATCATCTGGGCTCAGGCAATGGCCAGGTGAAGAGGTTTGCTCGCAGGAAACATATCTGCCAGCCACTGCTGGGCCCCGGCACCCCTGCTCACCCTCTGTTTATGGCCAGGGAGGAGGCTGTGTCCTCCTGCCCTCCCAGCAGGGCCCAGGGCAGTGGGAGCAGGTGAGAACAGTGTGGGGCTGTTCTGTACAGCGATTCCAATGGGGGCTTCCCACGGGATCTGGTCCTTTTGGGGCATGATGGATGGGTTTTACTAGGAACACAAACAGCAAGAAGTCGTCTGGGCTGAGCATGGCTCAGGGCAGCAGTGGAGGGAGAGGGATGGCAGGGAAGTGACAGGAGGTGAGTTTTGAATCCTCTGTGGTTTCATAAACAAGCCGCAAGGCAGGGAGCGGAGTGAAGCACTTTACACCCTGGCCATGACTCTGAAGAGCAGCTCCCTGGGTCTCTGTGTGCCCCCACAGCTCTGGGACACCCTCCTCACCTCCTGCCTGGCCCCACTGCCTGAGTCAGAGCTGCAAGAATCATCCCCCAGGAGTCACCTTGGGTGGGCAGCACAGCTCCACCAACTGAAATTGGGATTTTCTTTTTTCTTCTTCCTCTTCCCAAAATTCCTTTTACTCTACGGAGGAAACTGCACCATTCTCCTTAGTCTGTGCTGGAATCCCTCACAAAGTTTGGCTGCACTTCTCCGTGGGGCTAGAGGGTCTTGGAGCAAGCTCCCCCTCAGCCTGCTCCTGTGGCTGGTTTGGGACAAGACCAGAGAAGGCTGAGTCAGGAGGAGACCAGTGAAGCAAGGTTTCCTCTTTAATAACCATCTTAAAAATAGACTGTGGTGTAGATTCTCTGAGGTTTAACAAGGGCTGAGCATCCCCTTCCCCTCCCCATTGGAAGAGGCATTTCTTTTATCCGTTTCATTTCCCATACTCACAGACCTTGCCAGGACCTCGATATATCTGGAAGCTCTTCCCCTGTGTCCAGCGTGGGTGGTGCTGGGCAGCTGCTGGTGGGAACGAGCGAGAACACACCAAGGCTGCTGAGTCACAGAGCCTGATTTTCCTGGAGAATCGGACTGAACTCCCACCCACATCACTGTTCCACTGCCAGGGCAGGGCTGGGATGTGCCCTGGCCTCTGCTCCACCATCTCCCTTTATCTTTCATTTCACAGAGCTGGGATCTACTTATTAAGGAATGAGCCTCGATACTCGCAAAGAGTGAAATTCTTGAGGCGCAGGAGCTGAAATAACCATCACTCACCCTGACTGTTTACCTTCTAATTGTCACTGACTTCTGCCTTTTCACGTTCATGGTGCTTGGAAAGGGAAGAATAGATCTAGGCAATGTAATTTAATACCCCAAACATACCAGCTTAATTGCAATCCCCATACGCCAGACACACAAAACTCTAAACAAATTCGATTAATTTATTTCAATTTGCACAAGTCTTCCTCTCAGACTGTAATTAATGGAGGGAAACAATTAAGGTAAACACAGCCCAGCTGAGAGAGCTGTCCTTGCTAAAAGTCACATTTTATTTTAATAATGCTGTATTTATATAAGTTGCACGCTTGTAACAAGTTTCCCATTTCCTCGATATTTAATCAGTCCTTTAAATATTTTGCCTGTGTTTAAAGGGCTTTGTGAAATCGGGAATCAGCAGGGAGAGACCAAATCACCGATGGGCACTTAGGATGGATGTGGCTGTGGGCAGAGACTCAGGGGTTAATCCCTCCTCCAGGTGCTCCCTGGGGGCTCAAATGTGATCCTGGATCAGGTGGTGTGGGAGTGCTGGGAGGCAGCCCCTTGGTACTGTCCCAAATCCAGGGCTTCCCAGTTGCAGGTTGGTGGCATTGCTGGTGTGAGCAGGCTAAATGGGTTTGAAAAACCCTTTGGAAAAAGGCAGTCTCTGTAAATCTGTTTATTAACAGTGTTAATTACTCCCGTTCATGCTAAGGCAGCTCCACCTGATGCATCATCCTGGATCTCCTGCTCCTGCTTGGATCAGGGCTTTGCACGGTTCCCATGTGCAGCACAGCCAGGGAATGCCAGTGCAGCACCTCCAAAATGCCACTGCACAGGAGGCAAAGGCATTTGATCTCTGCCCTGGGTCACCTCCAGCACATGCCTGTGATCACCACACTCTGCCCCGAACAGGACACGGGTGGGTTTCACCCCCTCAGGCAGCCTGGCCAGAAGAAGGGACAGCACAAACACCAGCACGGTGTGATTTTTGGGGTTATCTTGCGCAGGGCCAGGAGTTGGACTCGATCTTCCTCGTGGGTCCCTTCCAGCTCAGGATATTCTGTGTTTCTATGATTCTACCATTTCTCCAGGTGAATAGGCAGGTCCCACTCCAACTGCTCCAGCAGTGACTTTGAGTCACTTTTTTTTCATCACTTGTCATTTTCCAGCTTTGAATACATCCCGTGGGTGAGTTTCTTGAAAGAGACAGCACATCTGTCTTCATTGCTTTCCTTTGCTTTTTTTTTTCCTTCTGAAAAAGCAGGAACAATACGACCCGTCTTTCATTGCACCAACTGGTATTGCTAAAGGGTGGAAAAAATTAGGTGCTGTTTTTTTCCTTTTTCTTCCCACCTTCATTAACTTTAACATGTACTGTGCTCCTCTTCCAGCACGAACGTAGCATTGCTAGAGAAGAAAATCTTAGCTCGAACAATCTTGTGTTGATTTTCCGCTCTCTCAAGTACCGGCTGGTCTAATTAGTTTGGAAATGCACCATTTGTTAAAGAAGGATGAGGCACAGTCTGACACCTGCTGTATTAATTATTTACCTCTCTATCTAATTGCTTGCCCACACTGCTAGGTGAGGGAAGTTGTCACCCATGTCTCGATTGGAAGGGGGTGAACAGGAAGGGAGGAAATGGTGCTGTTGGGGAGGAGGTCACATTTTGGGGTGATGGAAGTGGGGCCAGTGCTAGCACTGGTTTATACCTCCCCACAGATGTCAAAACAGGTGCAGGATACATCCCAGCATCCAGAGAGGAAGGCTGGATGGGGTGGGAAGAGGGCCCATTTGGAGAGTGACTACCAGGGACCTTGTTGGGTGACCCTGGGCAGCACATTTCCTCTTCCCACCCCAGTTCCTGCCTGTAAAATCCAGAGTGGTGCTGCGTAAAGGCCAGAAATCATCACTAGGTGTTGTTGGGATGCACAGGGGAGGAATTCAAATCCTCAGGCAGCAAGTAAATCACAGTGGCACAGGAGTCAGGACCTCCTGTGCTGCAGGTCCAGGTGCCTGGTTCCTCCTGAGCCCTGACTGCCTCTGAGAAGCCCACACAGAGTCAGACCCATCCACCCCTGGCTCTGGCTGCTGGTGTGGGGCTCAGGCTGTCACAGGCAGTCCCCTCACCCACGCAGACATTCGTGGCAACGTTGGGAGGGGGCAGCGTGGAAGTTGCCAGGTCTTTGCCAAACCATCCCAATGAGATCCCAACTGCTCAGTGAAGCAGCAGCTCAAGCCAGTGGGGCTGGGAGAGGCCTGGGCTGCCTTCCGAAGGGGCTGTGGGATGCTGGGGGATGCTGCTCTGTCCCAGCTGTGTGCTGGGACAAGGGGTTGCTTCACCTCCCACCTCCGAGCTGAGGCCGTGCCCAGCAGGGCGACTGGAAGAGGATGGGGGAGCAGGACACCCCCAGCTGCCCCAGTGCCCTGCTCCAGTCCTGGGAGAGCAAACTGGCTGGAATGGGGAGCAGGACACCCCCAGATGCCCCTGAGCCCTGCTCCAGTCCTGGGAGAGCAAACTGGCTGGAATGGGGAGCAGGACACCCCCAGATGCCCCTGAGCCCTGCTCCAGTCCCGGGAGAGCAAACTGGCTGCAGCAGGGAGAGGAGCCTGCAGCACAGCCCTTGTGTGCTTGGGGAGCTGGGGTGGACTCACCGTGACCTGCCCAGGTCCCCAGCTCTCCTTCTGTGCTCCTTCCTTCCTTCCTTCCTTCCTTCCTTCCTTCCTTCCTTCCTTCCTTCCATCC
>VWZT01012213.1:662865-677759 GCA_013397055.1 Pachycephala philippinensis
TCCCTACTTCCCTCCTTCCTTCCTGCCTTCCTTCCCTACTTCCCTCCTTCCTTCCTGCCTTCCTTCCCTACTTCCTTCCCTCCCCAGCCCGGTTGGGGCCAGGGCTGGGAGCAGAGCTGATTTTGGGGCTGAGGGTGAGAAAAGCCAAGGCTCCGGCAACAGCTGATGCTGCACATCCCCTGTGCTGTGCCTTCCTCCTCGCCCGCACTCAGCCTCTTCCTGACATCTAGTGGGAGCAGGGCAGCACGGCAAAGGGATGCGCTGTCAGCTCCACTGGGCGCACACCAGCCACAAGGCCTGGGCTGCCAGAGCCACCAAAAGGGCTGGCACCGGCCACAGCTCACAGCTGGGCTTCTTCAGGGCACAGCTGCTTCTGTAGAGCATCACCTGGGGGGGAACTCAAGGTATAATTCCTCATGGGAGCAGTTATTAATGGGATAGCAGGGGCACTGCTCTGAGGCATGGGTTGTGTTTAGGGTTATCCACCATCTCAGAGCACTTGAGCCCTCTCCCTCTGTGCTACAGCTGTTCCATGTTCCCAGGAAAGGTGCACAGCACTGCTGGGCAGTTCCCCTCCTGCCCTCGGTTCTGGATGGCACCTTTGGGAAGCAGAGGGAAGAGGTGAGTTGGGAGCAAGGGACAGGTGAGAACTGTCCTGGCAGGACATCACCTCCCGTCCAGGACCACCCTCTCATTTTAGAGCCCATGCAAATCTCCCTGGCTCATCTCTCATCCCTGATGCCAGCTGCCAAAATTTAACCCACTCACAGCTCACAGCCCTCTGCCTGTGGTTGCAAAGGCAGAACAGGGACAGATGCTCATGGCAACATTTGGGGACAGTGCCTCCAGGGTCATCCTACACTGCTCAGCATCTCCACTGGACTGGTCTCCCAGTTCCCATCCTTCCCCAAAGCCTTTAGCTGCAATTACAGCTAGGAGCTCATTCCTCCTGCCTTGTTTCACACCCTTTCTGTAAGCAAAACCACTTTATTTTTTCCCCTTGTTGCCATCTGCCCTTGCTGGACGATGGTCACTGTGCCCACCTTGCTGTCTGAAGGGCATCACCTCTCCACGTCCCAAATCTCCCTGGGGATGCCCCAAACACTTTTATTAACAAGCAGCTAGAAGTTAAACACCAGCAACAAAACAACAACAACAACAAAGGTCTTTATTTCAATGACCAGAAAGAAAATTTAATTCCAAGAGCAAAGACAGTAATAAAAACCACAAAGGTGCTCCAAGCAAACTGGAGCGATTTGCACAGATCCCTTCCCAAAGCAGCCAGGCAGGTGTGGCTCTGGTCCCTGGCTCCTGCCCAGTGTGATATGGTGCAGAGCCACGCTTCTCCCTGCACACTCCCCATGCCAACCCCTCGCTGGAGAGATCCACAGGCACCTCTCAGCCCCAGGAAATGGCAACTCAGGGGGCAGGTGAGTGGCCTGGGGTGGGGATGTCACTGGGTGAGCCCACACTGACCCTGGGGAAAGGAAAGGCACTTCCCAAACTTCAGTGTCATGCTGCCACCTGCCCTGGGACTGCAAAGCATCCCTTCACCACCTTCCCCAGCCAATCTGACATCCCGGGGACATGGCTCCTTGGGAGTTGTGGTGCCCCTGGGCCAGCAGCATGGCTCAAAGGTCGAGGAGCAAATCCAGCTCCGAGCTGTCCTCAGCTGCCCTGTGCTCACAGAGGGGAGCGAGCCCTCAGTTCCTGTCGCTCCAGGGAGGCACTTTGATGGAGGAGAGGGACAGGGACTTCTCACTCCTGGAGACAGAAGGACAGGGGAAGGTGGTGGCCCTGAGCTGGGACCTCTCTGGAGCTATTCCCAGTCTCCCACCCCAGGCTCAGCCCAGCAACACCTGCAGTAGGGATCACTGCAGTGATCTGCTCTCCCACACATGCATCCAACAGCTCCCTGAGAGGGTGTGGAGCCTTTGAGAAACACAGGGACAAAATTCCAGCAGCAATGTTAATCCAATGATTGAGTGGATGTCACTCCTAGAATCAAACCCAAAGCCGCTGAAATTATGAATGAAAGACAAAAATCCCAAATCTTCGGGACTTCCATGGAGGCCTGGTCTGTCCAGAGGGACTCTTTGCCCTGTGTCTGGAGACAAGCAGCAGCCACACACTCGCTCCCTGACACGTGGCTCACGGCCTCGGTCACTGATCCTACCCCCTCCCTGCCTCTCCAGAGATTTGGATCCCTTTGACTTCACTGTGCTCTTGTGGGGGATCCTGAACTACTCTGGGTCCCAAGTGCAAGGGTCCAGCCTCGGCTCAGATCCTGATTTTCTCCTGAGGAGGCAGGAAGTTCACAAGAAACACAGAACAGGGGAAAACTGCATTAGTCAAGGAGCAGGAAGTCTCACAACAAAACTTCCAGACTGAATTCCCTTGTGCTATCAGCTCCTCCCAGCCCCCAGGTCCCACCCTGTAACCTGAACCCAGTCAGGGGTGGGAACAGCAGCCTTTGGGTAGGGGGAAAAGCACCAAAGCTGAGATAATCCCCCCTCCCACGGCACTTCACAGCATTGGAGCCGGCAGTCAGGGGAGCGGCTGGCAGCATCCTGGGGAAGGGTCTGGTGAGCAAACACAGCACAGCACCGAGCAGAGCAGTGGGAAGGGGATGTCTTGACCTGAGAGCATTCAAAGAGAACCATCTCCTCACCATGTGGCCATGGAGGTGGTTAGGAGCAGGACCACGAGTTTCAGATTGTTTAATTTAACCTTTCTTCTCGTTCATATACAAACTAAGTCAAAGCTGTGAGCAGTGGCAGAGCCATCAGCTCCCAAGGCTGCGGGGTGACATTGGCACTTCTCTGCTTCCCCAATGCCACCTCTCCTCAGCCTCTAAATCTTCTGCATGGGACAGGATAATCTGTAAAACCCCTAAATTGTCCTTCAAAGTGACAGAACCAAAACTGAGGCAATCCCTGCACTCAGGGAACGCACTCAGGAATTCTCCTCCGTGCAGAAGCCACTCAGCAAGTGATTCTGGCTTTGGAGACACAACCCAGCTCTGCACCCCAGCATCCCCTCTGGTGGCACAGCCCGGCAGCAGTGGCACAGCAGCTCACAGAGGTGGCACGGACGGCACAGTGTCGCTGCCAGTGCAGCCGAGCAGAGGGTGCCCAGCTCATCGCCGAGGTCACTTTTTTGGTGGAGAGGGGGCTCAAACCACACTCAAACCGTGGAGCAACACACAGAGAAACCCAAGGGTGGTGTGCCCCGAGGGAGGGGAGGGCAGGGTGGGTCACACACGGCCCCGGGGGCTGCGCTCGGGCAGGAGGTGGCGGGGCGGGGGCTGCTGCAGCAGCGCCGTGAGGATGCGCTGCAGCTGCGACAGGCGGGCGCGCAGCGACGTGCAGCACAGCAGGCTCAGCTGGTAGGACGGGTCCAGGGGCAGGATGGAGATGAGCCACCAGCACCACGTCGGGCCGTCTGCCGAAGCCTGGAGAGGAGAGAGGGAGAGACCGATGGATACGAAAAAAGGCCTCAAGCAGGAAATTTCCTTAGCCTTTGCAGCACTTTGTGAAAGTTCTCTTTCCCATGTAAAGAATTCAAAACAATGTTATAGTTTTGTATATTTCTGCACCTGCACTTACTTCTCAAGGACTGTTTTGGTTTTAACCAGAAAAACATCCAGAAACGGATGTCTCAGAACTGGACCAATCACCCCAAGGGGTGGATGTCCAAGGGACCAATTACTTTATGCCATTCAACACGCTTCTGCATATTAACAGTGACCCCTACGTCAGGAGCCGCGAGGTGAATGCAGGGGTGGCCTTCAGGCAGCATCTGATGGTTGCTCTTGTCAGGACAGCAATGCCAGCTTTGGCCAAGGTACTCCTCTGAACAGCCCTTTTGTCCATCCAAGCTCAAAACTGCTGGACTAACTAATTCAATTTCCAGACAAGCATTCCCCAGGGAGGCTCCAGATGCAGGTGTAGCTGGTAAAAAGTCTATACTAAAGAGACAATGAAATATCTCGTGCATTTCCTTGTTTAAGCCGGTGCTTTTTGTAAACATGGGCCAAATCCGGCATGGTCAATGTTTTTGGGACACTGACCATCACTTGAAGAGGTGAGGTGCAGGCCAGGCAGGCACAGCTATTGGGCACTGCTTTTGTAAAGTGGCTTTTTTATAACCTGGACCAAACTAAGAGGGAAAAGCTTGATTCAGCTCAAGGAGGGTGAATAGTTTTGTAATTCCTGAGCACATCATTAATGTGACTGCTGGCCAGGACAGCCTTAGCCTGGGACAAGCCAGCAAGGGTATATTTGTAGTGATCCAGAGCAGAAACACTTTTCCTAAAGGAGTGAAAATTAAATTTTGCGATTTTTTTTTCCTACAGAATCTGAATTTGTCAGAGCAGTATAACAAGCAAATTGGATCCTGTCCTCTTAGCTCCTCACCTCTGGCCAGCTATGGCCGTCTCAAAGGATCACAGCGAGAAAGGAGACTGCAGACTCAACAAGCTGCAGGGTTTGCTTCTTTGCCAATTTGTTTGGTTGCTTTTTCCCAAAGTGTTTTCAAACCCACATAGTTCAGTTTCTCAGCTCCCATTTAGGAAAAGACTCTGGGAAAGATTTTAGAACTCAGTGCTCCGTTTCCAAGAACAGTTTAAAACCATAAAGATACATCAAGCAGTTTTACAAGACAAGCCCTACCAACCCTGTGAATGAGAGATGTTGTAACAGGGGTGAAAAACTGGATTTGTTTTGTTCATCCTGGGGGGAAGCCGAGTAGGGAAGCAGGGTGGTTAGTGCAGGAACGGCGCTGCTTCAAAGGCTCTCTTGGTACTCTGTCTGTTTAGTGCATCCCTTCCCTCAGGGCATTACCTGGATGTCCTCCTCCTTCTCGGGCAGGGGTCCGTGCTGCATCAGGATGTGCCTGGAGGTGAGGTCACCGTGCTCACAGAACCGCTGGGCCAGGCGATAGGTGCTCTCGTGCAGGCACTGCAGCTCCTGCAGCTCCTCCCCGGACACCTGAGCGCAGGCAAGAGGGACACAGGTGTCCATGGGGAGGTTCTGTCCCACTGCAGCCCAGGATTTGGCCCAGCCCTGCCCTCACCTTCTTGTCCTCCAGGAACTCGATGTCAGCAGTGTGGTAGCCGTCCCTGTGCCCGCGGCTCAGCACCCGGAACCGCTGCCGGCCGATGGTGTCCACCAGGGACCTGCCGTCCGCCAGCAGCTCCACCTGACGGATCTCCAGCATGCAGCCGTAGTCAGCAAAGCTGCAGGGACACAGGCACAGAGAACAGGGGCTGAGCTGCAGGGACACAGGCACAGAGAACAGGGGCTGAGCTGCAGGGACACAGGGACAGAAAACACGGGCTGAGCTGGGGTAATGGGTGGCGAGAGAGCTGCTTCTCCTGAAGGTACCGTCTCCAGGAGCAAGTTGTCTGGGCAGGGGCAAATTCAGAGATTCAATCAAGTCTCCTCCCAGTGCTCACTAAGAGGAGCTGGAGGTCACAGCCAGAGAACCATGGAGCTCAGAGACATCCTGAGCCAGAAGCTGTTCCAAGAATGTTGTGTTTAACAGCCACCACTGGCTCTGTGCAGCTCCAGTGCCGGCCTCATTCCTTGATCCCATTTCACTCTGCAGTGTGGGGAATGCGCCATCTCCCTGCTGATTTTATCTGCAAGATGCCACTGACACGAAATCTTTCTACTCAGTATTTTAGACATTTGGGGCTGGGGCAGAGAGGGGCAGATGAGCTAGGGCTGGGGGAGGCTTGCCCAGGAGCTCACCTTTTCCCATTCTCATAGATGCACATGCCGAACCTCCTGGAGCCGCTCTCCTGGCACCGCCGGATCATCAGGCGGTACCGCGGCTCGAAGACGTGCAGAGGGCAGGGGATGCCAGGGAAGGACATCGTGCACACGAAGATGGGGATGTTCTTGGTCAGGCTGAGGGACAGAAGGAGAAACCACTGTGACGCCTCCCCAGGCAAATCCCATCCCAACAGCTCTGCATCAGCTGCTCGCCCAAACCAGGTGTGTCCTTTACCACAAGAAGTGAGCAGAGTAACACTAAAGCTTCCACTTGGCTCACTAAGAGACCAAAGACACATTCTGCCCACAAAACAGCTCCTTGCAAAGATGGTCCCTCACCCCCAGGTGCCCCACTGGGCATGTCCACACCCACCCAGCATTGCTGTGATGTGGTGCTGGAGGTGGGACAGACATCACTTGAGCAGAATCAAGCCAGAGCAATGGTACGGGGTGTGGAAAGCCCTCTCAGTGCCCATTCCAAGTGCACACACACACACTGGGGCAGTCCCTGCTTACTTGGAGAGCTCAGCCATCTCCGCCCGGTGCAGCTCCCGGCGCTCAGCCAGCTGTGTGGGGAAGGT
Organism: Pachycephala philippinensis; assembly: GCA_013397055.1. Classification (NCBI taxonomy): domain Eukaryota; kingdom Metazoa; phylum Chordata; class Aves; order Passeriformes; genus Pachycephala; species Pachycephala philippinensis. Next base: position 669,227 of record VWZT01012213.1, read on the forward strand.
GGCCAGCATGATGTCCTGCAGCAGCACCGTGGGGCTGTACCTCCCAGCCTTCAGGTACTAAAAGGAATTAGACCCAAAAATAGGTTGGAGAAGAGCAGGGAGGCAGCCCTGGGGCCCTGCCGGACTCTGAATCACACTCGCTTTTATTGGAACTGAAGGTAATTTTAGACCAGAGAAAGTCAAGGATAAAACCCATCAGGGGATGTTGAGCCATGGAGCAGGATGGGATGTCAGCTCCAGCGAGACCTCCAGACACAGCTCAGAGCCAGGGCCCATCCGACACAGCGTCCTGTCTCTGACAGTGATGCACTCCTTGTATGACAACCTAATTTCCCTGATGGTCTCATCCGAATCCCTTTTCATTAAAGATTAAATCAAATCTCCAGGCTAGCAGGTTTTCCATCCATTTCCATTTTTAAAAGTAATTAGCATTTGCCTCTCTCTCTCTCTCTCTTCTCCTGTTTACAATCTCACTAAATCACTGTGGCATCTTGTGGAAATGAATCTCTTGGTCTTAATTATCAACTGTCTGGTCATTCCCATGTGAGTGGAGCTGACACCGCCGTGCCAGGGAGCTGCTAATGTAAGAGCACTGCACCTTCCCACCCCAGCCCTGGGCACGCAGCCAGCAGCTGGAGCTGGTTCCCAGCTCTCCCTCGGGCTCCATCCCGTGGGACTTGTGCCCTCACCTCTCTCAGGCTCTGTTTGCAGAGGGGGCAGTTGGGCCGGTGGTCCAGGCAGCGTTCCAGGCACTCCTTGCAGAAGGTGTGACCACAGGGCGTCGTCACCGGCTCGAAGAACATCCTGCAAAGGACCATCAGAGTCAATGGATTGCAGAGAGCACAAAGGGAAAGGAGCACAGATAAGTCAGGCAGAGACAGACTTTAATTAGTCCTTTAATTAGAAAGTCTGGGCTTAGATTGCTGGGCTTGCACAATGATGTAAGATGAGAATTGTCCCTGGTCTGAGCTCTGCTCCCCATCTCTGCACAGTCTCCATGGGGTCCCAGTGGAACCCATCAGCACACACATGGCACCTCTTGGTCCTGCCAGGTGTGTGGATTCCCAGACACCCACAGTGGGGTGTAATCCAAAGGGCAGTGACAGGAGAGTGCCTCCTTCTCCCCTGCTTCAGGAGCAGAGCCAGCAGCAAGCACTCGAGTGGCTCACAGGTAGCTCCAGGAGCAGAAATAAAATTAAGGTCTCGAGAAAACCCTGACTCCTCCTGAACACTGTTTTCTTCTTTCAGAAGAGACCCAAATTCACATAATTCAGATCAGATGCAGCCTCAATCTCTCTCCCCTGTGCCATGCCCAGACCTGGAAAAAGCTGCCATGCAGGAGACCTTGACCGACTTGTGTGTCTGGCAATGCAACACCCACCCAGCTCTCTGCCAGCAGCCGCTTGCAAAACTGCCCCACATCCTGGGACACACCAGGAAAAACAGCCTGCTTTCAGCATGCCCTGTGGCACTGCAGCACCAGCCCCTCCCCGGCCCTGAGCCAGCAGACAAACACAGGCTCTACTCTGTTCTCTCTTCCACCTGCACCAGGCAAAGAGCTCAGAAACGCTCCCCTCTAGGTCTGCAACACCCCCATCATGGAGGGAATTTCCCTGGGCAACTCCTTCCTGTCCCAGCCTGCAGGTACAAAGGGCAACCACTGCTTTTGGTCTTTGACCCCACTGAACATCCCCACCTCCACATCTACGTCCCAAGGGATACAGCCCCAGGGATGCTGCACCCTGAGACAGGGTGATCTGAGCTCCTGCAGCCCAGAAGGGTGTCCCACGCCTCTGCCTTCCCCTCTCATCTCTACTGAAACCTACATCTCAGCAGTACTCGGGACTGAGCTTGTATTAAGATGTGAAGAAAGATGCACACTGGTAAAGAAAACCCAGCAGGTGCTAATTCCTCATGCTTACAGCTCTCCTGCTGGAGAACTCACCGTATGCAGAGGGAGCACTCCAAGTCAGAGATGCTCAGTGACTCCCCGAGGCATGGCTGGGTACACTTTGCTGCTGCTGTTTCCTCCTCGTTATCTAGTGGCAAAAGAGAAGAGAAGACAAGCCCCCATTTCAATATAGAAAATTAATCTTTGCTTTCTGAGCTTGTTCTGAGGCATAACTGCCCCATAAAGTGCTTTGAAAGTGTCAAAGAAAAACAAAACCCCGAGGAAATGCAACATAAACCCCTCTGTCAACCCATCCGTAGCTGGAGTGTCAGTGGGTCTCATGGTACTTGGCAGAGGAAGGCGGTATCTCCTTTTGCAGGCAGGGAAACTGAGGCACTGGGCAGTGAGATGGCCCAAGAAGCTCCAGGATGGAAGTCTCTGGAGACCTGCCATGAGCCATCACTGCTTTATGCAAACCCAGGTATGTGGCAGCCACCTGGCTGGACACTGATGGCAAGTTAATGCTGATGGAGGTGCTGCTTCCCCAGCTCACGGCATGTCCTGTCCCCCACAGGGACATTTAACCTAAACCAAAACCCATCTAAACCCCCAGGAACCAAAGAAAGCCTGTCCTGACTCCACAGAGGGAACAAGTGATGACTGGCTTTAGCAACAACTTGCCACCAAGCTGGAGCCAAAAGTTCACCAGCTCGACACAGGAAGATCAAATGGATCCTCCTCACGTGCATGAGAAGCAGTGAATGTCCTGGCCAGAGCTGCCCCATTGTGTGCCCCTGGGATATTTGTTTGTTGAGCTGGACACAGTGCAAACAGCAACTTTTCAGTGCCAAAATGGATTTCAAACAAGTATTTTGCATGAGACAACATTGTGGTACCTGTGACAACACTCACCCAACAGCCAGTGGCCCTGACTCTCTGCCGAAGTCTCTGGTTCTTGCTGTTGCCCCGGCTGGGAAAGGGTGGCTGTGCCCTGGCTGTGCTCAGACCCAGCATCCCCTGGGCCATCTGCCAGCTCTCCCTCCTGATCCTAGGCACAGCAAGATGAAATTGAGCCCAAACCCTCTTCTCCCTCTGAATGCATCTGTCCCACCAAGCCCGATGGCACTGGGAGGTTTTCCAGCATGTTGCTCTACATTAACATCTTGCATCTGCAGGGCAGCAGGAGCATGGCCTTCATGGACATTGCTGCCCATCACATGGTAAAACATGGGTTCACTCTGTCCAGACCTACCAGCTGCTATTTGGGTGTATCTGAGCCCATTTTCTGAATTCCCTCCTCTCTCCAAACCTTCTAAGTTTGTTTATAGAAGGCAAAGACAAAAATACAAGCTGCCCTTAACAGCTGCTAATGGTCTGAACTATTCTCAAGTGTGTTTTTTAGACGAAAAAGAATTGCAACTCACTTTTTCTTTTTTTTTTCCTGAATGTAGTGAGATGAACAGAGAGAGAAAGTCTCTGTTTCGTGAGTCCCCACGGCACCAGCCCCCATGGTACCTGCTCTCCCACCCTCCAGTACCTGCAGATTCTCATCCCAGCACCCAACCACGTAAACATGGCCACACGTCCTGCACAACCTCCCGTTATCACACCTCCTTTCCTGTCACTGGACAGCTGGGATGTCCCAGAGGGACATTAAGTCTCCTTGCAGACTCAGATAGTGCAGGCTCTTACCTGAGCTTGTGTGGAAGATGGGAGTGCTGGGCCCCCTCCATCGACCTGGGAACCAGCTGAGCTCAGGTGAGCATCACCCAGGTGTGCAGCAGCGTCGTGTGGCTGAGGAGCATCGGCTTTCCCGAGGATCTGCAAGGACAAGGCAAGGGTTGGGGGGTGCTAGGAGGAAAAAGCAGGGAGGTGGAAGGGCTGCCAGGCTCCCTCTTCTTCCCCAAAGCACCCCTCTGCTCACTGCAGGAGGTGTCTGTGCTGGCTGAGCACTCTGTTCAGTCCTTCAGAGGACAAGGCCATCTCCCCGTGTGATTTGAGAGCACAGGAACCCACCATGGCAGAGCCCACACACCTCCTCCATCTCTCTCTGAGCCGGCTGGAAATGGGGACTGAGTGTCAGGCAGTGTTCCCAGGCCAGCAGGGCGTCGGCTCTCTGTCCCATCTCCAGCAGCACCTTCCCTTTCCTGAAGAAGGCCTGCAGAGCAGAAAAACCTGTGGTGACTATGAGACAGTGACCAGCTGAGCATGTGCCCCTTCAGCTGCTCTGCAAGCCCTGGGGGAATGTCCCTCCTGCCTGCTCCCATCCCAAGCCAAAGCACCCAGACATGTCACTGATCCCTTGCTCAGACTTGGCTAAAAAATCCCAGGACATTCCAAAGTGCAGCAGTTGCAAAAGCCAAGCCGAGGGAGAGCTGGAGAAGGAGTGAGGGATGGACACAGTACCAGACCTCTCCTGTGAGAGCAACACAGCCCCCGCTGCCTGGGTTAGCAACCAAATGGGTGCATTTCTGAGCAGGATGAATCCAATGGCTTGGAGAATTCAGGAGAGGGGGAAACTGCTCCTGTACAGTAAGATTTGGCTCCAGTCGATGTGGCCTTCACTCACCTGGTGCTCTCCAGGCTCAGCCCTGCACACGGCATCCAGGTCCTCCAGTGCCTGTGGATACTGCCCCAGTGCCAGGAACGCCTCTGCCCGGCACAGCCGCAGGCAGCTGCAGTCCAGGGCTGGAAAGAGAAATGTGGTCACTCGTGTGATGAGCCCGTGGTGAGGCAGTGGGGCTGGGGGAGGCTGGGGAGACGCCAGCACAGTGGGACAGTCCCTGTGCCACTGCCTCACGCTGAGCACAGCCTGGTCCCGCAGTGCTCTTCATTAGGAGTCACAGGCCCTGTAAGTTTCTGCAAGGAAACTATTTCCCCTAAATACCCAGCTTTAAACTGTTTGAGGCTCTTCCCTTTGTTTTCTCCCCCATCTTCCCCAAACACTCTCAGCCAAGAGGCCCCACCATTGCCTCAGGGCTCAGCCACGCTGGGATCTGGGCTTTCATCCATCTTTTTGGGATGCAGCAAAAAAGCTCTACCATACACGTAGTCCCTACAGGGCTGTGGCCACGGGAGGCTCTGCGATGTGACTCACTCAGCAGCACAATAACATGTTACCAAACACGACTGCAGTGCTGGATACCTGAATTCCCAGACCCACCTGGCTGTCACTGCTCTCCTGGGGCAGATCAGAAGCCAGGGGGGTGTAAGAATCTGTCTGCACCACATGACCTTGGGGCTGGGGTTGACCGCTTGACTTGGGGTTTTCAAATATGAGAAAAGGCTGAGATTTCCCAGAACAGAGGAAGAGAACTGAGCATCCAGTTCCTTGTCAGCGAGATGTCACTGATGGGATGTCAGGGTGCTGGGGGCAGCACAGGTCCCACAGCCACTGCTAGTCATGACACCAAGCATTACATTCTGCTGCCTTTTCCTAAATAACTGGCAGCGAGATCCTCTTCTTTCCTGCCTCAGAAAACCACATAAAGACCTTAATTCCCACCAGCACTGCCAGAATTGGGTCAGGGATGTCAGGGAGAGCAAGGAAGCAGCACCCCAAGAGCCCACACTCATGGAGTAACCAGGTGTGGCAATGTTTGTGGGTTTGAAATGCAGAGATGCCCAGACCCACCCCGTTATATCACAGCTCATGGAGGTGACCTAAATCCAGTGCAGGGCTGGTTCTCCAGCTCAGGTAACAGGTCTGTGCTTCCAGCCCTGCATCCCCCCAGCTCCAAGCATCGGCTCAAGGCTGCTGAGGGTTGGAGTCAGGGACTTGTTGCTCCCTGGTCCATTTGGGGAGGCCTCCAGTGTCATGCAGCTCCCCCCACTGGCTCCCAGTTCCTTGTGGGATGATGAGAGGTCCAGCACAGGTGACGTGTGGTGGCCCTGCAGGATGCTGGCACTGAGGCCAGCCCTGTATCATAAATTAGGCACCATTTGCAGGCACTGCTGCTGCATTTACTGTGCTAAATGTGGTGTGGGCAACACCGCCTTGCTGAAGGGCCAGGAGCTCTCTCAGGGGCAGGCTGGGTCCATGGGCTTGGCTGGCAGCTGATCAGTGATCATGAGGAAATATCACTGTTAGTGATATCTCCTGCACTTCCAAACCCGGCAGCATTTCCTCCTGGCCCGGTTCAAACACGGTGCTTCTGCAGCTCTGCCAGCAAACTGCAGTTTGGGACTGGCAGCTCCACGACAGCCGGGTGCAGGAGGCATCTGCCCCTCTCCCTGCCTGCCCCTGCTGTCACCCTGTCCAGGCACCCACCACTGCTTCTCACAGAGGAGGAAACTCTGCCATGGCTGTTGCCTCCTTGTCCCTGTGCCCAGCACGGAGCACAGGGAGACTTTGCTCCCTGCCTGGTGCCACCCTAACCCCGAGAGCAGCAGAGCCAGGCACAGCCACTCCTGCACCACTCCTCCACTGGCCATGCTGAGCTGTGCAGCAGAGCAACACCTGGTCCCTGGGAGCTTGTTTTCCTTTACAATATTAGCCAAGATCTTAGGGCTCGAGTCAGGAAACATGGGAACTTGCTGCTTAATATCCCATCCCACAAGCACCCATCCAGACATGAAATATCCCAGCCTCTAACAACGGGTAAGGATGAACAAATAGGTACAAAGTCTAGAGGCTTATTTTCCATGTGGGCAAACCCATTCAAACATTTGCACAGCCCAGCAATAAAGCGACTGATTTGGCAAAAAAACCCCAAAACATCCCAGATGTGTAAAACAGGGCAACGAATCCTGCATTTCTCTGCTGCTGCAGCTATTTTTGATCTATGATATCATTACACACCAGGGCCATCAGCCAGCTGGCAGCTTCACAGACTCGCCAGCCTCCGTGCTCCAGGCATGTCAGAGGGCCTCCCGTGCTACGCGTTACACTGCATTTTTCTGTCGTTCACTCAGAAAGAATGAAGATTAAAAGTTGACAGTTTATTTCCACCCAAGCAAAGCGAGCTGGTCTGCAGGCTGGGCTGAGCAGGGCACTGCAAACCGGCCCTATCACGCCACACTGAACCACAAATAAAACATTCCCGTGGGTCTAACATCGATCAGTGGTTCTGTTTCAAAGCGAAAGGCAGCCCGTAAAAAGTTGTGCAGCCGAAAGCTGGCTGCAGGAGCTGGAAAACACATCCTGAAAGCACCACCCACGTGGCTGAACCTGGCAGCCCCTGGCAGGGAGCACAGGTTCACTGGAGCTGAGGCTGTGACTGCAATTTCCTTGTCGCCCTCAGCCAGACTTTCCTGTCTTTCGGGGAACAGAACGTGCAGGACAGAGTGAGGACAGAGTTCGCAGTGTTTCCTCTTTACACTCACAAGGGATTTTAAGAGAAATGTGTAATTGTACAACCATATCAGGCAAATAAGTACTAGAGGAGTGTGCGTGTGCCTTTGCTCTGAAAGAGGGTGTGCAGGGAGAGACGGATGCCTCTGGAGGTTGCATAAAAGGACCTGTTTTCTGCTGCCAACACCACGATCGACCGGTCCGCTCAGCCCTTGGTTTCCAGGCTTACCCTGAACCTCTGGCACTTGTCTCGCAGCAGGCGGTGAATAAGAGCCTGCGCTGCGGGAGGGGAGCTCAGTGCTGTCATAGAAACGACGCGGAGAAAGGAAATTCTGCCTCCGTCGCCCCAGCCCCCTGCTCCAGACATATTGTATAACCCCTTTTATTTAAGTATTACTTTCCAAGAAATCCACTTACAGCCACACATTAAAGCAGATCAAACCCCACTCCCACCCCCCCGGGCCCGATCCCGGCCCTGCAGGCAAATGTCTCGCCAGACCGGCTGCAAGCGGCNGCAGCGGGCCTGGCAGGGGATGGGCAGCGCGGTTTGCCCGGCAGCCCCCCGCTCCTAGCACCTCGGGACATCCACGGATACGGCAGAAATGCCCAGCAGCTGCGTTCCCCCTTCCCATCCCAACCCCACCAGCCCTCCCTTAAAACACTTCCACCTTCCCACGTCTTCCAGCTCTGGACCCTGCAGGCTTGGAGGGCCCTGCGCTGATGGGACACGGTGACCTACATTGGTACCCACATCAGTACCCACCTGCTGCAACAGCCCAGCCCGTGCCTCCCCGTCTCTGCTGCCGGGCTGGCCCCTCGCACCCCGCACCCCACCATCCGCACTCCCAGCCCCTGAGCCCGGTGGTCCTTACCCAGCTCGACCCCTCTCTGCGCCATCCTCAGCGCCTCCCGCGCGTCCCCGCGGGCGAGGCTGTCGCGGACGCGCTCCGCCAGCCCGGCCAGGCGCCGCTCCCGCGGCACGCATCGCTCCAGGATCCCGCACAGCACCACGCTGCACCTCGCCGTCCCGACGCCCAGCAGCTCCAGCCGCTCCTGGCACAGCGGGCNNNGGGCCGGGGGGCGGCCCCGGCCCCGCCGAGGCACGGCTTGCAGAAGGAGTGGCCGCAGGACGCGGTCACCGGCTCCCAGAGGAGCAGGCGGCAGCAGGGGCAGCGCAGCAGCTCCGGCCCGAGGGGCTGCCCGGGAGGGCTCTCCCCGGGCTGCGGGGAGCTCATGGCAGCGCTCGGGGGAGCTGTCCCTAAAGCCGGCCGTGCCCGCACGCCCCGGCCGCCGCCGCGGCCCCGCGCATTGCCCCGCTCCGCCCCGCCGCGCTCCCGCCCCGGCCGGCC
>VWZT01012213.1:686310-703587 GCA_013397055.1 Pachycephala philippinensis
CGGAGCGCTCCCTGCTCCCGGTGCGCTCCCTGCTCCCGGTGCGCTCCCGGCTCCCCGTGCCCTCCCTGTCTCTGGTGCCCTCCCTGTCCCCGGTGCTCTCCCTGCTCCCGCTGTCCTCCCTGCTCCCGGTGTCCTCCCTGCCCCCGGAGCGCTGCGGGAACCTTACAAAACAGCCGAGTGATTATGAAACCCGTGGTCCCGCTGCCAGTCGTCCCATCCCCGGTAGATGGCGGTGCCAGCTCATTTTTCCTAATTTTTTCTCATATTTTTTCCTGGCGCCGCGCCCGATGCCAGCCCTCGGCGGCTGCGGCGGGGCCGGGGATGCACAGGCGCGGTCCCTGCTCTGGGGTCAGCACTACAGAAAGACAGAGGTTTGTCGGGGTTTTTCCCCCTTATAACTGCTTTCCATTTGTTTTTGATGAATTTGAAATCAGTTTCAACAGCTCAGCACAGCACCAAGCATCTGTTCCCAGCAGACTCAGGCTGCTCCATCCCACAACAAGCGGCGTGGAGGGCACACGGAGGATGTTGGTGCTGCCAAATCTGCGGGGACTATGCAGAGCCAGGCAGACAGAGACCCTGGATTTGTCTCCAGAGTCTATCAAGGTCTTGGACAAAACCTGCTCACCCAGGTCCCAGCTGCCCCTCTCTTGCCTTTCCTTGACCGTTTCCTTCTGCAGAAGGACAGATAGCACTGGGTAGGCAGTGTGACTGGATGAACAAACAGCATTTCTCTTTGGAGGCCACAACATCTTTATTTGGCTAAGAGTGGCCCAGCGGCCCTCCAGCACAAGCTGCTGTTTCCATCTCCACCTCATCGGCGTGCCCAGGGCATGCGCTGCCGCTCCAGCACGGAAAGACTAATCCTTGTCTTCCTTCTCTTCATCCTTGGCAATGCCTTGGTCCTGGGGCAGGAACAAAAAGAAAGGGGACAGCATGTGAGGGGAGTGCTGGGTGTCCTGTCCCAGGTGTTTGATAGCATCCACGCAGGGGTTTATCGGTGCAAACCCCTCAGGGCTGGGGTGCAGGGGGAGCCAGGCCCCAGCACAGAGCTGGGGGTGAGGTTACCTCCTCCAAGTCGCTGTCAGAGCTGATGCTGCTCCTTTCCTTTTCCCCATCTCCCTGCTGGGGTGAAGAGAGAGGGACAAGCATCACTGGGAACCCTGGCACTCTTTGCTGTTTGAGCTAGAGCTTCAAGTCAGAGTGACTGCTGGTCCTGTGGGTATCTAGAGCCAGGCTTGGCACCACTGGTGCTGCTGTGGAACCACAGGTGACCATGGCCCCACAGAGCCCAGAGCAAGGATTTCATGGTGTGTGCAGTGCAGGCAGCATCGCTGTCCACACCAGCACCCCATTTGGAGAGAAAAAGGAGGGAGAACTAACTAGGAATGTTGGGAGCAAAGAGACAGCTGTCTCTCAGCGGAAAAGCCATGGATTTCTAGGCTGTGGATGGCATAGCTCCATCTACCAGAGGCGTGGGGTTGCCACGGGTCAGATGTGGCTTCCCTTCACAGCCAGGATGGAAATGGCTCTGCAGAAAACTCCATCATTCCCCTACCTTTTCTTCTTCCTTCTTCCTCCTCTTCTGCTTCTCCTTCTCTTTTTCTCCCTCAGTCTTTTCCGTCTCCTTTTCTTCCTTCTCCTCTTTCTTGTCCTTCTCCTCTCTCTCCTTATCTTCCCGTCCAAACCCTGCAGCAGGGCACAGAGGAAGGTTCATTGCCAGCGTGCAGCATCCAGCACACACAGACCCAGCAGGTGCCCCGGGGCCCACACCAAACACTCACATTTCAGGATTGTCGACATTTCACCAAAGCCAAGGAGCTCTGGGGCACGAGACGGTCACACCTACGGCACAGAGAGGATGTGAAGGAGGAAAAGGAGAGTGGAGGAAGGTGAGTTTTTCAGGGATGAAAACACCTCCCCGGAACATTTGGTTTTCACAGACGCTCTGCGCACTTCCAACCCCCCAAAACAGCAGGGAGGGAGATCAAACAATCTGTGGACTGCACAAAAAACAAAAGGACCAGGCCTTGTGCCCACCCAGGCAGCCCCCACTGCCCTCTGCCCAGGGAAGCAGCAAGTGGAGAGTAATGGAAGCACAGAAATTTTTAGGGCAAATGTGCGGGGAGATGTCTAAACCCCCCACCATGATCAGGTGCAAATTACAGAAGTATTTCAAATTAAATGAGGAAGAAACAATAAAGAGCAGGTGTGGGGGCTCCTAGGAATCCCCAGCAGAACAGAAATCTTCCCTGGGTGATGGCAGAGAGGGAGATGAAGACGGCAGCAAGCAGAGGAGAAGCCAAGAGCAAGGGTAAGAAAACTCCCAAGCATTGATTAGGTGCCTGAAAGGGGAGAGATGAAAAGAAAGGAAAGAAAACAGCTTGCTTTAAAAATAGGAGGCCCAGACAAAGCCTGTGAAATAGCCTGGGCAGGTCAAACCCTCCCTCTCATACACAAATAGGGCAGCAGGGGCAAAGGATCAGGTCCCTTCTGCTTCCTGGGAAGAGCAGGATCCTTCCCTGCTGCAGCAGGTAATTAGGAAATAGTTTCTCTTCCAGCCAGTGATGGAGGGAGGCAGAATACTAATGCTTCCTTTTAATGGTTTTTAGCCACAAAATGACATCATCTGGTTGGTGTTATTGGCCCTTTTGAAGGAGCCAGTTGTAGCCTCTGAGCCGATAACATTGATCTCTAGTTTCTAGGCAGGTTTTTAAACCCCCAGGATGCTGCAGGAAGCAGTGGGGTTTGGGGTGGCATCAGGGGAGAGGGAGTTTGGGTGGGAAGGAAAGAAGTGTGGGAAGTGACTGACAAAAGATGTAATCAGTGCAAAGTTAAAATCTAATTAATAATGAACGGCAATCTAATTCATCTCCATAATTAAGAAGTGTAACTACTAATTGAAATAATCACATTTTAATCTAAAATCATTAAAAATAATCAAACATTAACAAAAGAAAAGGCAGCCCCTGGGAGGGGGTAGGAGAAGGTGTAGGTGATGCTCTGACCCCAGGTCCTGCTCACCAAAGCTGCCCCACAGCTCCCACGGCGTGCCCAGCCCTGAATCCATGAGGATGCCCCTGCCTTGTGCCTTCACTGCCAGAGGGGAGTAGGATGGGGAAGGGACAAGGTACATAGAGGTGGACATCAAGCTTTGCACTGGGAGATGGACAACCAGACCAAAGTCCAGCAGCCGGGGCTGGGAAGGGGTGGTGCTGCCCCAATACATGCCAAAAAATGCCTCTGTGAGGGGTTAAAACGCTTTAATTCCCCTCTGCACCACCACCCCTGTCCCTGGGGACCAACCCAGCTGATTTCCAAGAGCTGAGGTGGGCTCTGACAGGCTCCTGTCTGGGGGGTGCCACCCAGCAGCCTGTGCAGCCCCTGCCCTGGGTGCTGGCTGCTGATGGCTGCCAACACTCAGCTTTTTCCCATTCCATCCCATCCCGGAGCAGCAGATCCAGTTTTGCCTGTTCCTCTGGAGCCTCGGCCACCTCGCATTTTGGGCAGGCAGGTTTGCCTGCTCCAGGTGAGCTGGTTTCCCAAAGCCCAGGCAGACAAACCAGCAAAACCCAGCGACCAGCTGCTGGTCCCCACGGAGCAGCTGCAATTGTCCATAGCCAAGCCGAGCACGAGGTGCAGCTGGATCAGACCTCTGGCTAACGGAGCAAATCCACGTGTTCATACCCTTCCAGATGAAGCCTGGGTGGCCTTACCCCTCCCAGGCACAACAGGCTCCCAGTGAGCCCACTCCCATCTTAGCCAGGGGACTGTGTCCTTCCCGCAAGGCTCAGGCCCCCATTGCCATCCCCAAGACCACGTGGAGCACGAGCTGTCCCAGGGGTGCTCCTGCTGCACCCTCATTCACCCTGCCCTCCTGCTCTGCCTCTCCAGCCTGTAAAACACACAGGTGAGTCCGTAAATTCCCTGGATGGCACAAGGGAGAAAGGGAAGGGCCTTACCTGGAGCTGAAAAAGAAGTGATCTCCTCGATGCCTGGCTGGCAGCAACCAGGGCTCCGGGTATTTGAGTGTTGCGGTCTCCTCCCCAGTCCCACTTTTGGAGCAGAAAAACTGGCTCTGCCATCCGTCACGGCCAGCACATGACACCGGAAACGTGACCAGTCCCATTGGTACCCACAAGAGGCATTGCCTCCAGCACGGGCAGGAGCAGAAAGGCCTTTTGCAAGCAAGTCAGGGCAGCTCTTGAGGCTGCAGCCATCCATGGAGACCAGCCCTGGAACCAGGGAGAGCACTGGGCACTCAGTCTGGGAATGTGTTATGGTCAGGACTTGTGCTGGAAGTACAGAAAAGGGGCTTTGGGGGATGCTTACTGAGGGTGGGAGGTGTCGGGCAGCTCCAGGAGGTCCAGGCAAGGCTGGCCCAGGCAGAGCTCAGCACTCCCAGCTCCCTCCGATGCTTGTCCTTACTGCTGGCTTTCACTCCAACATACCATTAAGTAAATACCTGTCAGCAGAGAGCAGTTACCAGCACGTCTGAACACTTGCATAATGTGCCTTGCCTCTAATGCAATGCCCTCATTTCTAACAGCACCAGCACGGGATAATAACAGTAACAATAGTGTCAGAAAGGGCTTGTGTACCCAGCTAATTTGTTTTCCCCGCCTAATAAAAGGAATTAGCTCTCCCGTAAGATTTGCCCCATTTCACGCCTTCAACTCTTCAACAAAGTTGCTCCCACAATCATTTGACTTCCATTTACAGTAATTGCAGGAAGTGTGGAGCCCCCTCCCACAGAGTGAACCTAACCCTGGGTAACCCACGCAGGGAGCAAGCAGCTCTACAGAAGTCCCTTGTCCCACAAACCTGACTGTGTCTGCCCCAGGCCTCCTCCACCACAGCCTGCACTGGCCCCAAACCCAGAGCAAGAGTCTCATTGGCAGGTTTAGGTCAGAAATGAGGGATGGGTTTTAAAGTCCAGGGCAGATAAACACTGGAGCAGCTCAGCCAAGCCAGTGACAGTGTCCCTCTTGCTGCCCAGTTTACAATCAATAGCTCTGGTGCTCTTGCAGAGATGCTTCAGCTCACACAAAAATCACTCAGGGAACTCCTGCTGCCAGCACTGAGTCTTGGGATAAAAGATGGCAGCAATCCCACCTGTGCCAGTATGACACAGCTGCCAGGTCAGTGCAGCCAGGGAATTTGGTGGTGTGCACATGGAGCACCCTGAAATCCAGGGAGGGTCTGTTCAGTGGTGGGACCAGCACTGGCATCCAGCCCATGCCTCTGAGCAGCTCCTGCCACCTTAGAAGGATCCTCCCCCACAAATACCAAACTGGAGATTATTTTTAACAGGTGACCTCATTGCTCACTCCCTGCCAGCCCCAGCTGGGCTCTCAGTCCTCTGATGCCTCCAGCACCCTCCAGCGAGAGCAGCCCAGGGGACAGCCCTGCCATTGCTCTCTGGACACAGGGATACAAATCATCACCCAGGGAACCAGGACCATCCCGACCACCAGGCCAGGCTGCAGCCACCAGCATCTTCCAGCAGGACAGCAGAGTGGCAGCCAGGGACACCTCCGATCCCAGCCCACAGACTGCACAGGCTCTGCTCTCACCCTGCAGCAGGCACAAAGCTGCCCTTGAAGGAGGGGAAGCACCTGCCAGCCAGCACCCAAACCACCAGTGCGGGGTAACCTCAAGCTGCTGTCACAGGAGACTGCCAGGGAACATGGATTAGCACTGTACAGGCCTCTTCTGTCCTTTGTTTCTGTGCCAAGGAGCCTTTGACTACAGAACACCCATCTCTGCTTAAGTCACACCATCACAGACCACTCTTTATTTTGGATTCAATGTACACACCTGAGAAGGAAATGCCAGAGCCCTCCTCCTACTCCTCCTGCCACGAGCTCTCCCCTTCCTGCCTCTGAGTCAGGCCCTTTAATTTGTGCTGTGGGTGACCTGGCACAGGTGTCCCTTTAGTCAGGGCCACCAGTGGCAGCAAAGCTGCTGCTTCTTCCAAACGAGGACAACTGCTCATCGTGCCAGAGGTTCTGCTGCTACTGAACATGCGTGTTTTAATAATGGAAAATGAGTCTCTGGCAAGGTGGTTGGGCAAGGCCTGGGAGCACATTCCCAAGCCCATTGGGAAGACCAAGCCTTTTTTATGTTTTAAACCTTTCCACAGCAGCTGCCAGGAAGCAGCTTTTACAGCTGCAACTAACAGAATCACTCCCAAGGAAAGGAAACAATTGTGGAAGGCTTTTTTTTCCCCCTCCAAGTCACTGCCAGCGCCTTAGCTGACTCTTATCTATTCTCAGCCACCTCTCACCTCCCCAAACACTACCAGAAGTGCTCAAATTACTGTCAGCTCTCATTAGGTTCACACGGAAGGCAAGGCCAAGCAGGAAGACCTCCAGACAGTTGGATGCTGAATTCTGATGAATCCTTTGGGTAGAAAGATTTCAGCAACTGTGGAACTGTTTTTGTTGCCTCTCTATTGCAGTCCCTGCACTGGCACACAAATGAAGCTGGTGCACGTTTGATTATTGGCTGCTATAACAAAATCCAGGTGGGCACATGACTGAAGGAATTACTGTCTGCATGTTTAAAAAAAATCACCTCATTTCCTTTAATTATTAAACTACTCCACACTAAAGCACTGCAGGTCAGTAGAATTTATCTGCAAAAAAGCAGCTGCTGCTTCATAAACCCCCATTACCTTTATTTCTTCTCTTCTGACATTTCTGTACGTTTTGGCTCTTTGGCAGGAGCAAAGCTGCTTTTTCACACTGACACAGGAACTGGGAGCTCATCTGTGGGGGCTCTCACTCCCCAGCCTGGGTTCAGAGCACTGAACCTGCCATGAGAAAAATCCCAGCTGTCCTGGCCCCAGAGCTGCACCCAGCTCTGCCCCAAAAGATGCAGTTAGGGCTGAGAAAAAAACCAACTGTTCTTTTATTTCATTCATGCCCACTGCTACCTGATAGCTTTTTGTGAAACGGTTGTCAAAACAAATCCTTTATTTAATAATGCTATCAACCAAAAGAAGAAAAAAATACAGACTTTATTGTAGTGCAGATTTTTTTACCCCAGACACAGTCCTTTCAAGTCCAGTTTTAGGATGCAAGAAAAAGCTCTCCCTTTAGAGATCTGATCAGTCTAACCATGACTAAGGCAGGGCTTTTTCCACGTATATAAAATCAGAGCATTAGCCAAAAGGTATTCAATACAAAAATATTACTTCTCTACTGCACAACTAGAGCAGAGGAATGTTCTAAGCCTTCAGTATAGCAGAGATGTGGAAGACCTGCTAAAACCCAGAGGATTTTCAAAAGGGGATTTGAGCGTCATTGTTACCAATGAGCAAGTGCAGAGGCAGGTGTGACACTCAGTCACCTCTGGTTAGCTATTGTGGACTTCTTGAAATTTCATTTTAGCTGTGCATTTCTGCTCTTGTGATTCCAACAGAGGCTGCTGCCTCCCCATGGGCAGGCTCAAAAGATAAAGGAACAAAGCAGGGAACTTGCACAGCACAAAGAAACAGATCCCATACGTGGAGCAGCTTCTGAGGCAAATTAGGACTCCTACTAACAGAACCAAATTGCTTCCTCTCTCCCTACTTTAATATACACCTTGCAAGAAGGAGCATTGCATTATAGTGTTTTTCCACAGAAAGAGAAGACAAGCAGTATGTGAGTCTGTGAACAGTCTGGGGCTGACATGTCAAGCTGCACTGAAAAAGGGGAATCCTCCTGCTGAATTCTCTCATTAAATTGCCCAAACACGAATCAATCCCTTTCAGTCAGTTCTCATTTATTGCTAACAAGCCAAGTACCTGCATTCTCAGGGCCAGATCAGCATTTTCCCAGCTCGTGCTGAAGCAAGCATAGCGTGAGAGAATGAGAAATAGCCCCCTGGTGAGAGTCCCTGTCCCACATGCCTGAGACAATACAGACATCTTCAGGAAGCTGAGCTTCTGTTCAGCAACAACAGCTTGATCAGGAATCCTCTCTGCTCTGTTCTACCCAGTCTAGGAACTGCAAGGTTCATAATCATAAAAATTTGTCTTTTCTTGCACCTCCTATCCAATATTCACTCCAACACAAATGCAGAGCTATCAGGGACCCAATTATGTCTGACTTAAAAATCACACCATGATTTTAGCTACCTCTAACTAGCCAGCTGCTACTCTTCTCTTCAGCACTGGAGCAGCTCTCTGGACTGTGAACACAAAGAGCTTGTTAACACATACAGCAGAGAGATCTCAGTGAAAAGATACAGACAGTCCATGAAACAGAGAAGCAATCTGCACTTTTAGTCTGTCACGTTGTCCACCAGCCTGGACTATGCTAATCACATCTCTCAGTGTGCTGTAAGAGCTGTCATTGCCAGACTGCACTTAATCACCATTCTTGCAGCAGCAGTGAACAGAGTTCATCTTTTTCCCTTTAATAAGAGCCATTACATCATTCTCCAGCATGGAAACTACGAAGTGGGAAGGTCAAAAAGTTCTTAATTAGAAGGATTTTTATTACTGTGATGGTTCCGTTCTAGCCTCAATAAGAGAGATCTGCAGTACAGGCAGCAAGAGCTGGAAGGCATCTTGGATATAGGAAGCACTGTTTGAAGCCTGTGAAAACAAAAATCAAAATACACACGAGTAACTACGCTACCAATCAGCTTTACTCACCACACACTCATTTCAAACAGCATTGATTATTGCACAGAAAAAACAGAAGCCTAGTGCTTGCTGGATTTTAAAGGTTTCATTCTAGAAATCAATTTTGTATCAAGTTTTTGAGGGGCTTTATGCCACTAGGCAAAAAAAGCAACTGGCTTAAAGACTGCCAAACAAGATCACTTCCAATTCAAATGCAGGATACTGTTCTCAGTAAGAGAAGAAAAGTGTTTATTTCTAAGTGAAGCATAGCATGCTGTGGCAGGAAGGAAAAACACATGAACATGAAACACCCCTTTCCTACCACACCTCAGAGCTCTGCAAGCTTGAGAACCAACTTAACAGTAAGGAAGTGTTGGGACTCTTGCATGCTGATTTCTGAACTTGTCTAAGGTTTGACTTTGGACATTTAAATTCTAAAAATGCAGGCTGATGAATTTAGTATGTGTCTTCTGACCCATCATAACTGTGAGCTGACACTCACTCCTCACTAAGTAACTCATCTCTTGTGCAAATCTACAGACATTTATCAAAACTTTCCGAGTTATTAGACAGGTAAGCACAATTTTAGACCATGGGTTAGAGAACTTGGCATGCATAAGGATCCTGAAGTGGGAAGAACCAGCATATCTATTGTTAAAGTATTAGCTTAAAGTTTTTATGTTAGCATAACTGACCTCCAAAAACACTCCAGTGATTAAGGGATTAAGCACATCTGCTTTCTCTTTGACCTGCAGAGATCAGACATACATTATCCTGATTGAAAATTTGATCACATTTCTTCAAGCAAGATAAAGCTAAATCCTCAGTAAGTTTAAAACCACCACTGCTCCCTTAACTAGAGGAAAGCTAAGCCACAAGCTTAGCAGCCTTGTAGCATGCAAATAAGAACAGAGTAACCTGCATGTGGCCAGCACAGGTTGGGTATGAATACACATCACATCTTCAAATGAGCTGGGGACAAGGGGAGAACCCAGAGATGATGATACAATCTTCAGTAACACCCGAGTGCTTTGGAAAATCCACAACAGGCTCACAAACCTTTTTTGCCTCTGTCTCCTTAACACTGTGAACATCAATTCCCACCCCCACTCCGTGCCAGGCTGAATGCAGCAGGAGCCTCTCAAAAGCTCAGCTGCCAAAATCTGAGGAACCCTGGCCCAGAAGATCAGTTCACAGGGAAACAACTACATATGTAAACATGCAAAAAAAAAAAAAAAAAAAAGCACTTAATGGCAAAGATCCCAAGGCTGTTATCAAATAACCACATCTCATTCCTAAGAACTGTGGTGTAACTCTTACCCCTGCAGTTGTTAAGCACGTTGTGAACTCTTTAGAGAAAGCTGACAGTTCTTTACACAGCACGATCGTCAGTCTGTGGAGGAAGACAGGGAAAACAATCAAGTAAACACAGTCCTCAAGATGAAGTTTCTTTCTGCATTTCTCTAAAACATAAATGCCTTTTTTCCATGCTTATTAAGTTATATTAAACCAAAATTGATATAGAAGATATAAATGGTGTATGAAGATTCAGAAGGTTCCCAAATAAAATAGAGTGGAAAGATGGGGAAATAAATAATTAAGCAGAAGATCTTAAAGAGCACTCAGAGGACAGACACATCCATTCCAGAAGGAACAGAACTAACTTGCCTTTTTTTACTGGCAAGTGTCATTTTCTGAATTAGAAAGTACTGCACATTTCAGACACGTGCCAAGTGTCTCCTGTGCAGTAATTTCGCTGTCTCACGTTCCAAGCATACTAAATGATTAACAGAGAGGTGATCAGGAATCACTTCTATACAACTGTTTTGTCATGTTTCAAATCTCTGCCTACTGACTAGCACAAGCTTAGGGCAAATATTCTTCTAGGCTACACAAAGCTTTCAAGAAGGGTTTCCTTTTTCTTACCAAGAAATGTCTTTAAGCTGGAGAGAGACAGCTGAGTTCTGCTAAAAGATAATGATGCCACCCATCACAAATTTACAAATTTGCCCAATTCCTAAATTTAAACACCTATGCATTATTCAAGAGCCCTGCATTGCATGGATTTCCAAAGAATTATTAGACAGTTTAATCAGTAATTATATGCTATCCATTTACTGAGAGATGCACTCACTGTGAAAGGGACTTGGCTCTGTCTGTGGCTGTCACCTCCTGTTTCTGACCATAGAGAAACAAAGCTGCAGTTTTGTGAAACATTTCAATGGAGCAGGCTGTCAGTTCTGCCAGGCTTCTTATGGCAAATGCATGAATATCCTGCAACAGTGACAAAAATTCCCCTTACCATACAAAAACGAGCAGCTTTTATTATTTAAAACAAGTCAATCACACAACATACTGTCACTACTCTGCCCTTTCAGGCCTCAGAACCCACACAGAAATAGAAACCCATACACCCTGTGAGTCACAACTCAGCAGCCAGATAAACATTCTGCAGGCAGATAATTATTTGCCTTGATTACTCAGTTACCTCTACCGATTTCTTAGCATCCTGGTCACCATCTCTGGATTCTACTTCTTGGTTTTCTTCACTTTCCTTTTCTTCTTTAGAAAGACTGCTGTTGAATTGTGCTATCCACTCACGAGCAGATGTCCTCACCTGTAGATGTGCCATAATATTTAATGACTGGAATGAAGCCCCCCTGCACACCACAAGACAATGGAGTATTGGCCCTCTCCAGAGGAAAGAAGCAGCTACAGCTCCTTTTGAGCTTCTGAGAAGAACCGGGACAAATAATCCCAGTGCCTTCAGGATTTTGCAAAAGTTTGGCTGCACTGATGTAGTTGAGGGCAGCTGTTTCTCTGGCACCAGGGGCTGGAGTTTACCAACAAGACCAGACTATCAGAGGTGCTTTAAAAACATGTCTGCAGAATGCTGCTGCCACTTGGTGGATCTGAAGGGTACTGAAATGATGCTAAGAAAGGTGATTCTTCCTCATACCAGCTCCTGAACACAGTAAAACCAGGTGCTTTGTACTAAGAGGAGGCCTTCAGTTCATGACTGTAGGTTTTTTCACTGTGGTGGCTGAAGGTTCACATGATTCTGCCCCATAAAGTTAAAGGCCCATCTCCTTTGCCTACCATTGCCAAAAGATCTAAAATATAGCTTGTTTTCATGCATTTGATTATTTTCACAAGCAAAGCAGGTGAAGAGAAGCCCTTCCAGCGAGGAAACTCTCCAGCTTTTAGAATATGGAAAATAACTCACTGTGATCACTTTTTCTGGCTTGGAGGAGATGTGCAATTCTGCAAACAGCTCTGTTACTTCTTTTGTGAACTCCTCGTCTCCTAAAGGACAGGAAAGGTTAAAGAATCCACACAAAGGACAGATTCAGGAATAAGCAGCACTTCAGTGCACAACTAGTTCTGCACAAGTCTGTCAACTGTTTCCTTTATTTCTCTTTGAATCATCACCTCAGGCAAGAATGCATCAAACCCAGTCTTTTCAAATACAATTTCTAAGGTAAGTTCTGCAAAGGTGGAGACATCAGTGCCTGAAGGTTAGTTCTTGCTTTCTCAATTCTGGTTTTGTAGCTAAGGTAACTCCTTTTTTTTTTTTTTAGTTTTTTTACAGGCAGCCTTTTATAACACACTAACTTGCACATCACCTTGGAGAGTCTGAAATATCACTTAGAGCCTATGGTTCTCCTATTATATATGGCACAGCAGATGTGAGATCCATTATGTGCAAATATAAAAGATACATTAAATGTTGAATGATAGCAAGTGCAGGTGTGTAAGCCCTCCCTGATGAGCATTTAGGTAAAAGCAATGCAAGAAATTTACATTTAAATCCATGTAATTCTCAAGAATCAGGGCTCTTCTGTGCAAAGGTACCTCTGAATCTTTTGCTCTGTGTGGCCAACTCTCATTTAAAAACCAAATAAAAACCCTTTTTGCTTTCCTACATGTTGGACAACTCTGTTCACAGTTTTTCCTTCCTGGTCAAGGAAACCCACTCTCTCTCTGAATTTGCATCTTGGCTCAGGGTCAGTTGTATGAACTGCCCATGAGTCAAACAACTCTAATCCTGCTCTGGCAATAAATCATTCCTGCTGTGGAATTACTGCACAGCAGCTTTCCAGAGATGAAGGGTGTTGCTACCTGTCATGCCCCTGGACACAGATGGCTTTAGGATCAAACATACAGCTAAAGAATAACTTAAATTTGGCATCATGCCCATTGCTACTGATCAGGGCTGGCTGGTTCTGCACTGAGGACTAGCTTCTCTTCTCAGAACCTGGGGCCCTCTTACCCTTCTTTTCTTCCTCTTCTTCTTCAAAGAATTCAGGTAAAGAAAATGCTTCTTTGAGTTGTTCCATTTCCTCCTTCAGTGTGTCCAAGTCCTCTCCAGAGAGGGCATTCAGAACTGCTTTCACCTGGTTAGAGGCAGCACAGCCAAAGAGAGAATCAATAAATCAACACCATAGGATGGAAAAGGCAGGCCAAGGCAGCAAAACTGTGGGTGTGAGGAGAGTAACCTGTGAAAAGCTGGACACCTGCAGGAACTGAGGCTGGCTGGGGTAGAGGGAATGGCTTTAGGAGCTGAGCACAGGACAAACTACTCCCAAGGTAAACACCAGATCCTAATGCAAGGATCAAAGTGACGTTCTCTAATCATTTTACAGCAAGTTCTGAGCACTTGATTTTACATGCATATACACATATTTCAAATCTTTTTTCCCTTGCTCAGATGAACTCAAAATAGAAAGCAAAATGCTCAAGGCCATTACCTTTGATTCACTCTCTCTGGAAAGCATCTCTAAGGCCTCCAGATGCGAAAGACCCTGAAACTCATCAAACAGTAACCCATAATGGGCTTTTTTCTCAGTAGCCATGGTAACCTCGGTAGCTGTCTGCTGCTCTTCTTTCTCCTTTGCCTCTCGTAAGACCTGAAAAAGAAAAGCAGAAGCCTCGTGACAGTGCCAGGAGATAGAGAATACAGGAGGAGAAGGCTTTTGGCTCAATAGCAAAAATGGTTGCTCAATGACAGCACCACAAAAGAAGGGAGAAGAGATGAGAGAAACCAATGGGGTGCTGATAGGGAACTGCTGTACCTGAGACAACGTGGAGGTTCTGTTTATTAGGCCCTTTGTTTTTTTGAATCCAGGGTCTCCCTCTGCTATTACATCCATCGTCTTTTTCCCGATGAATTCCAAGGCATCCAGACCTCCACTAATAACACTTTTACCCTAGGAATCAGATTTGGATAAAGACAGCACATAAAACTCAGAGAAGATTACACAATGGAAGAAATTGAATTGCGAGGGTTTTATCAGCAATCTTATGCTGGGCATTCACATAAAAGCCAAATTGGTCCTTGTCACCCTAAAATTCAACCCTAATAATCACAAAGAGAGCAGCAGCACATGGAAAGAGCCACAACACATTATCACCCAACAGCTTATTACAGCACCCAGAGAGCTGCAGCAATCTGATGGGAAATACATTTTTTAGATTGTGAACAAGCTGGTTCTCAGCACATTGCAGTATTTAGTTCTCATCCTTCCAATGAGAAAACACCAGACCTGTGGATTTTGATTGCTAACTTTTGTTCAAGCCTTAGAAGCAGAAACAGAAGCCAGCTTTCCATCTGCAGCTCTTTCAGATTCCCGGGCAAATTGACAAGACAGCAGATCACAAAAGCAGTTTCCAAGGGTAATGGCTTCCTTTGAAGTGCATTTCTCATGGTCACAGGAGCAAGCTGAT
Source organism: Pachycephala philippinensis (assembly GCA_013397055.1). NCBI lineage: Eukaryota > Metazoa > Chordata > Aves > Passeriformes > Pachycephala > Pachycephala philippinensis. The sequence goes on from VWZT01012213.1 coordinate 700,658, forward strand.
TTCCAAGCAAATTGGGCTAGTTTCACAGAGGTTTTTGAAGAGGAGAATGGATTTCATCTCTAGACATTTCTGTGGAAATCAGTGGAAATACTCCAGGAATGAGTCTGACCCTGCATTTACCTGAATGCTCCAAAGGAAAGGCGCAGAGATGACAGAGTACAGAGGTGACATGCACAGAGGTGACATGCACAGAAATGCACACTCTGCACAATCCACCACTAGGATTTTTTTGCTATGTACCAACATCCCGCACAGAACTATCCAAATTCAAGACATTTTTCACATTAGGTGCCAGTTAGAAGCAAGGCCCAGGAGAAAGGCTGTCTGAAGGTTGGAAAAGTTTCTCACCATGCATCCCACAAATGCCAAAATTAAAGTTTCCTCTTACAATGTTTCAGATGAAAGGCCAAAATCCCAAAGCTCCCTTAAACCCATTTTCTCCCATTCCCAACTCACTCACTGTGCTTTGGACAGCCGTAGAGATGGTTGATAAAACTTCCAGAGCCCCAGCAATAGGGAAGGAGCTGCCATCATCAGCTGCATCAGCATTGCTGGCAGCAGGATTCTCGCTTCCTGCATTACAAGGCACAAAATTAACTTCCTGACTTCCAAAAAAAAAAGATCCTGTCAGTCACAGAGTGGAGAAAATCAACAAACATCAAATACCACCCAGGAGCAAGCCTACAATTCAGATTATTTTCCTCTCCACTTTTCAGAGCTAACCGAACTAAGCAAGAGTATTATTTTAATGTTTTTATTATCAATCTCAATGTGCAAGGTGCACAGTAAGGTGATGTCATTTTGGGGCTGACTATATTATGAAAAACATTTCAAGGTTGCTCTTATGCAGTACAAAACTGACCTCCTGTAGAATCTTTAGACTCTGATGAGATTTCACTAGGACTGGGGATCCCAAGGGTTGTTTCTGCTTTTTCTATGACATTTGAAATACCTTGACCTAGAGCAGACAGAAATCAGAACAGAAACAGGATTAGAGCTGCATATTCTTTTTTATTATTCTGGATTCCTTCTGTTCAAAACAGTTTAACCAGCACTAAAACCTCCTTCTATCCAGCTTGCCTACCAATGTAATGAACCAAGGTTTCATCTCAGCTTTTAAATGAAGTTGTAAATACTGGCCGAGTACCAGTTTAAAATACCAGGTGAAAATTACACAAACGCCTTAAAAACTTGAAAGTTCTGTCTGTGTGTATCTCCTTAATCTCGCTGTACCTTTTGGTACAAGCTTTTCCCATTACTTGAACAATTCTCTTGACATTTTTCCAATAATGGCTGCTATAACTGAAATCCCCTCCTCTAGAAACAAGTTCTAAAGCACCAGCTTGAGACACAAAACATGATTAAAATATTTATCAAGCACCAGAAAGAGCCTTACCTACAGTAGCTACGGTAGCAGACGCAGTTGACAGAAGAGATTTCCCCCAGCTTCCCCAGTAGCCCCACCCTGTCTGAACTGCAGGAGGATCTGAGACCTTTAATGAAGAAAAACAGAAGACTGATGCAGGCATTACGGAGAGGAAAGGAAAAGAAGCAGCCTGTGATATGTGGCTTTTGTGCAGCTTTTTCATTTCAGAGAACAGCAATGTGAATTTTCAGAAAGGAGTGGGGCTTATGCTCAGAGTTCTCCTGTGTTCAAAGCCATGATATGTGAAGTCACGTCATTCTGAGGAAGCACAGGAACATACCTTGGTGGTTTCAGCTGCAGGCTTTTCTGTGGCAGCAGGCTGGCTTGGGGGTTTGGGTTCAGGTCTTTTCCGAGTCACGGGCACAGTCTCTTGTTCTCTCCCTTCATTACTCTCAGAGCAGCCAAGTTCCTCTGTCTTCTGTTCATTTTCATCTTTGTAAGAGGTTTCTTCTTTCAAATTTTCACCACTGTCTTCCTCAGACATGACTACAAACATCCATAGAAAGCAAAGCAAATAAAATAATCACGCCCTTGCACTTTGACATTAGTTCAAGAGCATCACGTTGGTGTTTTAAATAATTAAACACAACAGTGTTGCCACATATACCCGCATGTGTGTGCACCAAATTATGTCTGACTCGAAGAAATGTCATACTTGGAAGTTTAAAGTCCCACAGGGACACGTGGCTTTATCTAACTGACACACCCTCCTCGCAGGGGAAAAAAACAGTTTGCCAACTCTGAAAAACAAATGACGGTACAAAAGGGCCTCAGATAATCAAATCCATTACATCTTCCAGCAAAACAAAAGTGAAAACAAACCGCTTGGTATGGCTGCTTTGAGGAGTGCAGGATACAAACGGGGACAGCTGTCAGAGAGCCGAGCAGGCAGGGAGACAGCAACCGGGTCACTTCTGTACTCGGGGATGAGGACCGTAGGGCACGAACAGCCCCCAGAAGCTGCGATGTGCTCCAGCTGCCACAGCAGCCGCCGCAGCATCGCGGATCGGGGATGGGGAGCCCCTGAGCGGGGCTGTCCCGCTGCTCCCGGGGCCATGTGTGTGTCACCCTGCGGGCTCCTCCGGCAGCAGCTGCGGGTGAAGGGACCCGCACGGCCAGGCAGGGCCCAGCCGAGCACCCCCGGGATCACACCGGGGTGACGCCGTGTCCCCGGCCAGGCGCTCACTGATGCAATCGGGCCAGCTGCCACCGCCAACGGGGCATTGCTGGCCTCAAGCGAAGGAAAGGGACAGCTCCGGCTGGGCCTGGGGACCCCCACCCCACCTGCCCAGGACCCTCCATAGCGACCACAGCCCCCGGGTCACCCCTGCACCCTCCCCACCCCGCAGCCCTGGAGGCCTCCCTGCGCCTCCGCTTCCCCGGGAGGCCCCCACATTCCCATAACCCCCACAGAGCGCTGCCCCATATGGCACCCCCAGGTTCCCTAAACCTCCCCGTGGGGCTCCTGCCGCACAAGGAGCCCTCCAGGTGCCCACGCCACCCC
>VWZT01012213.1:703865-720206 GCA_013397055.1 Pachycephala philippinensis
GCAATAAGGGGCGGGTTTGGAGGGCAGCGAAGGCGGTGGAGGACCTCGAGGGGAAGCCACACGAGCAGCGGATGAGGTCACTTGGTCTGGTCAGCCTGGAGAACAGGAGACTGAGGGCAGAGCTCATCGGGGTCTGCAGCTCCTCCCGAGGGGCAGCGGAGGGACAGCTCCGAGCTGTGCTCTGTGTGACAGTGACAGGACCCGGGGGAACGGCTGGAGCTGTGTCAGGGGAGATTTAGGCTGGATTTCAGGGAACGGTTCTTCCCCCAGAGGGTGCTGGGCACTGCCCAGGCTCCCCAGGGAATGGTCACAGCCCCAAGGCTGCCAGAGCTCCAGGAGCGTTTGGACAGCGCTCTGCAGCACGGGGTGGGATTGTTGGGGTGTCCTGAGCAGGGCCAGGAGTTGGACTGGATGATCCTTGTGGTTTTCTTCCAACTCAGAATATTCTGTGAGTTTGTGTTTGTGGCATGACGTCATGCCCCAGTGACACCATTCCGCGTGACGTCACCCCCCGGTGTCCCGGTGCCCTCGGCTGCAGTGTGGTCGTGTCCCGTGGCGAGTGTCGCACTGCCACCACCAGCCCAGCACGACCAGGGCTTTTCCACAAGTGAACCTGGAGCGTACTGGGGCTGTGGGAGCAGGGTAATGCTAAGTGGAACTTTGTGTCTGATGGTTTTTAGCTGACAGGGCAAAAAAACCTGTTTTGGTGCACAGGCGGTGCTGTGTCGTGGCGAGTTACCCCGTGACAGGTGCCAGGCAGCCAAGGGATAAGCACGGCAAAACACCATGTCCTGTCAGGCAGCCAAGGGATGTGCACAAGAAAACACCAAATCCCATCAGGCAGCCTCACCCAGCGAGGCCGGCTGGGGTGTCCTGTGGATTTGCTCCTTAGGCTGGTTTTTGCACCATGGGTTCCCCCGCAGAGCTTTGGCTGGTGCCAGCAGAAGGTGAGCCCTCCCTGCGGCCTCTCCCACGCTGGGAGCACCCAGAATGGCTCTTGTCAAGACTGTGCTGTGTATGTTCATAAATCCCCCAAGAGTTCCTGTCTGCAGGGCTCTGCCAAATGCGTCTCCCTGGTTTGACAGAGGGTCAGAGGGGGCTTGCAAATGGTATTTCTGCAAGACATCAGCAGCCTGTGCTCTGTCAGGTGTGTCTCGGTTTATTGCCTCACGTTACTCCAGGTATGAAGTGATGCTATAAGCAGTGAATGTAAAACCATATAACTTGCAACCTCTTGGGCCCCAATCTTGCAGCGCCGTATAAATGTGTGTAATTTTAAGTACTATCAGTGCTTCCACTGACCTCAGTGGGACTACTTAGAGTGCTCTGAGTTAGACACAAATACACTTCTTCAGGGTAGGAGCCAAGGATGACTCACACAAGCACATGCATCACAGATTTTTATCTTTCCACTGCTATTTGTTGTTACAACTTATGGTTTAATAAAGGTTAAATGTGTTGAGCTCAGCTTCAGGTTCAGTTGTAAAATAGCCAGTTCCTATTCTGGCATATTTCATCTTGCTTGAGCTTAACACTTTGTTGAAGAATTGTGATGTTGGCACTGATCGCGCTTTATCCTTTTTGGGTCCTTTATCAGCTCCAGCAGCTGTTTTGCATAAGTGCAATGGATGAAGAATATGGATTTTGCAAATCATTTTATTGTTCCCAGCACTCGGCAGCGAGAGATCATTGTCTGCTTAGCAATAATGGCTTTTCCAAAAGACAAACAATTTCTAATAAATCAGACCTCGAAGAATTTAATAGTAAAATTAAATGACCCATCACCAATGGTTTATGCATTATGCAGGCTCGGTGCAAGTATAGTGGAGAGCATATGCAATTACTGAAGATAATTATTCTTATGAGGGAAAATGTTGCTGAGTATTTCTTGTGTTAAATAAATGAGTGAGATTCATAATGTCTTTTAGGAGAAACGTCACAGACGCTTGGAAACCTTAACAATTCAAATTTAATAATTTCAAATGACAATAGCACAGGCAGAGTACAAGAGGCACTGGGATTATTCTCTAATAAATCCAAAGTACCAGTTGGGAGGTTATTGTTTTAGAAGACTGTAAGTTATTATGTGTCTGTGATTCGAGGGTGAAGATGAGGGTTTGTTAAAAAACTCGCGTCAGTTTTAACTGCATCAGGTGCTGTGAAGTCAAGTCTGATGCATGCAAAAGCTTTTAAATGCATTTTTACCTAAAGGCAGCTGGGTCGTGGGGTGATGTCAGCTGAAGGTCTGGGACCACAGCACCTCACTTGCCACCGCAAGCTGTGACAGACCTTTAAAGCAACCCAAATGTCAGTGGTCCACAAACTACTGCCAGTCCACAGCCTGCCTGCGAGGAGCCTGCACAAGGTTACCAAAACAAGCAGGTCAGTGTCAGCAGCCTTTTGCAGGCTCTGAAACACTGAAAATACCAGGGATCTAACAATGGAAGGTTAAAACCACTCCCTCAAACAGAAGAATGGTTGTTATCAACAGCAGCCTCAGTACTGGGTTCTTTTCAGACCTGTGCTGTGGCTGTGGATGGGATGCTCTTCTCCAGAGGCAGCAGGACTCAGTAACACTTTCCCTAAAGTGTAGCTGGTGAAAAACGGGAATGAAAGAGGCCTTGGTAGTGGTTTTAACTGTTTAGCTGTGGGAAAGTAGCTTCTCCAGCACAATGGTATAATTGAGTTCTCTGCACTAGTCTCATCTTAAATGAAAGGACAAGAGGCATGATAGAAAACAGAGTGGGGCCAGTGATTTAAAAAAAAAAAAAAAGCAGATGAAGAGATTGCTGTTTACAGAGAAACAAGTAGGGAGCCTGTTTTCCAGTTTCTCTTGCAGGATTCAGTGGGTGAGTTGGTTAGTCAAGCTTGAAGGAGAGTTGGACACAGCTGTCTTCTTTGCCTTCTTTGTTAAACTGGTTTTGGCAATAGCCGCAACAGAAATGGAAATGGGTCAGATAACACATTTCTCATCAGATGTCAAGTCTGGAATCTGGTTTGACCTTCGGCAAATTAACTTTCACTGAAAAAAATTCCCAGTCTGGATAGCATCCTATGATCAGAATTCCCCCTTTTGAATATGCTTAGTTTGTCTCTGATGAAAGACAATTACTAGAAATCACCTGGTTTTATGCATATTACATTATTTTTCAAAGTGCTTTAGATAGTGTTAACTAGTAATTTTAGAAGGATGAAAAGTGTCTCCATTATTTATTAAGTGAATGAGTCCCTTTGTGTTGTGATATTTATGAAATTCCATTTCACTAACATCTGTTATTTGTAGAAGAAAAGATGATAAATTTGAAGTCACACAGACAATGGTATGAAGTGAGATGTTCTTTAGGATAACATTTGAGCTTGTGGCTTCTGTACTTTGTAAATGGTTTTTTAAGGCTCTGTAACAGTCTGGATGGAATCATAACTTCAGGGAACACATATTGGATTAGAAATTTTCTTGAATCAGGCTTCCAGGAAAATTGATTACAGATTGTCTCTTATCAGTGTCATCTCATTTTGTTACAAGCTGGTTTTATTCTGGCTTGTAAAAAAAGAAAATCTGTGTGTGCAAAAGACAGAAAATTAAAGGCTGTATCCTAATGTCTTAAAATAACTTTTGTACACATTAATTTGAAGAGTATCTAGACAAAACAATTTTTCACATTGCTGTGAAGTTCAGGTAGAGAAGACAATGAAGAATATATGACTGCTGAGATGTAGGAGCGTAAAGTAAAAGATTTTCAACAGGAGCTCATTGTAAAACAAACAAGAATAACAGGAAGCAGACTTAGAAAATGCAGCAGCAACAAGAGAGATTGCAAAAAAGGAAGTATATGTAGACATCAGTGTCCTGGTGTTCAGAACGGGGCTTCCTCTTCTGGCTGTAGATAACAACCAGGAGACTTTTCCAAGTAATTAAATCGTATTTTGTAGTATTTAGACATCTAATACCAACTGTGCCCCTAAAATCCAGTAAGTAGATGTGAATGCTAAAAATCAGATGTGTGTGTGCGCTTTGGTTTTTCTGTGGATGGTAAATGAAAGACTGGCTTTAGAAAACCAGGGCTTAAAAGCACTTTGATATTGGTGGTGAGGGAGGCAGAAATTACATCCTCTTTCTCGCTTTTCTTCCTCTATTAAGAAAGCACTTTTTCTCCTGTAACAAATGCAGAATCCACTTTTAAAGATAATTGTGCATTTCGAGTAGTCTGAACAATTTGTTCTTTTTGTAGAACCTTTTTCCCCTTCATGATTATTGTTCCGGAGATTATTTATCTGGTTGGGAAGATGAAAATCTAGTGGACTGGAGGTTGTGCTAATGCCTTCTTACCCTCATTTTATTACTGTGTTCTGAGCAAAGCTCTGATTTGGAACCTCTCAGCTGACAGTTTATATTATGCTAATTGAAATCTGTTTACTGGAAATTAGATTTGAATACATGGTAACCTTGCTGTCATTAATAAACTTATTGCTTTATCTTTTTTTTTCAGTTGTACTTCCAGTTTCCACTTCAAATATTGATGGTCTTGAAAGTGCATTTGGATCCCAGACATTTTCCATCACGGAACAAGTCAAGAGCCTCCTCTCCTATCTCAGAGCAATACAGGCAGCTTAAGATCATATGACCTCATTTCTCCAAATTAAATGAAAGAATTTTCACTAGCTTTCCATGAAGCTCAGCTATTGCCTGTTAATTTTGACTGTTAGTGCTGATCTTTCAGTTGGATTCACAGTGGAAAATGTAGCTTTTAACAGGACAGTTGCTTTTGGGTCTTTCAACGCATCACTTCATGCAGTGTCTCAAGCTTTAATAAGTTCTCCAGCACACCATGATATCATAGCCAAAGAAGGGACTAGTATTTTAATTGAATGTAAACTGAACATCAGCCAGTATGAACATATCCTTTGGTATAACTCCAGAGGACACCTGCTTGAACAGAAAGATGAAGGTGAGTTTTCCTGCTGTTTTCTATCCATCATTATTCCCCTTTTATACAGTATTGGAAAACCCCTGGGACTTTATTATAATTTTCTCTTCCTGTCCTCCCATTTTACAATTGGGAGATAAGGAGAGAGCAAAACAAAGCCCTTTGCCCTCTGACATGTTGCGTGGGAATTACACCTGAGTACTTCTGTTCCAGCCCATCCATCCTGCTTTGGTGCCCCACAGAATCACGTTGTTCAAGAGTCATCCCAGTATTCCATCCAGAAGAAATGAGTCTTCATCTTATCCAATACTAACTGATGGTTTTATTTATTATTGCTCTGGTTTAAATTATATTTTTACAAATGCATGAGTTAAACACAGTTCTCCACAACTTGTGACCTTATGAGCTGGCATTTGGTGCTTTAATTTTGTTACAGAATATTTTAAAACATACTAAATACGTTTATTTTTTGGTTTATGCACCAGTGAGACTGTGGAAAGTAATGGCCAACGATGGAATTCATGCTATTTAACCCTTTTGAACTGAAGGGAAATATATTTTCCTAGCCATTGGTTCTTATAGTTTTGTCCCTGCAGTTTTCAATTAAAAAAAAAGTTTTAGAGATGCATGTGTTTTTCTCTGTTAGTATTAATGAAGGTCATCGAACTAATTGATAGGATCTTGTTGGAGGCCATCTTTCTGCCTTAAGTGTTCTGTAACCTTTTTGTAGTTATAATGCCATCTGGAGATTAGTTCAAAGTAGAGTAATTAGAAGAAATGAGTTATGAAAACAGTTTTCCCCCATGTTATAAATGCACAGCAAATGCTGTATAAAGCTTCTTGTATTGATTTCTTTTTACTTGGGTTTTGCATGTCAGCACTGCATGCTCAGCAGAAAACCGTCTCGAGAAAATTCTGGGTTCTTTTGCCAACAGAGCCATTTACAGACTGATCTTTTTCATGGGTCACTTGACTTTTGACTCTGAACGTATGGAAAATTAGACTTTATAGAAGACAGTCTTTTAACATAGGGTGAGAAGCCCTAGTTACGAATTAGGATCCCTGTCAGGAAGAACCAGCAGGCCAGAAGCACACTGGAAGGTGCAGATGAGAGAAGGAAGTAAAACCAGTGTAGCAAGCATGCAGAATAATTTATCATTAAACAGTAGGATTGGTAAGTGGGTTATGGCTTTCTGTGTCACAAGCATGGAAAGGGCATTTCAGTCCTTGGTGTACTGTTACTATGCTACAAGTGGCCTGCTTACTGCCAAGCTTTGACTCCTGTTGATGTTTACCCTGGGATTTTTGTTGCATGAGCTCTGTTTATTTCTTTCCCCTCTGCAGGTGACCGGTGGAGGATTGCTGATAATTCCCTCAACATCACAAAGGTCAGCTTTGCTGACCGGGGCCGGTACACGTGTGCAGGCATTAATCATAACGGGACCTTGTACTACACAGTCACCCTGAGGGTTATCTTCACCTCGGGGGACATGAGCATCTACTACATGATTGTGTGCCTCGTTGCCTTTGCCATCACCCTCATTTTGAACATCACCCGCCTGTGCATGATGAGCAGCCACCTCCGCAAAACGGAGAAGGCCATCAACGAGTTCTTCCGGACGGAAGGGGCCGAGAAGCTGCAGAAGGCTTTCGAGATAGCCAAGCGTATCCCTATCATCACATCTGCCAAAACGCTCGAGCTGGCCAAAGTCACTCAGTTTAAGACCATGGAGTTTGCTCGGTACATCGAAGAGCTGGCCAGGAGCATTCCCCTCCCGCCTCTGATCCTTAACTGCAGGGCGTTCATGGAGGAGATCTTCGAGGCCGTGCGGGTGGACGACCCCGACGAGGTGGGCAAGGAGGACAAGCAGCCCCCCGGCTGCGGGGCCCAGGCCGCGCTGTTCCCCAGGAACCCGGAGATGAAGCGCAGCGATTCCCCGGCCGGGGACTCGGACGATGGCTCCATGAGCGAGCAGGGCCAGGAGATCGCCGTGCAGGTGTCCATCCACCCCCAGTCCCAGGGGCAGTGCATCGACACCGTGTCTCACGACAGCTGCCACTCTGTGCCTGCCGAGGAAGGCACCTGCTGAGCCCAGTGATCCACAGCGGGGTGAAGGAAGCTCGGGTGATCCAAGGATACTGTGAGAAAAGGCTCTGCCAACAAGCCGCCTCAGTCCCATGTGCACAAGAGTTTTCCAAATTGCAAGGTGCCAGAACTAGTTCTGAAGTGTGTTATTTTCTGTCAGTGTTGATTTAACAATTCCAGTCTGCTAGAAAAGGCCGTTTGGAATATTGTGTGGGGGCTTTTCTTTCTAAAGCAGGCTTGCTATATTTAAAATAGTTACAAAACAGGAATTCTTTGTCCTTGGCTCCTTGGTAGCTTTTGATACTTCAGATCTGTGTGAGAAGTGACCAAGCTGAGCAGTACAACTTGCAATAAGAACTTTTCCTTTGTGAGCTCCTTCTTTCTTCACGAAGTTGAGCTGAAATTCCTTTTGAGTCAGTGTTGTTGTCCTGATGAATTGAGTTCTGTGCTCTTTTTGAGTTGCCTCTTGGTGCGTGTAGCCCATCAGAACCATGGTGAGCTTGAACAAATCTGTTTTGTGTCGCGTGCTTCTGTGTTGCTATCAAAATGTACTGTACTTAGGAAAAGAATAGTGCCAGGATCTGCTGCTGGATTAAACTAATTGTTGTACTTCAAAGCAGCTTAGAGAACAACCAGGAGGTCTCAGTTTTCTGTGCATCTGCAGGAAACTTGTGTGTATTCTAAAAGCTTGTTGCTTAAACTTGGTGCTGATTGCCAAAGCGCCTTACCCTGGTCCTGTCCCACAGAACAGAGCAGGGACAGCACTGCTGGCACTGCCTGGCTTTTGACTTTGCTGATTTCACTCACTATAGAAAATCCAAAGTTTTATGTTGTATTTGACATTGCCGTGAGAAAAGGATGGCAGTAATCACATAGTGGCATAACTAATAAATGAATTTATCATCTACAGACAGGTGTCTCAGGCACATCTTTCTGAACAGCATTATAATAAAGCAGGTGAAAAGTAGTGACACTGAGTCACTGTGCTCTGGCTGCTCCTGTCAGAGGCAGTGGCAGAGAGAGTGGGGGCTGGCTGAGCTCTTTGCCAGCCACTGTTTGCGGGAGTGGAGTCGCTCACTGCTAGAGCCCAGCCTCATGTGCTGCAGAGGTGGCAGAAGGGAGAGCTGCAGGTGCTGACATACATACACACACAAGTACTTCACCAAGGATCTCCCACCTGGCTTCCTCAGCTGTGGAGATCCAGCCTCCAGGAACCAGAGTGCAGACAAGAATCTACTTTCTTCTTCTACTCTTTGGTGCTGAATTTTTTTTTTCCTTAACATTTGTAAGTTGTATCACTTAAATAGCATTTTATATCCTGTTGAGATTTAGTAGATGTAAAGCTTGTAAGCACTCCACAAATTAATTTCTTACAACTACTGGAAGCATATTGCCATATAATTTTAACAACTTGGCAACAGGAGCGCCATTTAATTTCACACAACTCTTTTTTCTTTCCTTATTATTACAGAAATGTCAGTTGAACAAGTGATTCTGGAGGGCTGCTCAGGATTCTTAAGAGGATTTGACATTACATTTACATGAATAGAGGTGGAAAACAAGCAGGCACAGTGGTAATAGCAGGGTGGGGCTGTCTGTGGTAATGCATGCTCAGAATGAAGGGGCTGAATGAATTGTAGTTACCATATCAGAGAGAGGGAAATGACAGCATCTATTACCATTTTAAACTACCTTCTGAGGAAATTCCTGCAGTCAGCCACCAGTTAAATCACCCTAGTTGCCTTGGGCCTGTTGGGTAAGAGTGGTGTTTGTCAGGAAGGAAATTGCTGGCCTTTATTCTAGTAACATTCCCACCAGCTTGGTGCCGTTTCCAAGACTGTAGCAAACTTTATCTGCTTCAGGGGAATAAAGCTTTCTGTACACTCGAGTAGCTGCCTCAACAGTGACTTCTTTTTTTGCTTCCATAGTTTGATGGCACTTTATGTCCAGGTGAAAAGTTTGTATAGTTTTGTGTGACCTGTCTGGTTTCTTTTAAGTTGTTTGAGGTTATCAGTGTTAAAAGATACTCTGTGGATAAATTCCTATTTCTGTTAGAAGCTGCTGGCTTCACTTCGGAGCTACAATGGGTTCTGCAGGTTTGTTGCACATGTGTGAGGGGAGATTTGGGAGTTTGCACCTTTTAGGATGTGCTGGTAGAAAGAGGTGAAGGCTACAAGAGAGAATGATCTGTTTCAATCTCCTTTGTGCCACAGGCCATCAGAATGTATCTGCACCTGCCTTATTTCCCTATGAACAGCTCTCCTTGCTTCTGTGAAACTGTTGCATGATACGCAGCAGTAGCACATTGGATGTGTCACCCCTAAATACACACACAGTGAGATGCCACTACAAAATCTGAATTCTAATTGCTTCCTAAGAGGCAGTTGTGATTGACAAATGTCACATCAGAAGTGGCAGCTTACAGGCAGCAGAATGACACTGGAGGTGTGTCAGATAGGTGTCAGGAGAGCAGTTTCGAGACTGATTTTATCTCTTTTTTTTGATTTTTAGACTTTATTTATGTAGCTCTGAGTTCTTACTAAGCACAGTTACCTGGTGTCTTGATGCATCCTGCTGTCTGAGAGGAAAGAACGACCATGCATAAAGGTCCTCAGAAATGCAGTTGCAGTGTCAATTTCTGGATAACAAAGCTGAGAGTTTTCCTGAATTACTACCGTATTTTGTTCCTTAAATTAATTTCATTCCTGGGAAGGAGGTTGTTTTGTAAGGATTTGGGTATATCAGGAGTACCTTCTGAATGTAGGAACTGGTCCTACTCCCACTGAATTCAATTAGAGAGGATTTGGAGCTCTGGTGCATTTCATAGGATTTTTATGCATCTAAAAGCAAGACAACGGTGATGTTAAATGGTAAAAGTGATTTCCAGAGAATGCAATTTGACACCAGTTTCCAAACAAATTGTGAACTATTCTTGTTACCCTAAGAGTTGATGTGTGCACTTAAATTTCTTTGACGAATCTAACTGAACATTAACATTGAAAGTGTTTCTCTCTTAACATTTTGTAGGATGAGGAGAATCTGCAGTGGTTTCGTTGCTTTAAACTAAAGTCTTTGACAATCACAAGGCTATTCTATCTCTTCTTTGTGACTTATTTTAAAAAACATAAAATCTACTTGTTATCCAAGAGTACCTAGAACTAACTTTGTAGTGATTATTTGTATTACCTGGATTGTAATGTAACTGTTTAATGTAACCACATAGGATTTCGTACTTTCATAAAATGAATTGGTAGATTTGCAAAATAAATTGAAAAGAAAAACCTTGTTCTGGTGGTGTTTTCTGTTTTACAAGTGAGGAGTGCCTGTCTCTCCAAGGCTATGTAGCAGCTGTATTCAGCTCAGCAGAATGTTGTTAATCAACCTGACAGAGGTTACTGGAATAGTCACTCATCTGAAGGACCATTCCTGCGTGACATCACTGTCGTTTTTTTGTCTCAAAGTCCTCAAGAGCATCTAATAATTGTTCCCAGCTGCATATACAGTTACAGACCTGAAATGGTTTCAGGAAGGCCCTTGTTTACTTCTTTGTTTCACACTCTGTGTGTGACCTTCAACCACAAATCTGTTTTATTTGTTCTTACCTTTTTCACATGATTGTACTACTCTACATTGTAAGCACTTCTCTTTTTGTAATCCCTCACCCCAAACACCAAAAATCCACCTTGCTAAGAAACCCTCTGAAGTGCCTTCCATGGGGGTGTGCAAGTGGGAATGAGAGCAGAATTCACCCACAGTGCTTTTAAAGAAGAGTCTCTGGTTGCCAGTCCCTGCACAAGGCAGATAATGGCATTACAGCTGAATATTTGGGGATTTTCCCATGAGAATCAGCTGCCTAAAGGAAGAATTATTGCACCCATACTCCTCAGGCTAGGTCAATACTCAGTCAGCATCTGCTTTCTATCTCCTTGTTATGAGAGCTGCATTAATGATAACAGTTCAGTTTTTTAAAGCTCCTGTAATGTGACCCCTCATGATCCTATTCACAGTGAACAAATTCAACTGCATCCATTTAGGGCACTTTTCCATCTGGTAACAACAGATCGTTGAAAAGGAAGCTGCATTAAGGATGATTGTACTTTAGTTTTAGGTGCACGCCTTAAAAAATACATTTTTTTCTTAATGTTACAGCACTTTTGTGAGTGAAGCCTCCAGCTGGAGACACAGTGGAGACGCCACAGTGTCATTCAGCTCAGGCAAGTTACAGCTTTATCGACTTCCCTTCAGCCAGGTCATTTCACACCAGCTGAGTCTCTCTCCTCTTTTTTTATTGGATAGCAGCTCATTCAGATGTCTCCAAATACTGCCAGCTTTTCTGCATGTGGAAGTGAGAATTACACCATCATTCAAAAAAAAAAACCAAAAAAAACTGTTCTGCTAGATGCTGAAATACCAAAAAAGCCCTAAAAGCTGGAAAGTTGTTCTTTATCCCTGGTAAAACAGTACCTATTCTTTGGCCACGCCTGGCTGCCAATGAGCGCAATAATACTGAGCAATTAAGCCTTTCATTTTCGTTAGGCTAATTAATTGTTTGCACAGTGCCCTGAATATGGAATCATTTTCCTTTTGGAAAGAATAAAAGGATTAGAATGGCTTTATCCCAAGTTGCTCGGAACGTATTTTATTTATTTAATGGGAGAAAAATCCTCTCTTGCCCCAAACGCAAACGGCACACTCGAGCGTTACGGCCGCACGGGGACGTTTCCATCGGCGGGGATGTGAATGCATCCACATATGTCCATCCATCTGCAGCCACGCTCCATATGGGATCCGGGGGTTCTGCTGCATGGCAATGAGAGGGCAGAGGCTGGAGCCACGCCGTGTGTGCTGCCGGGTTCGGATGGCAGCGCTGTCAGGGGCTGGAGAGGGAGGAGCATCCCTCGGGTTTCAGCTGCCCACGGCACCCCGGTCTCTGTGAGCTGTGACAGCGCTGGCAGGGCCGAGCTCTGCGCTGGGCACTCTCTTGAGAGGTTTGTACTGAGCGAATCCAAGGCAAATGGAACCTGGGCTGGGATTTCATGAAGAAGGGACCCAGTGGACACAATATTGCAGAGGCTATTGCCAGCTCTTCTTCATGTTTGTCCTGTTGAGTGCCTCTGTGCAACCAAGTTATTAAATTTATATTTCATATTAAATGATCCTACAAACTTGCAAAAAGCCATTTCAGTGGAAAGCAAGGGGACATACTCAGCTCTGAGTGCAAGGCAGAGGCTGCCATCACACAAACTTCCTCTGAAGGGGTTGGAGATAACTGGCTGGAGTTCCTCCTGCCTTCCCTGCTCCCTGCTCTCCTGTGAGACCTGTTACGGTCCATCTGCAAGGGTTGAAAGTGAAAATTCTGTCCTGTGCTACTTCCTCTAAAGATCAGGACACTGAGAACAGCCCTGGGTTTGAAGGGAGCATGAGAGGCCACCCAGGACGTGCTCTCAGCCACAGATGTCCACCCTGGCTTAAAAACAGCCACTGGCAGAGATGTCACATCTCCCAGGCAATCTGTTCCCCTGCTAAACTCCCCTGACTACTGGGAAGATTTCCCTAATATCTGCCCCAAAGCATCTCTTAATGCATCACCCACCTCGTCCTTTCCATGCCTACTGCTGCTACACCTGCAGCCCAAATCAGGGCCACCCCAAACATGCAGGAGCTGGAGGGCAGCACAAAGCAGGAGCCATGCTTGGATTTGTGTGCCAGCCTTGCCTGGAGAGATCATTCTGTGTTCAGCCTAAGCCTGCAGAATTTAACTGAAAGTCAAACTCCTTTTGTTTATTTAATGCCTGGATGTCTGAGTGTTGCTTCTTGGGCTTTGGACCTTCTTGCTGTCTGTGCTGGGTCATGGAAATGTCCCTGACACCAGTGCTGTTCATATCAAAGGAGTAACTCCAATATTCTGGGTGCAGCAGTCTCGTGATAGCTTTGTACTTACATGTGATAAGGGATGGAGAGCAGCCACTGCAAAGCACCTGAGCCTGTCCCACCATTATCTCAAGAGATTTTCAGTATTTCACTTGCTTTCTCTCCTTGGTGTCTTCACTTTGGTGCATCAAAATATTCAGAGTATCTCACCTGGTCAGGGGGAGAATCCCAAGTTTTCTTTTTCCTTTCTTTCTTTTTTTTCCTCTTGTGAGTTTTTCTCAAGCTTAACTCTCCTAAGTAATGACTAGGGAGGAAGACAGTGGACCAGAACAGACATGAAGGAGTTTGGACAACTGTCCTAAATTAGAGGACAGGTTTGCTTTGGAAATCCTATATGCATCACACTCTGTTACAGAAAGTTGGCTTTAACAGCAAATCTCTTGCAGCAGGGTGTCACTTCACTTCCACAGATTACTTGAAATGCTTTATTAATTTGATGACCTTGTGGGCTCTCAGAAAAAGCCATTTCTCAGTGTTTTGGGGAAAGAGAACTTCTCTGAGCTAAAGGGACTGTTTTGTTGCACAGATTTATTGCTTGGCTGACTTAATTCACCATTCAAAGACGATGATTTTTAGCTGCTGGGCAGTGGGCCTTGCAATGTTGAAGCTAATTAACTGCTAGAACTCTTCTGGGCAAGGCTCTTTTCTTACCGGGTTTGGGGGGCTTTTTTTTAACCCACAGATATAAAGCAAACAGGATCCTTGGAACACAGGTTGCATGGATACGGTACCAGCACAGACACAGCCCCGTGCTGGATGACTCCGTGTCACAAAGGAAGAAAGGCTGCCAGCTGTCCCCTGCCAACATGACACTGCACAAAGGTAAGAGCAGAAAAGAGACAGCATCTGAAGACAGGAGGCAGGAAGGTGCCAGAGCCATGACAAAGGGAGAACTCGGAGAACAGCAAGAGAGGTCTCCACTCGACAGCTCTGGACCCACAAAGACCTGAGCTCTGGACCTGGCTGGCAGGCCGAGGTCAATGGCTCTGCAGCTGGAGAGCCCTCGCACCTCTCTCCCCTTCCTTCATTCCCACTCCTGGTGTTGCAGGCTGTATTTCTGAAAGAACCTTGAACCTCATGGCTCAGATAGATCTAAAGGGCTGCAGTGACTGCTGACAGGACCTCATCAAAGCCTTGAGAGGGAAGACAAGGAAGGGAAGAGGAGGTCTCTCTTTGTCAGGATGCACCTGGCTGCAGGAAATTACCGATTGTTATCCCATCAAGGACTTCTGCTCATCAAAGTACTTCCTGTGAGAAGTTTATAACCCCTGCAATATTTCCTGGTGATGTCTAAAGATGGCATAAACGGGTCTAGAAGCTCAAGCAGAGACAAATTCAGTGTCTGGTGCTCCTTCCTACCGCGTTTTTGCAAAGCACTTCTGCCTTGCTCCTTGCTCCGAGTCCATAGTGCAAGTGAAATATAAATCGCTGCTGCTGACTGAAAGCAGGGAATCCCTCACTGGCTCCAGGGAGCTCCCCGTCTGACTTTCTTCCTGACAGTTTGATTACCTTCATCATCATTTTTAAATGCAGAGCTGCAAATACCATTAGTCGTCATACAGAATGGCAGTTCTCTTGACATGCCCCAACCACAGTGACCTTCTTTGACTGGCAGCAGGGAGCACAGGCCAGCCTCTCTTCCTCCTGTGAGTTTGGGCTGGGAGTGTCAGCCCCAGCTGTCAGTTCCCCTTTATCTCATTGTCTTCTTCCCTGCATTTCAATTCCAGTGTTTCCAGGATTTCCAGTCTTCTTCTGAAGCCTCACAGTCTAGTTGCTCATTCCTGAAGCACAGGAGTATAGAGCAGCACCCCTGGGTGTGTGATCAAGGAAATCTTTTGTCACTTGACTTGCTCTGAGCAAAAGGGGAAGTGCAGAGGATCAGCAGCATGTGGGAGAGGAGACCTCTGCTCTGGATGCTGGTGGAGCTTACCTGGCCAGGAGCTCCAAATGGACCATGAGGTTTTCTGTCTGCTGATTGTCTAGGTGAAGCAAGAGGACAGTTAGTGAAGGTTTGTCACAGAGAGGTTTTTCAATTAGAGAAAACAAAATTTGGTGGCTGTGAGAGTCCAAAATAGCACCTTGGGATATGTTGTACTCATGAGCTGCCCCACCTCTTAGCTCTCAGCCAGAGCATGTTCCAGCATCCCCTGGCTTGGAAAGGTGTCCTTAGAGGCAGTACAGAACACAGTCTGGGTGTGAAGGGACAGTGCTGAGGGCTGACCATGACCCCTCAGGCATGGGGACAACGGCACAGACCAGTTCTCTTCAGTCCCTGACACTTCCCGGTGTGCCAGTGAAGCCACCCCTGGAAAGGAGCACACATGGTCCACATCCGTCACTTTCCATCCGTCCCTGCTGATCTCTCTTTGCCTGTGAGCACCTGTGTTTTGCTTCCCATCAAACTGTCCTTGGAGTGACGCAGCAAAGTGCCAGGTGTAGCGAAGGCTTTCTTTTGTTCAGCTGAAAGGGAGCCTGGGTCAAGGTTTTTCCGTGCCAAGCAGAATCCAGAGACGAGAACACGCAGGTGAGCTCAGAGCCAGGGTCTGGGCTGACAGCGGCAGCGGCAGGAGAGGCAGCACCACGCCGGGGACCAGGGAAATGCGGATAACAAAGGGAGATGCAGGCGGGGGGTGGGATGGGAAGCCGTGGGGTCTCTCTCGGTGCAGTTGTTGGGTGATGGGGACACACCAAGCCAGGCAGCAGTGCCCAGGGCAGGGCCGGGCAGCAGCTCCTCGCCTGGAGCCCCGCGAAGCCCCGCTAGAGGCAGCTCTTGGTTTGCTCTGAGCGCGGAGGAGCAGCGAGCGCTGTGCCCGGGGACGGCGCTGCGGGCAGGAGCGATGGAGCTGCTGCTGCCTGCCCCCAACACGGCGCTTCCTCCACCGGGGAGCTGCAGCCCCTCGCCACAACCCGCCCGGGTCCCACAGCACACTCGGCAGCCGCTTTTCTCCAAATGCAGTGTGTTAAAGCCTGGATGGCCGTGGGAGCCAGCCTGAACCCAAAGGAGGAGGGGTTTTAGGGACATGGGGGGCTCAGGGGGTTGAGGTCGGCACCTGGGAGCAGCGATATCCGAAGGAGAAGGTTGGAATTGGAGCTGCGTGCCCCCGTCCTGCCCGCACCGAGAGCAATTCCCACCGCTGGCATCCTTCAGCAGGAGGTAAAAGCCAGCGAGGGATGGATTTGGTTTGTCCTTTTTTCTCTGTAGATGAACAGATCCAGCTCTTACTGAAGTATTTAGTGATCACAGCGACTTAATTGCATGGGGGAAACATTTCCTGGCAATTACTTCTGCGCCCGTCTTGGCTCGCTGGGTGTTTCCCTTCGCACGGCGGATGGCAGGAGCATCCTGCCACGGCACACAGCGTTCCCGGGGGAGGGCAGCCACAGCCCGGCTGGCACAAG
>VWZT01012213.1:729929-760233 GCA_013397055.1 Pachycephala philippinensis
TCTTAAAAATGAGATGCTCAGGGGCTCAGCTCCCACTCGGGGCTCGGCTACGAGAGCCACACACACGCTGCAGGAGTGGGTCTGGGGAGCACACCACCGGCAGCTGCTGCGGACACTGCAGGGAGGAGAAACATCCCAGGGTTTGCTCCTCACCTCCAGGGCGAGAGGTGGGGGCAGCGGGAGCCGTGTCCCCTCGGCAGCGCTTTGTGCGATGAAACGACAGAGCAGCTGCGGCATCGGCTGCCCTGGAGACGCTGGGAAGGACGGAGGGATGGAGGGAGGGATGGAGGGAGGGATGGAGGGATGGAGGGATGGAGGGAGGGATGGAGGGATGGANGGACAAGGCCAGTCCTGCTTCCCCTCGGCAGGGACAGCCCGGCTGCTCCCACGGATGGAGGGATGGAGGGATAGAGGGATGGAGGGAGCAGCCTCCCTCTGCCCCTCTGACGGTGTCTGGGACTGATGGCACAGGTTTGAGCATCCCCCAGGAGGGGCAGAGCCGACTGCCAGCGCTCAGGACAGCGGCCAGAGGAGAGGACTGGCTCCGGGTTGTGCCGCTGGTGCTGAGCCCTCATTCACAGCCCCGCACCGGGGTCTGAACCGAGCTGGGAGCAGCGTGTGCTGGAACCGCGGCTCTCGCTTGTGTCCCGCGGCACCACCACGGCTCCTCACCCCGAGCAGAGCACACCAGGGTGTCCCCAGGGCACTCAGGGGGTCCCCGGGCTGGGGGGAAGGAGGCAGAGCTGGTGGCCTCCTCAGGACAGGCGGGAGCAGAGCCGGGGTCACATCAGGACAAGATCCAGTTGCTCAAGCAGGCTGTGAGCAGCAGCGTTTGCTAGTGGCAAGATAAGCCTGGATTTCAGGAGGGGTGGCGGGCAGTTTTGCATGCACCGGGGAGCAAAGGGATGCCAAACACAGAAAGCCACAACAAGGACACCCAGTGAGACGAGGGGCTTGAGGTGAGCTGCCCAGAAAACACTGTGAGTTGCAATGTAGGCTGCACAGATCCATTGGTTTGAAAAAGAGTGATGGGTTTCCTTCTCTTCGAAGAGCTCATGTGCCTTCAGATGACCTGCCTGAGACACGAGAGAGAACAAGAGGGGCTGGCTCTGCTCTCTTTGGGACAAGCACCCCCTGTAATCCTGCTCCTGGCAGAGCTCACACCCAGCTCCGTGGCTGTTCCATCACCAGGCAACACTGCTCTTGCCTCAAGCAGCTGCTCAGCTCTGGACACCTGAACGAATACTCCAAGAAAGCAGAAATCTCTCTTCTGGGACACCGTGCTGATCAATGGCTGCATGCACCAGCTTCCTGTAGGTAATATTAATAATTTCTGTTTTAAGTAATTTTCATGAGCTGCAGACGCAGAAATGCCAGTCTCTTGCCTTCATCAGAAACCAGAGCAGCTCTGCATATGCATTAAAGCCCAGCACACGCAGTTTATCTTAAACCACCCGAACTTCTTGTTCTAGTGCAGTATCTGCCAGCATCCATCCACCCTGGGAGGTGTTACACGGCATTTCTCTGCTCAGAGCCCTGGTCCCTCAGGGCCTCGGTGGTTTACACCATAATTCCTCAATAAGACACAAGCTGTTGGAAAAAAAAACGGTAAACACACCACAAAAATGACTGTGAGCGCATATGGAGAGAAGGCAAAGCAAGTTCTGGCTTTCCCACCCCTGCTCTCTCGAGTGTCGTGTTAAATTCCCAAACCGACTGCAGGCAAAGCCGTCCAAAGCCCAGATGTTTTGCAGCCATGCAGTGGGAATTGTTCTTGTCCCCATGCACTGGGAATTGTTCTTGTCCCCATGCTTCCATCACAACATTTTCATCTTTAGAGGCTCTTAATTAGCCACTTCATCTTTTGCCAGACCCTCTTTGGTTTCGCAGCCTGCACGCTGGGATGGGGCCACCCTGGGTGCAGAATCCCAGCAGCCCATTCCCACAGGACCATTCCAATTCCCTCTATAACCCCTACAGAAATACACAGCAGCACATCCCTCCAGCACCCCAATGAGTTTTCCAAGTAATTTATTTGCAAGGGGCTTAGCAGCAGGCTTAAAGCTTTCCTTTTTGACTCCATAACTCCAAAGCACCAATGCTGTAAACAAATGCCAAAACCTCAAACCTTTGGGCAGAGGCTCCTCCTGAGGCTGCTCCTCAGGGCTCAGGTGCTGCAGGGGCACCTGCAGAGCTCTGGCAGGGCTCAGAAGGGCTTGCACAGCCTCTCTCAGCCTATGCAAGAGAGGGGATGGTGATGTCCCCTTCCCACTAATGTCCAACTGATGCCTTAGGTTTTAACTTTTCTATTTTTCAAATTCTGCATTCCCAGTGTGTAACTCTGCAGTGTCCTGTAGCCTGGGAGCTGCTGCTCTCTCATGCTGAGACAGACAGAACAAAGCCTCTCCAGGCTGCTCTCCAAGGACACCCAGCCCGGCCTAGGCCCAAAATGTGTAACCCAGCATCTTGAGAAGGGGGGCAAGCTGAGGGGAAATTCCACCATTAGCTAAAGCTTAATTGGTGAAATTGGGTTGATGTGCAAATGGACCAAAGCTATAAAAGTGTGAAGAACTCGTGACTCGGGGTCCATCTTGGGTGCAGCCTTTGGCCTGCCCAGGGTGTGCCTCTGAAGGCCTTTCAAATAAATATCCACCTTTATTCCCTTACTCCTGCCTAGTGTCTGTTTCTAGGTTGGCCTCTTAAACATCACAACGAAGGAGAGGAAGTGCAGGGATGAAGCAGGACCTAAAGCATCACGGGGCTCCTAAGTGACTCAGAGGAGGAGCAGCCAAACAGAGCTTCCTTTATTGATTTATTTATGGAGAATGAGATATTAATGCAAGACCTGTTGTTTGAACAGGTTTCTCCTCGCTGTGCCAGGAGAGGAGCCCTGCGGTGAGGGGGCTGTGTGGGGAGGCGTGTGTGGAGTGCTAATCCCTGCCCCGTCCCCTCGTCCCCTCCTCACTCCATCTGTTCCTTCGGATGATTCACTGCGACTTCTCAACTTCCTATTCCCCTTTCCCCACCCCGAGCAGGGAGTAGCTGGAAATTAAAATATTAGCGGGGGGGAAACGCTTCATAATGCACATGATTATTCCTTAGTCCGAGGAATTTTAATTAGCTGTACACATGGAAGACCAAGTTTTGCAGGTCAGACCCCACAGCTGAGATGCTGAGACCTCACTGGCCGCCTTCTCCTGCCCACAACGTGCCTGGGATGCTCTGTTATTGCTGGGTCAGAGCTTGTGCCTCCAGATTTTCCTGCAGCTTTATTATTATTTTTATGTCTTGAGTTTTACAATACACAGGCTTTACAGCAGGGTACTTTTTGTGATGTTTTTTTTACCTTGGCTTTGGTTTTTGCTCAGTAGCATAACAAGGTGATGGGATTTATGGGCAGCTCTGGGTTTTCTGTTACAGCTTTTCTTAGCAAGATCATCACTTTTGCCACTATCCTTGCTGGCCTTTTTCTATGGCTTTGGTCACCCCCAAGAGTCACAGCCCCCATTAGTCTCCAGCTGTTGTTCAAGCAACCCAAGCAGGGCTCACACAGGAGCTATTGTGGCTAAATAAAAGTTTCAAGAGCAGCAGGGTTTTAAAAGTCTTCTGAGCTATTTCTGCTGTCACCTGTTAACACCAGTTTGAGCAAAGCCCTGCTTACTGGGGACAATGGCAGAAAGCATCCTTGGATGGAGGGCTAAGGACTAATGCAGCAGTCCTAAATGACCAGCTGGGGACTGAGAGAGCAGCCAAAAACTGCACAGAGGCAGGAGCTATAAATTGGGGGGGAATTAAAATAGCCAGGGTATTATTTCTTTATGATGCCAAACCCAGGTTTCAGGTGGGGAAGGTGAGAGCCAGCTCCAGTGTGTGAGGAAGCAAAGGCTCCACCCAGATGTGAATTTGGGTCTGTGATTTTGGGGACGGCAGCCATGAAGGCTGAGGGATCCCCAGAGGCCATCGGGGATGAACCTTCCTGCAGCTTTCTTATGAAGGGAAGCAAAGAGCATCCTTCAGCTGAGGTCATGGTGAGAATTTGGGAGGTCCCCGCCAGGCAGCCAGCAGCCTCTGCAGGCTGAGTTTGGATCCAGCCCCACCTCAGGAGTCTCAAAACACAGCCTCGTCTGCATTTTACTGTAACTGGGCTAATGAGATTCACCCGCCAGCCCGCCCACCCAGCCGCAGCGTGAGGAACAAGACCCACCAAAAATCTTTACCCCCTTGATTTTGTGAAGTTAACACTTGAGCTTTGTGGTTTTATTTAGCTGGAGTCCCAGACAAAGGGATGCTGGTACTGCAGCCTTGCTTCTTCAGCATCTCTCAAGGAAGAACAAGGGCTGCAGCTCCCTTTTCACACCCTCATCTCTCACAGCTTGCAGAGGTGAGGACATTTCAGTGCTTTTGCTTACACTTTGCAAATATTTCTCCACATGTTTGGCCAAATACTGGATTTTTTCCCCTCAAGGGAAAAGTCCCAGTTGCAATGTGGTCTGTGACAGTGCTAACGCAGGTGCAGAGTCTGGGGGTGTCCCTTACAAGGGTGCTCATTTCCTAGAGCTATTTTTGAGCTATTTTTGAGCTTGGCAAGTACAAGATCATTATCTTGCAAGTCCCTCACTGGAAAAGACCAGGGAGGAGTGCCTGGGGGTTTTACAGGAGTGGCACACTTGGCAGGCAGCCTGCAGGCAGGACTGACCCTCTATGGGATGGGGCAGCCTTACTCAACCTCCTCGTGGGCTTCCCCAAGCTCTGCTCCCTCCAGTGCCACTTCTCTCACCAACACCCCCCTCCTTACCACAAAAAAAACAAACAAAAAAAAAAAAAAAAAAAAAAAAAACACAAAAAAAAAAACCCAAAAAAAAAAAACCAAAACCACAAAAAAACCCCAAAAACATAAAGAAAGGAGGAATTTTTTAGACGATCCAATTGCAGAGGCATGGAAAGCCTTTCCCATAGCAGGAGCTCTCCTCCTCACAGCAGCCAGGGCATGGCAGGGCTGAGTCTGCCCTCTGGCAAGATGAGAAATTGTTCAGTGGGCAGTGTAAATATCTCAGCAGTGTTACCTCCCATGTTTAAGTGCCCTGCTAATTCCCAGGGGTCCTGAGCATAAGCAGGCTGCTGGAACCCACTGCAGGGGCACACACAGCTTCGGTGGGCTGGGCACACATTTCCAGAGCCCCTAAGCCAGGGAAAAGTAAAAGGGCTCAGTTTGGAGCAGAGGAGGTTGAAGGGAGATGCTGGGATGTTAATCCCAGCTCCAAGAGCAGGGTGAATGGGAGGGATTAAGAGCAGGGGAGGCAATATTGATCAGCAATGGCACTGAGAGAGCTGGTCCTGCCCCAGAGCTGAGAGGGGTGATCTCTGGAAGTCCCTTCCTATGAAATCTGCCTGTGCAAATTAAAAATAGTGATACCCACCTGAGATTCATGGGCAACACATAACCTACACCAGCAAGGTGTTACCACCGCTTTACAAAGTCTCCCTCCCCAGAACTGCAACCAGCCAGGCCAGCAAGACATTATTGCATTATATTTGGGAGCAAGATGGGAAATCTTGTATGGTTTCCCTGCAAGGGACAAAGCAAGTAGAGCTATTTTTTTTCTGGCAGAACCACAATAAATGCCAGAGGAGGAGGGATGCAGGCATTGGGCAATGTGAGGGGGGAGCAAGGGATGCTGATGGAGCATGGCTGAGGCCATCTCCTCCCCACGCCAGGTGTCTGCAGGACACAGCTGCTGCAGGACCAAAGCCAAGCCGGGCTGGTGCAGTGCAACTCAAAAATGATATCAGGAAAATGACACTTCCAGCTTTAGCAGAGACTTGAAGGGAAGCCTCAAAGGGATGCTCTCTATCAGCAATCAAAAAAATGGGGGCCAGGATGTGGGATAGAAGCAGAGCTGTAGGTGCTGGTAAAAGAAACTTCCACTTGGTATTCATCTTTCCCAAACTGCTGAAGGACTCAGTCTGGGCTGGGCATCTCTGTCCTGCATCCCACAGGAGAGTCCTAGCAGCTCCAGGAGGAGCAGTGCCTGTCCTCGGCAGCTTGTGGTCAAAATAATAATTAAAAAAAAGAGGCAGAAAGCAATCAAAGCCCAGGTGAGTGAGGTGAATTTCATATCAGGTAGGAATTTCCCATGGTTACAGTTTGCTGGCTCTAATGCCACTCTCATAAAAATGAACATTTTTTCCTTGGGAATATTTCCAGACTGATGAAAAAATATGAGTTTCCTCTGGGAGAAAGGGTGGGAGAGCCAGAGACATTCGCCTAGTCCCATTTCTGCCTTCAGGGAGAAAACAAAATTAATGGGCACCGGTTGAGCAGTCACATGTTGAGCTGAGAAACCCCACTGAGCTCTCCTAAAGCTGTGCTGAATACCTCCTCCCATAGAAAAAAAAAAAATCTGATATTGCATTTCACCCCAATTCAGGTACAAAAATGGCTTTAAAATCACATTCTTGAGTCTGGGTGTGGGGTTTCATTTCCCAGCTGGCAGCAGATGCCTTCTGTCAGCATGCCCTGGCCAGCCTGCCCCAGTGTCACCAGTTTAATTAGCTGCTGTTCCCAGTGCCTGTGGCTCAGCTTAACTTCCTGTGAACAGACCCTGCTGTGCTCCACAAGCCGGACTCCTGCTTGCACCAGGGAGAAATCAGTGCCTTTGTCTCTGGTTTTTTTTCCCTAGACTTCATGCCTGGCAGAAATTAAAACTCAGAAACTGGGCCCAGTTGGATTCATATATGCCTTGGTCACTCAATCTTGTCTTTCATCTAAGGAGGAAAACAGAAAAAAAAGGGACCCGAGGGAAATGAATCCTCCACTGAACCTTGATGTGCAGCTTTCCAGGCTGCTGGTGTCTGCCTGGGAGCGGGATTAATGCCCATCACAGGGAATCGTGGAGGGAAGAGCACCCTCACCAGATGCAGGAGGGAACAGAGAGGGACCAGGAGGGCCACATGGGGCAAAACCCATGAAGACTGGCTGGCAGAACTGGGCTTCAGGCTCAAAAAGAGCAGGTTGTAACAAGGAGATAATAGGAAAAGCGATGTCAAGAAAGAGAGGTGCCCGTTCTTCATCCTCTGCTGGTTGGGACAAGGAGGGATGGACTGAAGCAGCAGCAAGAACATTTGGGGCTGGACATCAGGAAACCCTTCCAGGACAGCAGTTAAACCTGGGTTAAACCTGGGGCAGGCTGGCTGGCGACAAGGCAGACACTGTCACTGTGGGGAACAGCCCAGCTCCACTCTGTCTCTGGGCAGAGCAGAGGGAGCTGACCCTGTCTGGACACACGGCTCTGGACCTGACAAATTGCTGAGGTTTCAATGGCTCCATTTTCCACTGGGCCAGCCCAGATACATTTACAGCCACTTTTTGTCACTCTGCCCCTTGATTTCCCAAATAGCAGCAGCACCCAGCCACGGCTTGGGCACCCAGCTGGGATCCTGTGACGGGAGCTGGATTTACTGAGCTGCAGGACAAACCTGTGCATCCCTGGGTGAGCCAAGGGCTGGCAGTGTGCATGGCAGGGGGACAAGTACAACTGCCTAAAAATTTTTCATGGGCTCAGACAGCAGAGGGGATTGGGAAAATACCTCAGAAAGGTATGCTGAAGTGGGATTCTTCTTGCTCGGCTCCATGAACTGGATCAGGAATCTCAACTGGTGTCTCAGAGCGCTAAAGTGATCTCTTTTGTTTTGGATACATGGTCAGAGACTTCTCCAAAAAGGTAGAAGAGAGGTGATATTCTTTCTCCCAGCAGCACAAATGGGCTAGACTGCATCTACCAGACTGACCTGCATCTCCCTGCCTGCCACAGCCACGTCCTGCTCCTTTCCCAGGGCTCAGCCAGCAGCCAAACCTGCCCCAAGCACAGCAAAGCCCCCTCCCCATGGCAGTGAGCAGCAGTGACCCCAGGGACAGGGTTTCGTCTCACTCTCAGGGCAGAGGAGGGGAGCGGGAGGGGTGTGCAGGAGGGGGTAACCCTGCTGCTATGGAGTTCACCAGCTTTTTATGGTGTCTGATTTTTGTCATCTGCAAAGCTATCAGCTGAAAACGTCAAATTAGTGCTGTTAGTCCACTGCGCAGCTCTTATCTGCGTCTCTCAGGATGGAAGACACTTCAAGATGATTATTGTTCCCCACTGCTCCTGAAATGAAATTGGCCCTCCCAGAGTGCTAAAAGGGAACTGAGAAATTGTTTCCCTGAATTTGCATGAAAAGCCCTGGAGACGTAATGAAAGCGGGTGACAAGCCCAGTGTCACCTTCTGCCAGCCGAATGACAGAAGGGAAAATTTCCTTTGTGTTTCTGCTTCACTTTAGGGTCTCAATTCCCTCTCCTGCCCTTTCCCCTGGCCTCTCCCCGAGCTCCTGAGCCCCGTGCATCCACCTGCCCCATGAGTGACATGGGGCTGCTGTTTGGAGCCTGGATGATATTTTGCCACCCAAGGAAGTGTGGTCTGTCCTGCACAGAGATACGCACCCAATTCCCAGCACAGCAACAGTATCTGTGTGCCCAGGGCACAGCTCTCCCACCTTCACCCCAGGCACAAAGTGGGGTCCCCCCTGTTCTGGAGCATCCCATCCCGCTGTAGCTTTTCCCCAGTTCAGGAAGTCTTGCACACTGCAAAGAGGTGCACTGGCACAGCTTCAGGTCCCAGCCACCACAGCTTGATATTTTCCTTTTGATCCACCTATTTGGCTGTGAGCAAGCAAAGTAACACGGTCCCTCAGGACAGACTGTGTGCTTCCAGGGCTCCTCCTCATTGCCATGGGACCATCAACCCAAACCTGCTGCACCCTGGAGGGGGCAGGAGTGTAATGATGGGGCTTTGCTGGTAAAAAACCCACAGCATCTGATGCCTTATGTTTTAGCTTTTATATTTTTCAAATTCTGTATTCCCAGTGTGTAACTCTGCAGTGTCCTGTAGCCTGTGAGCTGCTGCTCTCTCATGCTGAGACAGACAGAACAAAGCCTCTCCAGGCTGCTCTCCAAGGACACCCAGCCTGTCCTGGGCCCAAAATGTGTAACCCAGCATCTTGAGAAGGGGGGCAAGCTGAGGGGAAATTCCATCATTAGCTAAAGTTTAATTGGTGAAATTGGGTTGAGATGCAAATGGACCAAAGCTATAAAAGTGTGAAGAACTCGTGACTCGGGGTCCATCTTGGGTGTAGCCTTTGGCCTGCCCAGGGTGTGCCTCTGAAGGCCTTTCAAATAAATATCCACCTTTATTCCCTTACTCCTGTCTAGTCTCTGTTTCTAGGCTGGCCTCTTTAGGCATCACATCAAGGCAGGCAGTGCTGGGGAGGGGCTCCTCCCTGGGCTCAGGGCAGCATTTCAGCAGCCAGCTCCTGCAGTGCCCAGATGGGGCTCCAGAGCCAAGGGCTGGCCCAAGAGAGCTCATGCATTTGTGTGTGTGCTTGCCCAGGCAGCTGGCTCCGGGAGAGCTGCAGCCAGCTTCCAGCAGGGAATTTGCTCACAAGTCCTAGTTTGTGAAATTGCTAATTCCCACCAGCCTTGTGGTGTCTGCTGCCTGGTTCCCCAGTGTTGGTTATTCCTCGCCTTGAGGCTTTCCTTTGTACCAGGAGCACCTTTGGAGATTTCATACTGCAGGAGGAGGCCTGGAAATAATGATGCAAACAGGCACGAAAGCTCAGAAACCCAAAGGAGAATACCGAGATCACAGAAAATGTGAATAAAATGTAGAAAGCCACGATGTGTTCAGTTTGAGAGAAGAGACAAGATCTCTGCCTCGCTTTGTCAGGGCAATGCTGAGCCATGTCCACCCTGAGGATTGTGGAAGCTGCTTTCTGAGAGTCCAGCCTCATTGGCTCCTCTGTTCCCAAAACATCATCCCACATGGCTTTTCCCTCTTCTGCCTCCAGCCAAAGGGCTGCTCGAGCACCAGAACAAGCCCCTGCCTGGGTGGAAATGCCTGGAGGCTCAGGGAAGAACTGTGCTGCAGACACCTTAATCCACTTTGTTTCTCTTTTAATCCATGCACAAGGAAATATCCTGGAGGCAGAACTGGCTTAGCTGGGACCTGTTCCTGAATTTTCTTCCCCTTCCATCAGCAGGGGAAGGCAGACATCAGCTCCTGCTGGCAGATGGGTGGAAACAACTGTTTCAAAGATGGAGAGTCCAGCAGTGAACCCCAAAACTGGTCCCAGGGCAATGGCACGAGGTGCTTCCAGCTCTCTGGGTCAGACATCAGCTCCTGCTGGCAGATGGGTGGAAATAACTGTTCCAAAGATGGAGAGTCCAGCAGTGAACCCCGAAACTGATTCCCGGACAATGCTGGGAGGTGCTTCCAGCTCTCTGGGTCAGTCCCACAGGGCTCCACCATGGGCACCAGGTGGGCATCACCATATCCATTACTGTCCCACACCCAGCCCCAGCAGAGCAGCACCATCCCCTTTCCAGGATGACACCTCCCAAGTGCAACTGCAGCAGGCGCAGAGTCCCATGGGGTGTTTCCTCCAGGTGTCTGCCTGCCTTTGACTCCCTGCAGCAGGTTCTGCCCATTTCTGCTGGCAGCATCCCTCCCTGCTCTGGGTTATGGGCTGTGGAGCACCTCACAGAGGAGGGAACACAGCCAGAGTCACACCAGTGCCTTCGTGCTGCTGCCTGCAGAACCGTGCTGACACATTTTCCCTCTTCCCCACTTCCCCACCTCCAGCAGTGGGAGTTTTCTCGCTGCTTTGCCTCCCACATCCAAGCGAAGGTGGGGTGTTGTGTAACAGGAGTCCTCGGGAAGGGAAACTGAGTCACAGCAGGGAGGGTTGGGGTCACTGGAGGGGGACAAGGGAGGGCAGTGAGTGAGCCCAGCTCGCCTGGGGCTCAGTGGCCAGAGGAGCCCCCCTGGAATGGGGGCTCAGGCACAGCAGGAGCCTCCCTGCAGCAGAAGTGGTTGCCATGGTGGGGAATAAACCTGCCCGGGGCGAGACAGGAGGATCTGTACACAGCCATCACAACCCCGGGAAGGCTCCTGAGCTCTGGCTGGCTGCGAGGGGAGAAAATCAGATGGAAAAATACACAGCTGGGAATTAGGAGGGATCCTTCAGAGTCAACAAAGGGACAAAAAGACTGGTTACAGAGTCAGAGAAGGAAGCTTGTGGGTCAGTGGTGAAAAGAAAGCATCGATTACAATGGGAAAATGTACATATGTATACATGGCCAAGGAAAACCAAATAGTGGTTCTTATGTTGTGGAAGATATGAGACGTTAAGAACTCAAAAAACAATGAAAATACCAGGGAAAAAGCATAACCAGAAGGGCTAAGTGCAATAAGAATGGAGTTTTTTAAATTGTACTTGTATTATTACAGACAAATGCTTAATAGAGATGGCAAAATTGCTAATGATACATAACAGGCAGAAACAGGCAGCAAATATTTCTGTTTGGCATTTGGAAATGAGCAGGCAGCTATATTTGTCTCACGTCAAGCTGCTGAAGCACTTTCTAGTTCATTAATTATGTGGCCTTATTAAATATCATCTGCCAGGAATAAACACTGGAGAAGTGGTAGGCCAGAGTGCCTCAGCTCCATGCCCTGCCTGAGCCAGATCCTGGAGTGAAGCCCAGAGGCAGGGATGCTGCAGGAGGTAAGGGTGAGTTGGCTTCTGGGGAGGAAACAGGGGATGACCCAGATCAGTGCTGCCTGCTCAGCCTGGCTTTAATCCTACGCAAAGTAAAAGACAAGCTGATGTAAGATTCAATTAATAAAGAATTAAAGGATAGAAATCTAATTAATGCCAGTGCACATGGTTTATGGAAAACAATGTCTTGTCAAACAAAGCTGGCTCGTTCTGTGGTGGGGTGGTGCCGGGTGAACAGAGGCGACTGCAACGCTGCACCAACCCACAGTTTGTGGGGTCTGGCTCTGAACTGGAGGGTGCCTGGTCCCCAAAACTGAGGTTAGCAGGCTGCCAGCAAAGGGTGTGCAGCTGGGGGGAATGTGGGGTACAAGCAGCTCACAGCATTGCAGGGACTCCCCCCTGCACAGGCTCACCCCAGCTCCTGCCCCGCTGGCAGACTGGGGCTGTGGTGACACACACAGGGACCCTGCTGCCACCCTCCCAGCTCCTAATGGCTGGAGCTTCCCGTGTTAACTGAGGCAGAAAAAGACCCTTGGTGGCTTCCTCTCCTGCAGGAGGTACTCTGGCTGTCCCACTTGACAATATTTGAGGTGAAATGACCTCACCTCAACTCCTGCTCATTGTACAGTCAGCTCACCAGCTCGTTTCCTTCTTCTTTTTTTTTTCATTATTCCCCCTTGATTACCTTTCTCCCCTTTGTTTGAATCAGGGATAAGATTTTGGAGGCAAACTATGTATTGCAGTTGCCTGTCCCAAGGGAAGGGGAGTGTGTTTATCGAGGCCATGAGGATGCTTCCCTGCACTTGTGGGGTGCACAGGAGGATTTTGGGTGCTGGAGGGGTGCTCCCCTTCTCTGGATGTGGGACTGAGGTGCAAACAGATGCTGTCTGCAGGGCTGAAGGCTCTGATAGAGGGGGCAGGAGAGGTCTGTCCCTGAGGAGTGGTCAATCCCTCTGCTCTCCCTGCCTGCCAGCACCCACACACAAATCAGACCCACAAAC
Organism: Pachycephala philippinensis; assembly: GCA_013397055.1. Lineage (NCBI taxonomy): Eukaryota > Metazoa > Chordata > Aves > Passeriformes > Pachycephala > Pachycephala philippinensis. The sequence continues at coordinate 742,521 of VWZT01012213.1, forward strand.
AAGGCACAGGGAAGGGGACAGGCTTCTGTGTCCCATCCAGTAGTGCCCTGCACATCTGGTAATTGGCCCTCACCCCCAGCACAGGGCGAGGGCACGTGGGGCTCTGACAGGCACTGGGCAGGCATCGCTCACGTTCATATTTCTCTCATTCTGCACATCGCTCTGCTTTCACTCCTGAGCAGGAGTTACCCTTACAAGAAATACAAAGATATTCCACAAAGGCTGGTCCCCAAGCGCCTGTCACATCACCTCGAGGTGCAGCACCGGGGGGGCTGCCAGAGCTGCTTGCAGGGCACGTGTGGGCTTGAGAAGTCTCTTTATCAGTGGGAAGAGGGAAACACTGTGCACATGCCACATCCCCGCGCTGCTGTCCCCTCAGCCCCGGGCACCGTGTCCCCGGGTGGGGAGCACACAGGTCCGTCTGCATCAGCTTTATCCGCGCTCCGAGGCTCAGCCCGTCTCAGCCTCATTGCGATTCCACGTCCTCGCGGCGTCTCCTGACACTGGATCATTTACAATGCCCAGGAGGCAAATACAATGACTCATTATTATTAGTTAATGAAGCATCCAAGCACTAAACCCACAGTCTGCCGGACGGATAAAGAGCTCAGGCTGAATCCGATTTACCACGCATCTCGCTGGCTCCTCTGGCAGCGATGGAGCTGCCGCCTGCTGCAGCCCCCGGCCCCTTCCCAGTGCGGATGCGGGCAGCAGGCAGGGAGCGGGGCCGGGAGCATCCATGCCGCTGCCAGAGCTGGTGAGTGATGCTGGCTGCTCCCGCTGTGTCACCGCGCGGAGCACAGACCACCAGCAAGGCGCTGGAATCCCCGCTCCTGCAGTGGCACATCCCTGACACACCGCTGGCTTCAAAGCCACCAGCCTCGGGGGACAGGGGACCCCAGGGACAAGGGACCCCAGGGACGAGGGATCGTGCTCTGCATTTCAAGCCCGCACCAAGGGGTCAGGGTGGGGTAAGGGCAGGGGGAGGTGTAAAGGACATGACACGTCCTTGGCTGGCAGCACGGATAATGCAGGATTTCTCAGGCTGCATCTCCCTTCCCAGAAGAATAAATATTTGATAACAAATTACTTTGAAGATAATCCACTTAATCCTTTGCCATGTCTCCAGGTTTCAATATAATTAAAGTGTGATTAATGTTCCAAAGAAAAGCTGAAACCCCATGCCTCTTCATGCCCCCTCTCCCCAGGCTGCAGGGGATGGGCTCAGCCCATGACAGGGACAGTGGGGTCCTACCAAAATCTCTGCTGGCGGCCAAGTGAAGTCCAGAACTGGACCTACACACATCCTGCATGGCTCAAACCACCAGGCTTGGAGCAAGGACAGACAAGCCAGATGTGCTTCTGGCACGGGGAAGGGCTGACACAGGCATGCAGTTCCCAGGAGCTGCTCACCCAGATGTATCCCTGGACTGGGAAGGGGCTTTTGACCCCATATCAGCTTCCCTCAAACCCTCCACCAGCCTCTCACTTTCGTTAGACCGTGTCCCCTGCCCAGGGCAGCTGATGTCCCACTGGTGTCCCAGTTTAAGGCTGTGGTCTGCAGAGCTGGTAGGGTGCTCTTCTGCAGCTCCCAAGGGCTGATGCAGCTCCAAACCAGGGCTTTCAGATCCTCAGCCCCTTAAGCCCACCTCCACAGAGGCAAAAATGTATTAGAGTGGTATCTTGGCACAGATACACACGTGACAGTGCAGAACTGCGTGGGCTGGGGAGTAGCACAGAGGGGAGATGTGTGGGCTGTGCCCTGCTGGTGGAGTGGGATCACCTTTCCACTCCTCAAGCACTGAAACCAGGGTTGAGTCAGTTGATTAAAAATAGAGAGTGAGGGGAGGTGTGAAAGCCACGGGAAAAAAAAAGGAAAATAGAAGAAAAAGAAAGAAAAGCCAGCCAACCTAAGACAATCTGCATTCGCCTTCCCCCGAGGGTCCTGGAGCTGGGAGGTGAGGGCCTGGCACTGGGGGTATTTCAGAGCTGAGATACCTCCAGGGAGCCATGGTGACATCTCCCTGGTGCTCCCAGATGTGGCAGCACTGGTCCCCACAGGGATGGTGGCAGCTCTGGCTTGTCACACCTCACAGCACAGAGCCAGGGATCTGAGGCATGGGTGTGGGGGTGCTGGCAGCAGGTGACACCACTGAGTTGGATGACAGGACCCTCCCTCTGCTCTTCACTTCCCAGCACAGCTATCAGAGACTCACATTCAAAAACACCACGAGGTGCATCCTTGATTCCCAGCAGTGTCCCTTGTCCTGGATCTGTTTGCAGCAAACCCAGGCTGGATTTTCTGGATTTTGCTGATCAGTGTTGAATGAAGCTCCCTACGGACCATCACCACAATGTCCCTGGGGCAGCACAGGCACAGCTTGTCCCAGCCACATGTGTGTTCCCTACCAGCAGAGCAGAGCAGACGAGAGGAAAGAGGCAGCCCTGGCTGCTGACACTCACATATTCCACTTCCCTCGAGGCAAAGCAGCTTTCCCAGCCAACGCTGGGAGGATGGATGCTGCTGCATGCAGCTCTGCTCTAGGTCCTGCATGACTGGTGCCACCTCCTTGTCATCCCCAGGGAATTCCCCAGCTCCGAGCCAGCTCCTTTCAAGGCTGGATGCCCTGAAGAGTTCCCAGCTTCAGCACAGGCTGAGGGGAGAGAGCTGCGCAGCCACAGTGGTAGAGCTGAATTGGGGTTCTTGTAGGAGATAATCCTGCCTGGGGGCATTGCAGCATGTCACGGGCATGAAGCCTTGGTGCCAGGCAAGCCGAGCTGTCCCTGCCAGCCAGGGGAACATCATGCTTTGCCTAACGAGGATACGGATCCTGGCTTAAATTAACACTGTGCTTTCACTGCACCAGTCCTGGCAGGACTTTCCTTGTTACGTGTCCTAGGATAGCTCAGGTGTCTTCAGGTCAATCCTGTTAAGAGAAGCTTTGGAGCTCAGGACCATTCATCAAGAAGTGAAAACCTGCCTGAGCTCAGGGGGCGTGGGAGAGAGGCGCAGAGCTGTGCTTATCAGACAGTTCAGCCCAATCAATGCTGGCTCTAAGGACACAGATAAAGCTGCAGTATTGAGAATATGAGGTTTAGCTATCGATTGTCAATAGCTGGCCAGTGCCTTTAAGCATCAAACACAGCAGGCAGCTCGCTGCAAGGCAGGATGCTGCCCTGGAGCTGCTTCTGCAGCCGGCACGCGGGCAGGGACATGAAAATCTGCTGGAGAGAAGGAGCCAGTTGTCGAAGCCTGCCAAACTGTCAATGGATAAAGAGTTACACTGCTGAAGGATCAGTTATTCAACAGAGATGGCAGTTTCATTGCTGGGATGAATCACAGAGCCCTGGCAGCCGTGGTGGGGGAACTCTGCCCGGCAGAGGCTGTGCAGCCGTCGGGGTCTGTGCTGCTGGAAGCTCTCAGCGCGATGCCGAGCACCAGGAGCAGGGTGGGTTTCCAATAAAACACCACCAGTTTTTGCATCACAAGCTGCAGGGTTCACATTAAATGATAATGATAAGGAATAAAACTCAGCACATTCGCAGCTTTTCTCTTGCAGGTGCTCAGCACAGTGCAGTCTGCAAGGCAAGAGAGCTCTGCTCCGTGTACTTTGCTTTTGCTGTACTCCGGGGTAGCCCTGAGGAAGGGAAGAAACAATTGATTTCACAAGCCTTCCTCCCTGCTTCTTTCCTCCTTCTGTTTTCCCCATTGAATTTGGACTCCCAAATAAAACAAGGCAAAGAAACTCCCCTGGTGGTCTCTGACTGAGCTCACTGCAGCAAGGAGAGGTATTTTAGGAGCATCCTGCTGGGCTTTCTCTCTCCCCTTACAGGACCTGGACAGCCATAGCACAAAAGACCAGTGGAAAAGGGGTTGAAGCCAGCCTCAACCAGCACCTCCAAAAACCCCTTGGCAGTGCAGGAACCCCAAAGTCCCTTCCCTGGCTGTCCTTCCCCACTGTCCCCCAAGCCCTGGGATGCCCCTGAGGGCTGTGCTCACACTGAGGCACGTGAGGGTTCACCTGGGGCAATGCCAGCAGGCAAGTTTTGTATTTATTTCCCTTGAAAATATGTCCTTAACGGGCAGTTAACATTATGCTTAAGTGACAACGAATTACACATTTCATTTAAGAGCAGGCACAAGGAAGAGTGTAATTCCCTATAGACTAATGGTGCATTTCTCCTCACAGACAGTCAATTAAATATTTAATCAGCACAATAGCCAGTTAAGTATTGTATATGGCCATAAATACAACCCAATACATTTCCATGCCACATTAAGCTGAAGCTTGTAGACACTTGTCTCCCCAGCATCAGGCACGACAGCTCGGTCAATGCATCCTTCGAAAGCAGATTCTATTTATTTTCTGTCATATTAAGCAGGGATCATTCCTGTCCTGTCCCAGCCAAGTATATTAACTCCTCAGCAGCACCACGTGAATAATCTGCATCAAATTGTGGACTAGAGGTAGATTCCTGCCTTCCTGCTCAGCAGCTGTTTGTGAGGTGACTGCAAATTTATTTGAATAATTTCTCTTCAGGTCACATCCTGGAGCTGCAGCAGTGGCTGGAGGGCCACTGCTCTCTGTGCTCCTCGGATGCTTTGGAAGAGATGAAAGATTCAGCAATTAAAAACACGAGCCAGAAAAAGAAAGGGAAAGAAGATAATTCTGCTTCTCCTCATTTAATGGAGAGGGCTGAGGTTAGAAAAGCATTAAAAATTAGGTTTGCAGACAGGGCACTGCCAGAAGGAGGGAGGAAGGGAGGGAGGGACGGGGCTTATGGAAGCCTCCAAGGACACTGCAGAGCACTGGATGTGGGTTCTTGGGGATGGCAGAGAATAGGGGCTGTGGGCACAAGTGCCCCCCATGGGCAAGGGGAGCTGGGCCCAAAGGAGAACAGTGCTGGATCTGGGCGTGCAGGGCCATTGCAGTGCAGTGTCCAGAGGGAGAAACATTAATTCCTCTTTCCCACCATCGGGGAGATGTGTTCATTCCACCAGTGTCTCCTTTCAGGCTTGATTTCTGCTCTGCTTGCTTTCAGTCCCCACTTCCCAAGCTCTCATCGGCTCAATTGTAACTGTAAGAATAAATCTATTTACGGTGCATTGTTGCAAAATGAATCAATAAACCTGAAGCTAGCGCAAGGCCAAATCCTCGACAACCTGAATGGTTTTGTGTCAGCTGCAGCAGGGGCTGCCTCCCACATCCCCCCTGAGCCTCTCAGGTGAGTGCTGTTTGCAGGCACCGGGGTCATTCCTGGGACAGAAAGTTAAGCACACGGGTTATTGACAGATTATTTTCTTTTCTGGCTTCTGAGCAACTTCAGATACAAGTCAAAATCCTCTTTTCAGCTTTGCCAGCCACAGTGATCAGTGCTGGTGAAGGAATGAGATGAATATGAACCCTTGCACGTGGAGATAAGCTGTGCTTGGAAAAGGGGTCTTTGCTTGATTCGAGGATTTCAAGCACATTATCAAGGGGATGCTGTGATACAGCACCTAAATATGGCAGAACTCCCAAAAATCGGGGACCATGTAACTAGAGGGGTGCACCCCAGGAAATCCTGCAAAATGCCACTGTAAAAAAAAAAAAAAAATCCTGGCTCACAAGGGGTTGTGAGCCACCCTTTGAAGAGCTGGAGACTGTGAAAAGCTGGTGTGCAAGGAAAGGTCAAGCTATGGGAGGGACACCAGATTTTGGTTAATTTTGCCTGGTTTAGAACAGTTTCTGGAGAAATCCGCTACATTACATAAAGGTTTGGGAAAGTAAAGACTGTGTAACTCACTGGAGGCCAGTGCACCCAAGGCTGAGCAGGTTCACACCTTCCCAGGAGGCTGTGGTGGCCACCAGGACTGTGACCAGGGGCTTCATTCTGACCCATCATTCCATCCTCAGCCAGGCTGCCAGTGTGCTTCTGCTGACTGCATCACCTTGGCTGAAGCACAGTAAAGCTTTAAGCCACGTGAATGCCCTCAGTTCTGTGCCCCTTGCCTTAATTACAACCTGAATTTCATCAAAAGTCAGTTTGATCCTAGACACGGGGAGAAATGGAGCTGGGAACGTGCCCACAGGTGCCCCCAGCCACCCCCACGGGCTTCCTGCTAATAAATCCCCTTCCATTAGGAAACAACAGGCAAGCGCCAAGGGTGGTTTACACTTTTCTGTCTCTGTTGCTCTTAGTTCAACCTCTGCAACAGCTGCCAGCAGCCATAAATCACCCAGCACAGTCCTGGAGCTGGGGATCACTGTCTTGTAAAACAAACATCTTCCAGATTTTGTAGCACCTGATGCTGGTTACAAACTGTTGGTTGTCAAATTCTTCCTCTTCCATTTATTTCCCAGCCCCTCATCTCTGCTGCTCCTTGTCTGCCATATATCTTCCATTTATTGTTATTACTTTTCCCCCTTTGTTTTCATAACTCTTTTACTGTGGATTCTTGTAAAAACAGCTGCTCCAGCCAGTAAAACAAACAAAAAAAAGAATATCTGGAAACAGATGCCCTGGCATTGCTTCAGCTGTAATCTGTTAGATTTATAATTCCTCTTCAGTTCAATATTGATTCAGAATAAAGCAACTCAAAACGCACTGGCAGCTCACATCTTTTTGTAGTCCTCTCCAGTCTTTCTTCTCTGCCACAACATTTCTTTTCTCTTCATCCACACAACTAAAATATGCGGAGGAACAAGCCAATCCAAGCCGATGAGATATACCCAGGTGCCTGTGGAGCAGAGGGTTTATGTCCGTGGCAGCTCAGAGGAATGATGTCAGCTCATTTTTTATTGTTTTAATTTCTTTCCTCTTGTCCAGCATTATCTATCTCCTCACAGCACCCCCCTTAAGTCACTGCCCTGTATTTCAGGGACTGAGGGAGTCCCCAAAGCTCACAGGGAGGCAGTGGCAGCCTGAGCCAGAGCACAAACCTGCCAGAGGATGCAGCTGGGGCCATCCCCCTCGGGCTCTGGGTGCAGGAGCCCAGGGAAGGGGCACTGAGGCTCCTTCTCAGCCTGTCTGCCACTGAACAGCTCCACAGGGATCAGCGAGTCCCCTGGCACCACCCTGAGAAGGAAACTCCAGCATTTCCCTTCCATAAAGTGCCTTGAGAGCCCCCACAGGACAGGAGAAAGCTGTTAGCACACATCTCATGTCTGTGGAAAAAAAAGCCCATTTAGGATGCATGTGTTAAATATAAAGCACCAGATGTCCCCGAAGCCTGGCTGTAAGTGGCTTGAGGGCCACACCACCCATCCACCAGCACACAGATTTCTTTTGGCTGACCCCACACCAATGAGACTCTGCCTAAATGCTGAGTGGAAGGGTTGTCTGGAGCCTAAAAGAGGAATCTTCTCTTTTGAACATTTTCCCAAACCTTAGACAATGGCACCTGCCTCTTACATCTCAGTTTCTCTCAGGACTATTTGCTTTGAATGGTTGGGACTATTTATACCTGGCCAAGTCCAGGCCCCCTTGCTCACTCCTGAGAAATCTCTGCCAGCCCCACGGGCTGTGTCTTCCCAGTGGAGCTCTGTAAATGTATTAATTCCTTCTTTAGCAGAGGCAGCCTGAGCTCCCTTTAGCCTGTAAAACCTTAGAGGGTCTCCAGTCCCACATCTCACCCAGATATGGTACCACCCACACTCTCCAAGCCCAGCAGAGCCCTTTGGGTTCCCCCTCAGGTTCTCCCCCGTGTTCTCTTCTCCCCTGGCTGTTTTTCCCTGTGAGGAAATGGGCCCAGCTCAAGGGCAGCCCACGAAGCTCAGCAGCCACATGCGTCTGTGCTTACCTAAAGCCAGGCACCAAGAGGCACAAATCTAGGAAGTATCAGTCCTATGACAAGGTGGGAAATGCCACTTCTAGCAAAGCCAAACTGCTGCAGGGAATTTGATTTGGAGAAACAACTTCCCAGTCCTCCCAGCCCACAGCCAGGCTGTCTCAGCTGGGCCAGAAGTTCCCTGATTGCCCTGGCTCTGTCACAGGTCAGCCTGGAGCTCAGAAACCCTCCAGTGATCATTTGCATCCCTGTGCCTGGAATGGCAGAAATGCTTCTAGAAATGTTCCCAGAGGCCCTACATCAGCAGAAGAGCTGCTCTCCAGGCTGTCTGTCTGTAGGCTGGAGTGTCCTGTTCTCCCCAGTATGGAACCCTGTGTCAGGGTGGGTGATTTCAGACAGGAGGGATGGGAATGCACCTGTTTTTAGCAAGTTAAAAATCCACCTTCCCCATATTGGCCCAACCTGAAATATGTGCTAAGGGAAAATGCCACAGGCAGAAGCAGCTTTCTGTGCTGAAAGAGAGTCCCCGTGGTCCCCATGTGGATGTCAGGCACAGCCTGTTGTAACCAGACAGCCAATGTCCCCTGCACTCTGCCCAGTCTGCATCCCAGCAAACACACAGACAGTTCTGGAAAGCCACCAGGGAATGGCAACAGTGAATAACTGAGAGCTTCCAGCAGAACAGCTTGGAAGGCAGAGGTGGCTGTGGGTCTGGGGGTGCACCAGGGTGTCAGCACATCCTGAGCAGGTCAGTGGGGTGACACACACCAGGAATGCCTCCCTGCCTCTGTGCTCAGCTCTCAACAGCAGCGGGGGGGGGTTTGCAGCTTCAGTGTGTCACATTTTCTGTGCTTCCCCCTCCTTCCCATAGGAACAGCACCAGGACTGAGCCCTTATGTGAGGTCTGAGGTCTGTCAGCCAGAGAGCTGGGGGCTGAGACCTGCCTGAGGTTTGTCACAGCGTCCTTGAAGTCTGCTTGTGCAAAACCATTGGGATTTAACAAATTGGCAGTCTCTGAGGAGAAAAAAAACCTGTTCTGTTGAAGCACTTCCGACCAGCTCTGTGGTCACTGTATTTTTCTTTCAAGAACTGATGTGTTGGCAGAGATGCACAACCCATGAGCAGTCCCCCAGGGTGGCCTCTCCCTGCCTTGCATCTCCAGCTCGTTTCCAGCACAATTCCTCACTGCTGTCCATCACCACTGTCACTTACTCTGCCACTCAGCATTTCCAGGAATGTGCAAGTGCACAGCCTTTCCCACGCAGTCCCCAATGCCCACGGCAGGGACTGGTCCTGTCCAAGCCCAGGGAGGGATGGGGTCCCGTGGGAAGCAGGATGGTGTGGGAAGGGCTTGCTCGCCCTGACAGCCACTGTGCCAGCAGCACAGAGCCATCGCCAGCCAATCTGGGATTGTCCTAATTTGATTATTTGTTGGCTGCCTTCAGGGTGCCAGAGGACAATGCACACAGCCAGGACACGCCCGTGGGTTGGTGATGGAGATTCATTAGGCTTATTGCATACCCCATTACACAGTTATGAGACTCCCTGTGGCTCTGACACAGCTCTCCAGAAGATTTGCACTCACAGTGCTCTTCCTTGGTCTGTCTGTATTTATTTCAGGGAGGAAAGGAGGAGCTAGGCATGATGGTGGCTGGAGAAACAGTCCATGTGGAACTATTCCCATAGGAGAGTCCATGCTTTTGCAATCCCTGTGCAAGGAGCAGGGAAATGTGATTTTCCAGATGAGAGCATCTCTTCTCCAGCGCTGGACACATTTACTGTGTTTTCCTTCCCTTCTCCCTTCTCAGACAGCCCAGCAGCAAGGCAAGATGTTGCTCTCTCAACTCTGGTTCACCCGGTTCCTCCCTTGCTTGCTTTCCTGGGCAAAGCTATGCGTCAGCTTCAGGCTGAAATCCAGGAGTCCCAGAACTGACTTTCTTGCTCAGTTTCCAACAAATTAAGCAAGCAAACACCAGAACTGCATAGGAGTGTTCTGGGGCACAGAAGAACATGAACCCCTTCCCTTTGTCTCTGCCCTGGTAATAGGGGGACCCCAATGCCACCCCTCCAACCCTGACCATGGCAGTGACCACACAGCTCAGGCCAAGGCACTCTCTGCCTGCTATGTCCCCTCTGTGATACGGACAGGGTTCAGCCTGAGGTCTTCCTGGGTGGATGAATTTTCCTGTCTCCTCTGAAACTTTTTGATGTGTTTCCCAGGAGGGCAAGTCTGGAGGAATCCCATGGGAAGTGCTTTGTCTCACAGTGCTGTGTACTGCAAGATGATGGTTATTAGCATGCTCAAAGCAGCTGCCAGTTATCTTTCATCCTGCTGCATCCCCTGGGAATGAGGCAGAAAGCTCTGCACGGGGCTTTGCTCAGTAGGCTCAAGTCTTTAACACGGGGCTGCTGAATTAACCATCCTCAGCAACAGTGACAGCAATGGGATGTGACAGCCACGGGATGTGACAGCCACAGCCTGGGATGTCTCTGGTGCCTCATGTTGGCCCTGCAGACTCCCCTTCTGAGCAACATGGATATGGGACATGCAGGATTTTGCTTCCCAGGCTTCCTCCAAAGGCAGCATCATCCTTCCTCTGTTCCTACTCCCACCCCAGCCCAATGTTGGTCCTCTCACGTCGTCCTCCCCGCAGAAGGAGCCCAGGGAGCACTGAGAGCCTGTCACAGTCAGTTTTCCTGATGGTCCCAGGTTAATCACTGTCTCTCACGCACGAAGCCACTTAAGGTTGTTGTTTGCTGCCCCAGGAGACTCATTACAGGCTGCCTCACAGGGCAGGAGGAGAGGAAGGAGGAGGATGGGAGGGATGAACAGCAGATTACAGGGGAAGGAGAAAAAAGGATGTTTGGGATCTTCACGATGAGGGCAGCACTGAACTTCACCTCTCCAAGTGCAAACGTCTGGTCCAAGCAAGTCACTGTAGCATCTTCTCTGTCAAAGAAGTGAAAAATTCCCCCAAAGGAGATGCTGCCTGTTCGAAATGCCTGTTGGGACAGAGCCTTCCTAGGAGACAACTGCCTCCGCATTGACCTCCAGATAGTCTCTGTGTACTTCTGTATAACTGAGTTAAAACACAATGGAACTTCGGTTGAATTACAAGATTCAGCTGATGGCAGCTGTACAAATTCCTTCCACAATGTCTTTGTGTGTCTCAGAGGGCAGAAGATTTATCAGGCTCTGAAGAAATAGAAAGAACAAGAGCAACCCTGGGAATGTGAAAAAGAAAACATGAGGTATCCAAACCTCTGATGTTAAGATAAGAATTCATCTCTAAAAGATAAAAAATCAGTAAAATACACTGAGCAGCTGAGCAGCTCCACCCCTGGCTGATGGCTACCTGCAGCCACAGGGCAGCCTGGAGGAGTGAGGCTCCTTGAGGATGTGGAGGGCAAGGACTTTGAGACACAGCTGAAGGTCTGACCTGACCCAGTAGCTCATCCCCCAGGCCTGAGCAGCGAGCTCCTGGTGCCACAGAGCTCTTGGCTCTCCCTGTTCATCACCATGGATCAGCACCACGACTCCAGCGAGCACCTGCCCTCCCAGCCTCATCCTCTCATCCCATCCCACACCACGTCTGTCTTCCCTCTCTGCTTCTCAAACACAGCTTTTTCTGCCTTTCTTTTTAGAGACAGAATATAAAGGACAGAGGTCCTGGTTTCCCTCTAGCTCTTGAACACAAGAGCCCTTGGAGAGGACCTATTTTAAGAGAGGAGAGCCTTCCCACTGCTGGAAAAGCGGCTGAGCAAGGGCAGGCTCAGTGCCGTGCCCTCCAGTCGGGCACTTGAGACACCTGCTAACAGCCACTCCAGCTGCCAAATGCTCCTCCAGCAGTGGCAGGAATCAGTGTCTGCCAGACAAGCTCTGGCAGCATCCATGGGGAAGAGTGGGGAAGGTGAAGCCCCCACTGCACTGACTCATGGCAAGGGTGGCAACGATGCCACCTTTTCCCTGGGGTGGGCAAAGCACCTCCTGGGTGGTTCAGGCCCCCTCCAACATGTCATGCTCTCAATCCAGAGGGCTGAAGAAGCAGAAGACTCCCATGGGAAGAGCTGCCCAGGCTCCCCTCGCTGATGGCAATCATTTTTTTTGCTCAGTATGAAAAATCCTGAAGCGGATTTTATGTCAGATGCAGAAGGCAGGGCAGGATCCCACAGAGGCCGCTTGGCACACTTTGTTCTGTGCTTAGAATTGTAGAATCATTTAGGTTGGAGAAGACCTTTAAGATGATGGAGTCCAACTGTTAATCCACCACTAAAGCAGCCCCAGGCTTGTGCTCCAGGATCTTATCTGACCTTGGAAAGCCCCAGTGTGTCCACTCCAGCCTTGCCCAGCAAGTCATTCCCTGCTTTTTTGATTCTCCACTTGGGAAGGTGCTTCTTGACATCTGTTCTGAATTTGATTCTCCTCTATTTAGGTTTTATAGCCCTTGTTCCTCTCCCCTTGGTAATTCTGATGATATTATCCATATCACTTAAGCTTTTAATCACTTTACCTAAATTTTCTTATAAGCAGCTTTACTTTTCCCTTTCTATATTTTTTCTTTTTAGTGCTGGGTTAAGCATCTTTATCCTGATTTCCCCTTTCCACATAGTTATTTTTTAGTGGTGTAAACAGAGTTTATCACACTTAGCAAATCATCTGTTAAAAGAGAGCTTGAGCACGTAAGTGTTCTGATCCACTGCAGATCCACCCTAAAGGAGACTTTGGACCCAAGTGACGTTCCTCTCATCCCAGAATGCATCCAGCAAGCTGGAAGAAGAGCAGATCTATCCTCCAGGTTCAGCTCAGTGGTGCAGAAATTAATCCTGTTCACAGGAAAGCTGCAAACCTCCATTGAAATCAGCTCTTTGTTGCACTCACATATGCATTGGAGAGTCTCTTTAAATTCCTCCTTGTCAAAACCATGCAAGCCCATGGCAAGCCCATTTTAAGAGCTGGTACCTGTTCCAAGCACTAACGGCTGCCACAGGAAACAGAAAAGTGAGGCTGAAGGCTATGATGTTCAAAGCTGCCTTAATTATTAGAGCGTGAGCTTCCAAATCCCTTGAGAAGCACAGAGAGTGTTGGCCTCAAAATTCACGGCGTGCTCAGAGAAGCCAAGGAGCCAGGGAGTTTTGGGGACATCTTGACTGCAGTCTGTCTGCCTGGCTCCACTGGACTTGGAATGAGTCCGATTCATTGCAGCAGCTCTGAATTCAGAGCAGAGGGAGCAGACAAGGCTCACTGCCTATTCCAGCCAGAGAGACTGCAACAACATTTGTGGTTTTCGTTTTTTTCTTTGAAATAAGGTTACTTGAGCAGACAGCCAGGAATAGACCCTCTGTCTCCTCATCCCTAAACTGAGCCCCACCGATAATTATGCACAAACTGTCAGGGCTGCTTTGGAAAAGCAGTTCTAGAACTAAAGCAGCCTGACGTGGCTTTGTGCAAGGCTTTGCCTGGAGAAATGCTGTCCTCGCTGACCACCAAAGTCCACATGGGAGAGCTGGCACCATTCAGACCCTGCTCAGTGCAGCAAGAACTTTTTCTCTCAGCCACTAATGTTCCTGATGGTTGGGCAGCCTGGCCAAGAGGGGCATGGATTCATGTTACTCCTGAGGAAAAATATATTCCAGTGCAAAGGAAATCTCTGGATATGTTGGTGCATCTGTTTGCATCGTGGAATGCATGAGGCTCCCTCCTTGCTTCATGCTCTGCTCCAGTATTTATCCTCCCAGCGAGCCATCAGTGCCTCATCTTCCAGGACTGTGCTTCAACTTAGACATCAGCAATTTCCCCTGCCACAGGCAATCAGTGAAATTACCTGATTTAAGGCCAGAGGAGTCAAAAATGTTACACTTTGGAAAACCGTTCCCACAGCTTCATTGCTTTTGCACCTCTCCGGGCTGCAGACAGACCCAGTCACTTGTTCCCTTTCCCACCAGGCTGGAGGAGGGAGCTCTGGTGATGGCACTGCTTTCCAAGCAGGACCCTGAGCATCCTCCACCAGCATCCAGCTCCAGCCACCCTCTCCTGCCCTGCACTGCTGGGCTTTGTTTGTCCAAAGTAAATGCAGGCAGATTTCCCTGTTGACTGTGGGGATTTTGCTTGCTCAGGTGGATCACCATTTTTATTTTATTTATTCTTCTGCTAAAAGTCTGTTCTATGCAGATAAAACCCCAGGTCAGTCATGCCACAGATAACTCTCAAGCAGGGCACAAGGATTCATGGATGTTGGTGCTGTCTCTCCATTTCTGGGGAGGGATGGGAAGAGGGCTGGATGCTCTCCCGCAGTGACAAGGTTTGCAATTTCTTTTTAAAAGCCTGTAATCATCTCACTTCTGTGAGCTATTCAGGCATTTACATTGTTTTGCAGCATCTTGAGTGCTGGCTGGAAGCAGCTCCAGGGTTTGGGGGAGTGCAGCAGGCTCGCTGTGGGGGGCTGTGCTGACAGGCACCCCCACACTGAGCAGAGGAGGGCTGTGCTCCTGCCCACAGGTAAGCAGGTTCCTGGGCATTGTCTTTTTTCAGGAAAGAAAAAAGGGGAAAAAAACCCCGAACAAATCAATTCCGTTCACATGAAATTTGTGCTGAACTTCAACTAATAAACACTGAAGGATAAAGAAATGCCACGAAAACAAAAGTCCTGTTGTGACAACAGCCACGGCTGAGGTTCATTCATTTTTTAGAGATTGTTTTTCCTTTTCTCCTCCTGGCTAAAAATGAGATTTTCAGAAAAGAGGAAGCATCACCAGCATACAAACACATATCAAAAAAGGAGCCGACTTTCCCTGTGGGTGCAGCCATCTGACACAGGACACAGTGTGGACACAGAGACCTGGATGGGAGCTCCCAAACTCCATCCCCTGCAGTGGTAACGTGTATCTGCAGCATCTGGGAACCCAGGGAAAGAACCTAACAGGCTCCTGGGTGATATTTTCCCCCATTTCCCCCTTGCAGCTATGCCATCCCTCTGGCAGTGTTTTCTCCCCCTAACCCACGCTGTGAGGCTGGCACAGCACCTGGGAGCATGGAAAGCCAGCTCTCGCCTCACTTTTGACCATTTAGCAGTAGAGGGGGGATCCCATAACCACTCAGCTCACTTGCAGGGATCCAAAGCACTCCCTGCTTTCCATCAGCCACCCCTGCCGAAGTTCCAAGGTCGAAACGCAGCCCTTCACATGAGTCAGTCCTTGCCCTGAGGAGCTGCAGTCGGAGCAGACCAGAAGGCAGGAGAACACTGATTCCCTAAGTCTGTGCCATCTCGTCTCCATGCTGTCATGCCATCTGTGGGCTTTATCCCAGGAACTCCTGTCACATCCACTCCCATTAGCATTTTTCAATGCTCTCCTGCCCTTTCCCAGCATCTGCTGACTGAGTCCCTCTGGTCAACCCTGCTCCTCATCCTTCATCAAGGCTTTTAATTTTCGTGATGCTGTTACCCACTTTTGCTGCACTCTGCCTTGCAGCAGCTCAGCACACAGGCTGCAAACCAGGCAACCCAGCTTGCTAGCAAAGAGAGCTTCCAGACGGGGATTGAGCTGCTATTAATTTATCCTATATTTGTTTTGAAAAGATGCCTGGGGAAGGTACACCATTTCCCTTTCCAGTTAGAGGCTTAACAGCCACAGGCTTTCTGCTTTCTCAGAAATGTAAATCCATGTTTATTTTGCATGTACCCGATTAATCCCCAAGGCATTGCATCCAACAGGCCAAAATCAGAGCTCTGTCTCCACCAAAACACTCCAGGGGAAAGAGGATAGGAAGACATGCTCTACCTTTACTAGAAGAAACATCTATTTACTTGGGACCGAGGCAGTAAAAATGGAGTATATAATCCAATTTGCATGGAGTAAAAATTACTTTAATTGGTAAGCCCAACAGGACTCACTCCCTCTGAAAGCAGAAAGGAAAGACCTGGAACGTCCATTTCCAGAGTGATCAGTAAGGAGCAGCCAGACTTCAATTCCTAGGAGGCTCTTCAGAGGGTTTGATTGTTCAGGATGCTCTCACATATACGAAATACTAATCTACCTGCAGCACCAGCCATAATCTGTTCCCAGTTAAAACTTGTGCAACTCTGCTGAAACCAATTTATGAAGCAAACATTTAATTTAGCGAGCAGGCTCACAATCCTAAATTTAAACATATGTCAAGCCAGCTAGTGGCTTTGTTTTAATTAACTCTCAAACTTTGTGGCTGTCATTTCTTTATATAAATGAGGATGTTCTGCCAAGGGCAGCCTGTAAGCCTGTGTGCATCCCTACGAAACCTCCTGCTATTTCACAGCCACTTTTCAAAGAGCTCTCGCAGAGGCAAGGGGATGTGGATGTTATTATAAGGGTCCATATGGCAGTACACTGGCACTGCAGTATTAAATCAGAGGTATTGTAGCTTTCCAGCCTGGATTCTCACAGTACCAGGTAATGTATATGTAGCTTTATTGTTGTACAATTTTAGTGGCTATGCATTATTCAAGAGCAGCCTAAGTCTCTGCACTGCCGGAGGTGATTCAGTGATGATAAAGGGAATACGCTTTGCTCTAAAGGCAGGAGCAAAGGCATTTCACGGGTCGGTATCCTCTCCACCCACGGAGAAACAATAGAAGCATTAACACTTCTGGTAAAGAAATCAGCTGGCGACAAATTCTCATCGATAATTAAAATGAAAGTACAAGCTGCCTTAACATGTAGTTAGACTTCGGAACTCTAACCTGCTCTCTAAATTAAATGCTTTCCTTGATAATTTGGCTCTCGCAGCAGGCACTGAAATCTGCTGGAAGATGCCATCTAGTGGGTTATGGAAGTTTATTTAAGTTTAAATCCACTTGCTGGTGTGGGGCGAGGGTGGCAAGAGCTGCGAATGCTGGGGTGCATAATGGTTCCCGTAGACTTTTTGTTGTTGCTCTAGGAAATTAGGTATTTCCCTGCGGGGGTTTGCACTGGAAGAGAACTAATATTTATTTTACCAGTGCCCAGCAGGGCACCGGATAGTCACAGCTCTGCTGTTGACACAGCCGAGCCTCACGGCTGTCGTGCTGGCAGAGCATCTTCCTGAGCGCCGGGGCTGCGTGCTCCTCATTGAGGAAACGGATCCGCTCCCCATTTTGGGGAAAGCTCTGCCGCCATGGCTTTTTTCCTATAAAAACCGCTCAAACACCATCGCGTGCCTCTAAATTACATAGTTTACAGTATAGTTGAAACCGCTTAATTGGTATCCGACTGAACAGCATTGTTTTTTAATGCGAACCACGGACTGGGATGGATTTGGAGCGATCCTGGGTATTGGTGGGGCCGGCGATGGCATCTCCATCCACGGAGCGCTGCTGGCGACCGCCTCGTCCCCCGGCTGTGTGTCCGTGGGGCGAGCTGCAGCCCTTTGGGGACTACCTGGACCCTTTGGGGGGCACTCACAGCCCTTCAGGCCGCCCTGCTCCCCCCAACCCAACCCCCGGGTCCCGTCTGAGGGCTGCCTCTCCTTTAAGGGGTTTTAAGCCGATTAACCACTTTGACTCCCCCCCTCACCGACGGCCGGTTCGAATCCCGCTCCCGCGGCGCCCGCGCAGACACCCCGCCGTGCCGCGGCATCCTCGGAGCGCTGCTCTTAGGGAGTCATTAGCGTGGAGTCATTAGCGGGGAGTCATTAGCGGAGGGTCATTAGCGGGGAGCGGGGGCGGGGCCTCCCCGGCCGGTGGGCGGGGTCTCCGCGGCCACGCCCCCCGCGCGAGCGGAGCGGAAGTGCCGGAGTTGCCGCCCGGCGCCGCCGCCGAGCGCGGGCGAAAGTTGCGCTCCGGGAGCGCGGCGGGGGCGGCCGGACCGCGCTCCCTCCTCACCCCCCGGCTCCTCATCCCCGTCCCGCTGCTCATCCCGCTCCCGGCAGCCGCTCCGATGCGGCGGAAGCAGAAGCGGCTGCTGCAGGCGGTGGGGCTGGCGCTGGCCGCCCTC
>VWZT01012213.1:760323-844804 GCA_013397055.1 Pachycephala philippinensis
AAGCGGCAGCCGCCCCCATGAGAGGAGGGGGCAAGGGAAAGAAGCCGCGGTGGGCTCCTGTGGTCCCCGGGAAGGAGCTGTTTTATGTATCCTGTGCCTGCGTTGGAGGGGGAGCGCGAGTACTTTCTTGGCAATTCACGGATGCGGGGACGGGAGGGTCTGCTTGCCTTTTTTTTTGGCTGAGCTTGGTAAGGGGATAAAGCAAGGTCTTTGCTTCTTGCGCCAAGGAGTGAGGAGGGGGAGCTTGTCCCATCCGTGCACAGAAGAGGACGGCAGTTCCGTTTCCCAAGGGTGTGCCTCCTGCCATTTCCCTTTACCTGCCTGGGAAGGGTGTGGGAAGCGAACATCACCTGTTACTCTGTGCAGAGCTTAGGGCGAGGGCTAGCGGAGAGTTCCAGGTGGAGCTGGAGGATTATGTCAGTGGAGTGATGCTCCTTTGGGAAAAGACAAGCGGATAACTCCTCCTGAGAGGCAGAGGATGCCCGCTGGATACGTGGCCTGAGGATGTTGCAATGCATGACTGCATTCCTTTCTTGTCCCACTGGTGTAGTAGTAAATTTAACAGCCAAACCTGTCTGTGTAGTGAGTGAGTCAGGAAGGCTGGATCACCCAAATTAGACGTTTGGAAGCACAGTTAAGCTGCACTTACTTTTGGCTGTGTAATTGCTTTGTCCCCTTCTGGGTTTAGTTTTGTACCATTAAGAATGATTGGGACTTGAAAGCTTGAAATGTCATTGTGTAACTATCAGTTCAGCTGCCGCTCTAAAAGGCTCTGCTTGTTCAAAACCACTTAAAACTCTTAGTTGTCTAAATCTTTCCCTCCTTGGAGACTTCCTGCTGTAACTGCACCGTAAAGGTGGAGAAACCTGCTGTGACAATTTCTGCTCTGAGGGAGAGAAGGCTCTCAAAGAGCTGTAGTCAAACTGGGACTGAGCTCTTCTTTCCTACAAGAAACGCTTTTTTGAATTCAAGCTTTTTAGTGTAAGTCTGGATATAACCATGCTTGTGTCCCATGCTGTTGGGGAAAGGGATCAGCTGTTGCCTGTCATAAAACATAAATTTGTAGCAGATCCTCAAATCTGCACAGAAGTCCTTTTGACGTGATCACACAGAGATCATTACATGCCTGGAGTTCCTGATGTTACTGCCTTATGGTTGTATTTCTGTGGGATTCAGGGAATCTATTTTGCATGACTGGTAAAAATCAAGCCCTTCTCCATAGCTTCATTTGACGTGGCGTTAGGGCGAAATGAAGACCTTTGTAAAATCATGTATCCTCCAGAGGTAAAGAGAAGAAAGTTGGTAATTATTCTTAGGAGGCTTCAAAGTGACAAGTTGACTTTTATGGTTTTGGTCTTCCAAAACTGTCCTTGTGCTGTGGGCTTTGAGTAGCTGTAAACCAGGCAGCACCTCTCTGCTGAGTCCTGTGTCCTTACAGTGTTCTCGGTGTTTAGATATCCCAAGCTGCCCGTGTTGTACACAATGCCTGCTCCATTTTTCTTTATGTCTCTGTAAAGTATGGCAGCTGTCAGTGAATTGAGATCTGCTTTTGTTTTGATGGCGTGTGGAGCTGGGCAGGGAACGCCTGTGCAGCTCCCAGGAAAATTCGCAATAAAACCTCTCTGCACTTGTGTAAATCAGAGTTGCTGGGTTTTAGGCTGAAGGCTTCATCTTCCAGTCTAATTAACGTGGAGTTATGGGCTGCAGGGGGTCTGTGAGTGAAGATATATTTGTGTCATGTGCTTGTTTTTTGAATGATTTGGCCCTGCAATGATAGCTCCAGTTACACTGAGCAAGGGAAAACATAGCCTAAAGGACAAAAGGCTGTCTTGGTAAAAATAATTTCAGATGAAGCAGAATAAAAAACAACTCAAATGTGATTTTGTTTTTCTGTTTAGTTGTGTGGGTTTGTTTTACTGTTGTCATAGAGGTATCTGCCAGCTGACTGCAGAGAGTTTTTTGGGCATCCTCACAATCAGTGGTTCCAGCCTCTCTTCCTTGGTCCCTACAAGCATTCATGGGTTTTGTACTTAATAATCAACTTCCAGCTTGTAAATGAATATGCTGTTTGTCTGCTTGTTCCTGAAGCCATTCGAAAGATCTGACTTCTTAATACAAAACCTCCAGATGATAGGAGAGAATATAATGAAAAAATACATTCAGAGCAGTCAGAAAAGATTTTCTTCTGTTTCTGGCTTTAATTTGCCTTTTTGTGCAGGCTAATCTTTGAATTGAGGACATTTCCTATGTGCTACAGAATTGAGCTTTTCAATGAAATCTCTGTCCAGGCTCATTCTTTCTCTTTAAATGGTGTCTGCTGTTTCAGTCAGTAGTTTTATCCCTCAGAGAACAGCAAAAGGGGGGAAAAGGTTTTAAGATACAGCTGAATTAAAGCTATAAAGCAATTCCTAGAACACTGAGTTGTGATGCTAAAATTTTGAAGTTTGAAACCACCTAGGAGTTTTTGTTGTCTATCTGTGCTGCATGTTACCTTCAGTAACATGGCAATATAGGTGATTTGGCTTTATTTAATCTTTCTAGCGCCTGAAACAAATGTGTCAGAAAATTAAGCAATCAGAAACCATGTAAATATATTCTAGGAAAGATTATTCTAAACGGTTTCTGCGGAAGTGCCTAGGCAGCTAATTGCTTCTGTATTTACATGTTCAGGGGAAACATTATGGTGGCTGAAAATAGTGTATTGCTTTAATAAGGAGGGTGAGGTCTCTGCTCTCTCATTCTGCCTTTGGGTTTGTTCTTTTGCAGCTCTGTGGGTGCTCCTCACTCCACAGAGGAGAAATGAAGAGGAGTCATCAAGGTCTTGGCCTCAAGGTCGTGCTGCAGATCTCCTTAGAAAAGCTGAAGCTTTGAGTTAGTCCTCACTTAACCACTCTGTGCTCAGAAGCGGCCTCTGTCACTGTGTGCAGTGGCTCAGCAGAGGAGATGATCTGGGAAGTCCTTTTTTCGTGGGGTGTGTAACAGGTCTGGCTTTAAATGGGGACGATGGCATCGTGGTACTGAAGTGTTTCTGCTGACAGCCTAGAAGCTGCTTTGACTTCATGACTGTACTGTTTGCTCACCACTACATGAGTCTCGGTGTGCTCACGGAATGCAGATTGACTTTTCTGTAGATTCATCTTTTTCTTTTTTTAACATCTATTCAATAAGTAAAAACATACGATCTGTGGGTGTGGGGGTAGGAAGAAGCAAAGGGAATGCAGCTATTCCTTTTGTCTCTTGGATCTCTGCTGTCTGCCTCAGAGGCTGCCGAGCATCCTCAGCCGAAATGTTTAATTGATGTGGATGTAGCCGTGCAGCGTGTAAACCGTGGATGAGTTAGGCTGTGGGCTGCTGGTTTATGCTTGGGCTAATGCAAATATTTACGTGGCTTCCAATGCTCTGCAGAGCTGCTGCTCTGCACCTCTGTGGTCAGGCTGGAGATCCGCACTGTGTGAAACCTGCTGTTCTGAGAATGTGGCATTTGAGCTCGGAGAGATACTAAGCTTGAAGGTTTTTCTTTGAATTGCTGGCTAAAAGCACTGTAGCAAATTAGCTGCCTTTCGTGGCAGTGCGTTTTTATCTGATATGATGAATGCTTCATGGAGTCGCCCTGTAGCTTGTTGTAGCAGTAATTTGTGCTCTATAAATTAACTCGGGAGCATGATGGAAGTGTATAAATCACATCGGTGATTGTGTGGTGCCCTCTGCTGCCGGCCGGCTGGAGTGATGTGGGGTACACCCTCCTGCTGCTTCCTTGGCAATGAGAAACCAACTGCAGACTTGGGATTGAAAAATGGCTTGGGAGGATGCTGCTGTTGGAAAGTTTGGGGTGATAAACTTTGGCTTTGGTGCAATTGAGCCTAAAGTTCCCTGCCAGCATTGCTGGAAGTGCAGCCCTGGTGATGATCTGAGTGGGGAGCGATGCTGCTCTGCCTCACAGGCTGCTGCTGCTCGTGTCCTGCTCAGCTGAGGAAGGGGATGAGCTTTGCTGTTCTGACCTAGGGCAGCTGGGACGTTGTCAAGGTTTGTCAGTGTCGTGGTGTGGTTGGCAAAAGCTAATAAGGAAGAGGGTATTTGTTAAATGACAGACTTGGTGCTGCCAGGGCTGGGGAGGGAGGAGAAAGGCTTGGGAAAAGTTAGAGGAAAACCTTTCCTGCTCTCTGCCAGCCAGAGGGAGATAGGACAGCCAGCTTGCTGTGCTTCACAGGCAGATTCCTCTGGCAGGTAGGCTGGTTGTGTCCCAGACCTTGCTGCTGCTCCTCTCTGGGGCCTGGCTCCTCGCAGGCCTCTTGGGCACTGCTGTGTTGGCAGCTGTGTTTGCCAGGCACTCATCAGCTGATGTAAAGGGAGACTTTGAAAAGCTTATTTTTGTAAGTGTAGTGTAAAACAATTGGCATCTAAGGACCGACGTGCAAGTGCTACAGCTGAACAAGCCTGTTTTAATTTAAGAGTGACTGATTCCCAATGTGGGCTGCTCTGAAGTTTATCACTTCAGTGCACTTGTGAAACGAAGGGTTTCCTGAGCTACGTAAGTGTGTCCTGCACTCTTGATTGGCAAAGTGAGTTGAAGTGAAGGTGAAGTGCCTAAACCATCTCATAGCTGTGAAGTGCAAAGTAAATTTTGAAAACGTGTTTATAAAGAAACT
This sequence comes from Pachycephala philippinensis, assembly GCA_013397055.1. Classification (NCBI taxonomy): domain Eukaryota; kingdom Metazoa; phylum Chordata; class Aves; order Passeriformes; genus Pachycephala; species Pachycephala philippinensis. Next base: position 764,970 of record VWZT01012213.1, read on the forward strand.
TGAGCTTTCAGTGGCCTTTACTCAAGGTCTCATTGTGGTGATCTTCACTGTAATGGCAACACAGAGCTGAATGAACAAATGGGCTGTATTGTAGGTCTCCTATGCTGTGTGAAAATAAAAGGTTTCTTATACTTTCTGTTCTTCATCGTCAGTCAGGTCCCTCTGTTATTGGAAAAGTGGTTCTGTTTCACTGTTCAAACATACTCCATATGCACTTAATTGCTGCAATGGTGACCTTTCTTCGTGGAAGGAAGATTTCTGCCACAAAACTTTTTGGCTCCTGGCATCTGGACTACACTTTAGGTCACTGGTGAAAACCATAATCATGTGGTGATCTCCAGAGCTGATTTTTTTCCTGTAAGAATATGAATCAAATTGCGAGAGACAACTGATTGAAGAGGAACCATAGTTATACATTTCCTGTCAGATAACTGCCAGGTTTTTGACTTAAGAGGGTTGAAAAACTAACAGGAAGTTACTTATTACCAGTGAGGAGGGTTGGTGAAATTAGTCAGAAAAATGTTATCAATCAGACTTTGTTATATAGTCATTTTCCACTCCCTGTTTGAATACAGGCACGAGCGTCACTGGAAAAGGATAAAGAGCTGCAGTTTACCTTCCTGTCACTCTGTATTTGCTTCCTTGTGGAGCCAGCTGTAACCTTGCTTGCTTTGTGTAGGAACAGATCCTGTTTAACTTCTAGGAAATTGTATCCAGGTGTTAAAACAAATCTGCATGCTGCTCCTTTTTCTTTGCAGCCTTTTTCCTGTGCCAGGTGACACAGGCAGGCAGCCTTCAGCTTCCTTCTGGGAAGTACAGAGCTGGTGGGGTGCGTTCGGAGTTGGTAGGAGGGATTCTGCTGTGTGCTGGAAATATCACTAGAAGAAAAATTATGCTGCAGGAATTTGTTTTGATTGCCCATGAAAGCAGCCATTCCAACCTGTGAGGCTGTTATCCTGTGGGGTCTGGTGGAGCTGTCGGTGGTAGGTTTTTATGGAGTGCACCTCAAAGTGCAGTGTGCTGAGCTCCCTGGCACTTCAGCACGGTGTAAATGCTCGTGCAAACAAAGCTGCTGTGGTGTTTGCCATCAGAGGACACTCTCATTCTCTAGTGACCATCATGCTTCCATCCTGTTAACTCTGTGGAGTAACCCGAGTTAACAGTGCTTTTGTTCAATAGTAACATAAATAATGCACGATTCTGTGTACACTCAGGGAGAGAGGTGGCTGCAGTGACTTTGTGCATGTGAAATTTTTCAATAGTAACAGGGCCCCTCAGGTCAAGTGACCTGATGAGTGTCCGTGTAGATTTTTTTCTGGATCACCTTGTCTAGAAAACTGGAAAGGCTGAATGGATTAAGAACTGTCTGCTGTGATGGCAAGCAGACATTAATGATTATTTTAATAGTGATTCATTTAAATATTATTTAAATGTTGCTTCAATCAGACTAAGCTAGATTGGGCATAGTTACTTTCTGTTAATTTAATTTGCTCTCTGTTCCTGTTCTGGAATCTAATCAGGAATAGCCTTTCTGCCTGACATTTGCACTTTGCCTTAACCTGATCTCCTGTCCCTGGACAGAAGGGTTTTGGTCAGTCCTAGAGCAGTTTGTCCATTTGCATATTCCTTCTAGATACAGCTTGGCCTGGGATTCTTCTGCTTCTAGAGAGTTGTATAAAAGACATTCTATCTTGCCTTCAGGCCCCAGATTGTTTGCAGAACCGAAAGCTGTCGGCGGGGATTTTTAGCAGTTCAGGGGTAGTGTGAATCTGTTTATCATGTTTCACAGACTCCTGAACAAATTCTGGTGCCTGAGTCACTTTCAAGAGTGTAACAGTGTGATGCTTAATTTCCAAATCCAGGGATAATAGCCCCCACTTTCTAATTTTAAAAATTCATGTTCTGCTTTCAGACTGCCTTTTGTCTTGGTGGTGGAGAAAAAACTTTCATATTCTCTGTTATCTCTTCAGCTCTCTATCAAGAGTCTGCTTGTGGTTTTCCCTTCAGGTCATGACTTCTTACAGCTCAGGGATCCAGTAAGTGCTACTGGTCCTGCGTTATTCAACACGAAGCCTGGCCTCTCAGTGGCAATGGTATCTTTTCTATCAGTGTAACCCACACCTGTGGTGGTATTTCCTGCATTTGTGTTATCCTGGATGGGTGATGGATAGGCAACAAGGAATGGAGTGTTTATCTACACAGCTTTGTTAAGAATATAAGTAGTAGTGGATATCAAATTATGGCTGACTTGTCAGACTCTGCCTCTTTTGTTAGATTTACAGGGCCTGGCAAACGATTGGAGAAAGCTACAGATCAGTAAATCAATATGAGCACAAAGAGTTGCCAGGCAGCCCTCCTTTTCAAATGCCTGGGTAGAAGAGTAACTTTCACTGTGTCTGAGATCTGCTGGCAGCTCTGCACCCCCTAAAATACAAGAAATGGGTTGTTTGACATGTCTCCTTATTGTTCCTTGTATAAACTTGATAAAGCTTTAACTTGCCTCTTCAAAGAAGGGAGGTCTACTATTTTTTGGTCCTTAAATTTGCTTTTCTTTCTAAATAATTATGTCTCTTCTCTGCCCTTTTTCAGTTCCTCCATTTTCTCTAATCTTAGCTCTAGGTTATAAGAGATCTCCCCAGAGCATAGATCTATAATTAAGGCTTTTTAACCACAGTTACAGTGGAGCATCAGCAGTGCTCTGGTGCGGCCAATATCCAAGAGAGAAACTTGCTTCAGTAGGAAGGTTGATTTTATTACAAGCAAAGTCTCTCCTGTCCCACTCGTGGAGTTTCCCCTGATGCTGCTTCGTGCCTTCCCACTTTGCTAAGTTATCTTTCCAAGGCTGATGACCATTAATGGCACATCTTCTGTTGCTCACAAGAATAAAAAGGTTTTATTTAGTCCGCCTGTCATTTTGTGGAAACACAGGCTGCCAGCTCCTGCAAATCATGTCCCTCACGAGTGCATTCAGAGAACTTGAGGGTTTAAAATGGAAACCCTCTTTTGAGCAAACTCGTGTAACTCATGTGGATATTTTGATTCTTTCTTTGGCCAGAAATAGAAAGCAAAGGAAGGGAAGGAGGAGGGAGTCTATGAACTCTTGACTGTGTTGTGCTGCCCAGCTTGGTGGAGTTCACTCTTAATGTCACCAAATAAGGTGACTGTGTCTTCCAGTCTCAACTTCTTATTAATTTTTCAGCTTTAATACTTTTTTCCTTCACAATTAGCGCAAGTAGCAGAAAGCAACTTCTAAAAGCTGTCTTTCAAAACAGTGAATGCTGACATCCTTCCCTGTTAGGCTGAGAATTCCTTCTGCCCAGAGGTACCTAATTTCTGATCAAAGCATCTCCCCTCACCACTAATGTGTATTTCTCATGTGTATGCCATGTGTAGCTGATCTAGCAGTGACCTGACACCTTTCCCTGATGTAGCTTTCAGAGAGAGAACGTGTTCTGTTCTTCGTGGTTGCAGATCACGAGGTGACTGCTGAAGAGAAAATTCCAAAAGGCATATCAGAATATTTTTTAAAGACACAGAAAATGCAGCTGTTTACTGAAATAATGACCAGCAAAGGGGTTAAATTTCAAACAAAAAGAACTTGCATCTTTGGCTTGGATGCTTGTAAATGAAGTCTGTCTTCCTGCTGTAGAGCTATTTGGTCATAAAAATAAAGGATTCACAGAATAACAGTAGATCAGTCTGTCTCCTGCAAGAATTGTAATTTTTTGGATGCATGAAATGTTCTTGTTTGAATACTCTCCCTTTCAAAAAATCTGATTAGATTGCGTTTTGTCTTTGTTAGTCAAAGTCTTGTGATGTTTTGAGGCTTTACCAGATCTTATCTGGAAACACTGTCAGCTGTCCCTCCTCCACACAGAGCTGCCTTGCTTCAGCCCTCCTGAACAACTGTTTGTTTGGGTTGGTTTTTTTTTTTTTACAAGCTTAAGTTGCTATGAAGAGTTCTGCTCTGCTTGATCCCTAAAGCCTGAAATCCTTTGCTTGCAGCTATGTGTGCAAGCTGAGGTGACTTTTCAAAGGAAAGTCATTTTGTTCTCTGTCTGCTTATGACTATTCAGAAGATCTAATATTTAAAACCCCTAGTAGCCAGGCTTGTTTTGTCAGTGGAAGATCACATAGGCTTGTTTTTCTCTAAGTTACCTTTATTGTGTTCAGATTCATTTGGGAGGTTACTTTTACCTAGTTGATCACACTAGCAAGGAAACAATTTTTCTCCATGATGGCAGAGGTAGTTTTTTTTTCTTTCTTGAGCCTCCCTAACATTTCTCAGCCTTCAGAGGAAGCCCAAAGAAGAAATGTTCACAGGGACTAGTAAGCATGAGCTGTTTCTTAATAAATAAAACAGGTGAAACAGAGTTTGAGTGTTCTTAACACTTAGACTAAAGTTTTCAAAGATGTCTTAGAGTATGATGTTCCTTTGAAAAATAAGAGTCTTAGTGACTTTGATCTAGGGTATGATATAAAAATAACCACAACCAGGACTGGCATCCCATAAGATTTTTTTTGTTTTCTGGGGGTTTTTATAATATTTTTAAAAGAGTAAGCAGCTCCTTCACTTCTGCTCAGGCTGACTTTAATCTTAACTCTGCTTCCTTGGAAGTGGCTCTCTTTAGAGACTGTACTTTCAGCTCAGATAAATACAAGCAAAATATATTCCATCACTGAAGAAAATCAGAACCTAGATAAATACAGACATAATGATGTTGTAAAAGGCCTTCATTGGGCAAGTAAGTAATTTTCTGTAACATTACAGAAGGTCACTTAAATTTAGCCTGTCAGTCCATGTTAGCCACTGTGTAATGGGCTTATTCAGGATCTCAGAAAGAAGTGAACCCTGTGATTATCTTCTGTCTTCTCATTTATCTCCCAGGTGGCCTGGTGCCAGTGTTTTGTGTGTGATAGCCAAGTAAGAAGGAATAACTCTTTTTTTCCACTCCTGCTCGTGTTGATTTTGCTGATCCACCAAATGCACTCTGGGCTGCCACTTCCCTTTGATTCTCAGGCTGTGCCTTACTGTGTCAGAAATATTTAAAACTCCTATGGATATCTTGCTGCTGCACGTTGCCTGGTTTTTTTTTAAATGTGTGTGGCTGTTTTGGAAACTGATTCAAGGTACTAATTTAGCCTGGGGGAAAAAAAATCTCCCTTCAGAAAACCAGCATCTGCTCACAGGTCTTTTTCGCAGCAGTGACGAAGTTATATTGGTACAGTGAAAGTGTTTGGAATGAAATTTCTCAAAATTATTTTGCTTGCTTGGTACTGAGGGCATGGAAATAAACTACAAAAATATCTGCAAAGTACTGGAAAACCTGGGATTTTGATGCTGGCAGAAGTGTATCTGGTTATGTGAATGGAGACCAGAGAACTGTCCAGGTTCTCATTGTTGCTGTTGCAGCTGATTTTTGGAAATGTGATTCTTTACCAATTGTGCCCCAGGTTGTTTCTGATCTTCATGTGTGAATTGTGTGCTCTGCTATCAGATGTGAATTGTGTGCTCTGCTAATGGGGATGTGGAAGATTGGAAAAGCCTTATCTGCACCGTGTGAAGGTCCTACTTGTGTTGTCCTTGATTTTGATTGCTGCAGAGAATCTGTGTATAAAAGATAACAAGTTTTCATTCATTGTACTGTCATATTTTCTGCAAATAGGAACTTGGGCCCGCTGATTACAGCAAAAGAGTCCTTGGCAAAGCAATTACAAACTAACAAGAAAGCATCTTGAACCTCAATCTGTGCCAACATCCTTTTCCGTGCAGCTTGGCCAAAGCTGTTATCAGCATAAACTAAAACTGGTCACCATGGGTGAAAGGCCTAAGCTGTGGAAACAACTGATGGCTTGTGGCTTTTCAAGTGCTGATATTTTTATAATAAGAGGCTGCTCCTAGTAGAAATGCATCTGAGGAGCTGTGAATTGACACACGTGAGCAGAGAGCACTGGCATTGCTGATAAATTAGCTGGGAATTGTCAGTTGTGTAAAAGAATTCAAATACTGGCTTAACCTGAAAATGTGAAATTAAATCGAAAAGAACAGATTTTCTCTCTGGATACTTGAAAACAATAACAAGTCATGTGAAAACTTGTTTTAGAAATTATTTCTAGAGGGTATGAGTTTTCAAGCCTAATGCAGTGAAGTCTATTTTTATAGTCCTTGAAAACAAAACCTGACAGACCATATTTGCCAGCACTTATATTGCTCTGGTGACAGTGCTTCTTTTTAGAGCATGCCAGAGGAAATACTCTGTGCTGGAGCATATGTCAGTGATTAGTGGGACCAGTGCTGCAGGATGAAGTGGAAGAAATATGGTTGTGTGAAGAAAAAGCTGAATGGACAGAACATGAGAAATGTAGCAGTTTATGGGTCAGGTTTAGGGTAGGAATGGAAAATAGTTATTTTTAGGGATATCTTTATGTAGCTGACATGCTGTCTTCCAAATCATTGAGGTTTAACTGCGAGGATGACTGGTGCCTTTCTCTGTGTGTTCCCCTTAATTTCTTCTTCATGTAGAAAACTGTTTTCCTTTTGAATCCATCACTGTTTGTATTGTGCAGGTGTTACATATTGCAGGTATTTGTATGGTCAGGGTGAAATGAAAACCTCAGCGAGTGAGAAACTTGGTACCCAACTCTTTTTATGAATTTAAGGGCTGAGGCAGAGAATCATCCTCAGAAACCAACTGAGTCTCTCCAGACCTGACATCCTGGGTCCAGAATTCTTACCAGCCAAGCCCATGAGGTGTGTTCTCACACTGTGGTTTGGGGTAGCATTTGTCACCTCCTTCTCCCCCCAGAGCCACCCTTGGCATCACCCACCTTGAGAAGGATGCTGAGGTCAGAGCACAGCTCTCAGCCCCAAGTTCTGCACGAGCCTTGTGGGACTCTGGGTACTTGGGTTCAAAGTCCTGGAGTGCAGGGAAGAGGAGGAGGATGGAGCCCTGCTACCTTTCTCAAGGATCATTGACAGCTTTTACTCAAAAGCTGCAGTGCAGCAGCTACAGCCCTCAGTTGACTTTGCCTCCCTGCTTTGACCAGGCAAAATAACAAATATCTGCAGATAGAACAGCTACCACAGCTGCAAACAAGTGATTCATGTGCAATATAGAGGCACCAGTGTACATAAGCCATGTACCAGGACCTGGAGAAGTCAGGTCAAAAGCCTTATTATAAATTAATTATCAAAAAGGTTATTTTGAATGCGATCCTGCAGGTGCCCACAGACCTCACTCAAGGACACAGACCCCGCTCTGGGAAACACAGAGCTGCAAGATGCACAGCCTTGTGATTTTTAAGTTTCTTGTATATTTAGCCCTTGACATCACAGGTTAGTCATCAGTCAAGTGCTGTAAAAATGTTCTGCTGCCTCACCCTGTTTTTCATATCTTGTCACTTACGTTGGAGTGCTCCAAAATTTTTGCTATTCAACATAAATGTGGAGTGAAATGAAAATGCCCTGTTCCCTTTATCGCAATTGATGTCTGTTCTTGAACTTTGCCAGTATTTGTTTATGAAAACTGCTTGTTTTCCCCTCTGAAATGTTTTTATCAGTGCAGCTGAATACAACTCGTATTAGGGGAAGTCAGAAGAGGTTAGAGAATCCCTGAAAACTAGAAAAAGGATAGATTAGACTCCTACATAGAATTACCCAGCTGGTATCAAAATTAGACTGCTACTGCAGAGTAGAAATTTGGCTATTAATATTTAAAGAAATAATGCAAGAAGCCAAGCAATATTCAATTAAATGCAGGTTATAAAATAACTGTCTTAAGCTCACTACACCTGTGACTTACCTGACTTAGACTTTTTTTTTTGCAGAGTTTTCCCTCATATTAAAGAGTTTTTGGAGCTATTTTAGGTCTGGTTTTTGCTACCTTGTAAAGTTCTTGCTTTTGAATAACTTTTGAGATCATTGGACAAACAGAATTAAATTATTTGGGCCCTTTAGGGAAAAGTGAAAGCTTCATGAGGTTTGATTTGTATTTCTATAGCACACAGGAGGCCTAGTCAGAAGTATGCAAGGAGAAAGTAAAACACCCAAAGGCAGACTGCTTCCCATAAAGTAACCCAAACTGAAAGTATATTTTTATTTTCCTTCCCTAAAGTTGCTCTGTAGAAAATGCCTTAAAAATCAGATTGTTTGCTGATACTTGTACCAAAAAAAGGAGCTTCTCAGCAATGCAATAATTAGATTTTGTACTGTGTCACCAGTACTGCAGAGATTTCTGAAAGGGACATCTGGGTTTTCCCTGGTGACTGAACCCAGTGTTTAAAGACCTTGGTGTTTTCAGTCTGATGTGTGGTGTCTCTCAGTTCTGTAATTGCTTCATACTTGAATCTGCCGGCTCAGGCATGAGATTTATGGATCCAGTCTCCTCTTCCTTAGTTTGTCAGAGCTGTGAAAGGAACTGACTTTGAAACCTTGATTGTAGTTAATCTTTTTGTTTCCTTACAACTGTTAAAGATCTAAACATTTAGGAGGAGCACCAGTTTACCTCATTTGGGAGTCACAGCTTCACAATGCCAGGATGTCTCCAGCAAAATGTTTTCAAACTCCTGGAAGCTGGATCTGTTTGCAGTGGGTTCATGTGGTGTTTGTCTGTGTCTGCAGATCCAGCCTGGGGTTTTTTCTCTTCTGCTGGAGGACTGTTGAAAGCTGTGGCTCTTGGTGAGGTGTTGTTATGTTACTGTGGACTTCTTCATCAACTGCAGTGAGCTCTGCTCACAGGTGGAAGAGAACAACAAGGGACATTTCCTTCCATCCCACTTAGGAACTTTGTCAGCTTAACGTGAATGAGTTTGGGCATGTGCTCAGTGCTGCTGGAGGATGCAGTTAGGGTTCTGTTCTGGCTTCCTAAACACGAGCAGGGTGTAACACATCACCATTCAGCATGTGTGCAGCCTGCTCTGGTTCTGTGCTGGGTGCAGTCAGCAAGAAGGGTCAGTATTTAAATAACGAGATCAGTTTGTGCACCTGGATCTTGTTTGAAACCACAGGGTGAAAAGCTTCTAAAGCCTCTAAAACCTCTCAGTGGCTCCTCAAAAGAGGAAACTGGTTGGCACACGAGACCCTGAAAACTGATTGGTTATAGAGTGCTCTTAAAATTTAATGAAATGTAATCCAAGGTTTTAATTGCATGTCTGGGTTTATGTGTTTAATGTTGACTTCAGCAATTCTGCTTAGTACTTAATGGGGCTGAACTCTTTGTGTAACAGTGAACCTCCTCCAAAAGATTAAGAAATACTTGAAAAAGCAGGGAGGGAGAGACAGCAGTTGCAAAGATATCACCTGGTTTCTTGAAGCTCCTTGAGTTTTAAGTGTCCTTTGTGGTTCAAAGTAATCTTGGCTTTAGCTTGTTATGAAAATTTCCTCCTTCCTTGTCTGCAGAATGGCTTAGGCGATCTGTGGCGAGTGTGTAAGAGATTTCTGTGATCTGCAGCCAGAACAGTGGAAGCATCAAACAGGCTCTTTAGCAAACATACTGCAGAACAGCTTTCCAGAGGGATTTAGAAATGTCCGTTCCTTCATCTTCTCCTCAGGCAGCATCCTAATCCCAAACCCAGCAGACAGAGTGGGCTGCAATGGGCAAACACTTGGCACTAGCCCTAGGAAAGCTGATGGGCTGTAGTACTAGGAGCTGGCATCCCGTGGATCTGACACAGTGCTTGACATAACTCTTAATCTGTGTTAATGGAATTGCCTGAGTGGCCTTAGTTTTTTCATTGTACAGTCAGCAAGGCAGATGTTTCAATTCTGTGGGGTTGAATATTTGCTCCCAAGGCTCCCACCCAGCTCCAAGATGGGAACTGCATTCTGGCTCAGCAGCTTAATGTGCAGCTGATGCAGGAGGTGGTTGCAGTAAAGCAGCACTCTGCAGTGAAAATTGTGTGTCCTCTCTCTTGCTTTCATGTGTCAGAATAACTCTGGTTTCTCTCCTGGTCTACAGCTTGAAAGGAAATGTCTGTCATGTAAACATTTTTGTGTATATGTAACAAATTGTAAACACTGAGGTGTTTTGGGATCTTACAGCGTAAGGCACCATCTATAAACAGTGGCATTGGTTGGATAGGAGGCTTTCAGAAAGAGAAAGGTGTCTCTGCTGTAGCTTTTGCTGCTCCATCCATTTCTGTGATCATGTCTATTGCTAGAAATGATATATACAGCCAGAAGGGGACTGGCTGTACTTCGGAAAGATTATAGTTGAAAGAAGTTGCAAAACACCACCCCAGCAGGGTATAATCTCCTCCAAGTAATCTCTTGGGAACGTACGTACTTGATAAGGCATTTCAAGACATAAGCCTTCTCTAAAGAGTAAAGGAAAGTTCATTGGTATCCAGACAAAGACCCTTTGGCCATCTGGACTTGACTTACTGTTGTCTGCTCTCGCTGGTGGGTGAGGAAGTGCTGTCTGAGCTCTGGATATAAGGTGCTATGCGACACTTAAGCTCCCTTGACCTAATTCACTTGCTTTTTTGCTGGAGCATGGATTAGCAGTGGCTTGCTGGTGCAAAAGTAAGCAGCAGTTAATTCTTGTAAGTCAAGTCCTGTATGACTGTGATTTGGGTAATGCCATCTTTGTGGAAAAATCAGGGCAAACTCCTCAAACGAAGAGATAAAAGACTGGCAGGGGTGATCCTGGAGGCAAATACTGACACGGCAGACAAGCTGTGTGTTCAGGTTTGGATGATGCTGGCTGCTTCTGACTGCTGCTTTCCCTTTCTAAGTCATGACTGATCTCAGCTCAGCCAGAACAGGCTTCCTTGGAGGCCTTAACACATTCCACAGGATTCCAGATTGTTCTGAAAATGCTTTCTAAATGCTCTCTTAATTAAAGATTTCTCTAAGTCAGAATTAAGTTATTAAAATGTTCCAGGCATTTTCTAGAAGTCTTTTGAAAGACATTCCTTTCAGAGTTGATCTACTGCCTGCTATGAGTTACAAAGTAATATTGTGCTGCTTGTGGGTTACAGATAAGTTCAAATAAACAAATGATTAGGGTTTTTTGCAGTAGTTTGCCTTTTTGTGAACTGACACTGCTATTGAGTCACTCTTCAGGATTTTGCAATTGTGCAGTTGTGGTTCTTTAGCTTCATGTTTCTGGGAGGGACTTCCAAAATCCCTGGATATGTCAGAGCAGTTAGTGCTGCATAAGACAATAAACTAACAGCCATCTAAACTGCTTTTGTTTTGTTTTGCAGAACCTGTGTCTGCTTCTAAAAAACTGGGTGATCACAGATGATGGATTTTGTATTATACAGAAAAATTGCACTGTGTGGCAAGTTTGCTCACCCAGCTGTGGTGCTGCAGGTATTCAGTGTGCTGCTGAGGTGATGATCTGAAGGTGACCAGTGCCAAAGAAAGAGAAGGTGTGCTGTCCTGGGTCTGCCCCTGCCAAGCTCTGTGAGAAGGGGTGGTTCTCTGCCATCAAAATAGTGGTTAGAACCTCAAAGCCAAACCCTGTCCTGACTTCAGATATGTGTACTGACACGGATTGAGTGCTATTGTTGTGGGTTTTAATTAGGTTTTTAGTGTTCTAAAGGCACACTGCAACCAGAAATATTTTGTATATCAAACTGAAAAGGCTGTGTGTTGGAGGGAAGTGGATTTCTGTAGCAGTAAAGTGGAGTTCTTAGCTTAAAATACGTTTGTAAGAGAGCTCTGGTTCTGCTTCCTTTGCAAATCCAGGTTCTGTGTAGATTATGTTCTTCCTTGCATTTTGCAGGTAGTTTAGAGGAGCTTCAGTGGAGTTGTCACCTTTTCCTGGCAAGTGTAGTTAACTTCTGCAAGAAGATGATAATCAGTGTCCCCTTCACTCAGGCAGTGTTAGGAAACCTTGACTGCTGGTTCCAAGATAAAGTCAGTGCACAGGTGTCTTTCTGAGCTTGCAGTTGGCTTTGACATTTTGCTGCTCAGCTCTATGAAGTTGCAAAAGGTTTAAAAAAAAAATTAAATCAGAACCTTGTCAGTTTATGTTGCTTCTGCTGGGACCCGTGAGCAGCTGTGAAAGAGCTGATAAAGTTGATGTTTCAATTCTAACTGGAATTTGGAAGAGCATGTCAGGTTAGAACTTGGCCTGAAAACAAATGTGTGGTGATAGAGAGCACTGTTGTCATGTACGTCACCCCAAAATCTTTTACAGTAAGTGAAATGTTAATTGTTTTCTGCTTGCTCTGCAATCTTCTGGTGTATCAAAAGCTGTGTAATTATCTTCCCTTATTAAAGGTTCAGCAGTGGGAATGGATGACTGTGTCCATATTTGCTGTGCAATTACTGTTAAGTAATGGGAAAGCCTGCTGAGGGGTCAGTCAGCAGAAGCATTACTGGGAAACCACGCAGCCATGGAGCGCTTGGAAGCAGAAGACAAATCTTTAAGTGTCTTTTGTGTTCTGAAAGAAGGATGGGAGGCAGCTCTTACAAACTTTGCGCTGAGATCAGAGTCTAAGCAGTGAAGGCAGTGAGTGCATTAATCCATGGGGCTGAGAAAAATGTTTCTTTTCCTAAGATAACAAAGTTTGACAGGGCTGTTTATCTCCCTTAAGTTTCCCAGGAGGTATGAGCGCAAAGTATGTTGTGCTCAGCCTCTTCTATCACTGTGCTAGATAATTCCTTTGTAAAACATCTTACCCAGAGAGGTCAGGTTTTTAGCACAAGCCTTGCTCCTCTGTTCTTGCTCTGTTTTTGAGAGTGTTTTGCAGATGTGCCTGGTTTGTGAGAGGTGCTTTCTGCAGGGCAGCAGAGGTAAAATGAAGTTTAGAGCTGCTTGCATTTAAAAGACAAAGCAGCATCGTGGCTGTGTGAACAGTTGCTGCCCTCTGACCCACAAAACAACAATTATTGGGAAGATGCAGGTTTTGGGGAAGGTTTACATAGTTTTTGGAGCACTTCACTGCAATCTGAAGCACGAAGTTGTGTGTTTGTTTAGAGGATTTCCATTTGCAGTACATCACTCTCCCAGTGCTCTTGCTCTGGATCTGGCTGGTGGAGTGTCCTTAGGGACGTGGGGCTCTGCTCACAGGCCACGAAGTTGTGCTGAACATTTGCTATTTAAATTGAACATTTTTGCCTGCCTGCAGCACAGGTTGTTTCAGCTGGCTTCAGCCTTTCCATTCAGGAGTGCCTGTCTGGGCCATAGGAACAGCAGCCCAAGAACCTTTGCAGCAGGAAAATCCTCTCACCTTGTTTCAATGGCTTTCATTCAGAGGCAATGGAAGACCTGGGTCAAAATTGAGTTCCTGACTGATTTAAAATCCCGGCTCTCATGTACTTCGTTTGAAGCAGTAAGCCACTATTTATTTGAGATGAAGTTTAAATTTAAAACCCACAATGTAAATTACTTGGGAAGGGATGTCATTTCGTGCACCCATAATGGTGATAAGCTTAATAAAACAATTGCAGGAAACTTATTTCTGGGGGAGAAGCCAAGGGAGGCATTTTAGCCATGGCACTTTTATGATAACTTCTGGAGCTTACTCCTCTTACCAGAAAGATTATGGATGTTTGACTGGTACAATCAAAACCAGCTGGATTTGGGGAATTTTAAGGGGTTGTTTTTTAAAGCATTTTTATAAAAACCCAAGAAGTCCAATTAGTAGAATTCAATTCATAGGAGTTTAAAAATTAATGGTAACTTACCTTATGAAATATAGATCACTTGAGACTAAACTAAGAGCAGACATATGGTTTTGATTTTTTTTTTCCTTTAAACACTGGCACGGTACTAAGGCCAGACAACTTTATTTTCCTGATGCATTATAACCAGCTGCAGATGTTTTAGACGTTATCGCTTCTAAATGGGCTCTGACAAATGTCTCCTGGAAGCCAGCAGCTCTAAATATTACATGCACTGTATTCCGAGGAAATGTTGAAAATAAAGTTTTAGGAATTAAATGTTCAGTGTCTGAATGAAGAAAATTTACTTTCTGCCATTCTCAGGGGGATTTGCTAGCTGAAAACATTCTTCTGTGAGACAGGCACAGATGTTAGTCGAGACACATGTGGAGACTGGAACAAATATTGCCACAGATGGTCCTGCATGGTGTTATTTACTGGCCCTCTATTGCTAATACTGGAAGGTGGACACTTGAAAAGGTACTTTGACATATAACTAAGTGCTGACCTGGAATTTGTAACAGGTGTACAACTATTCAGCATTAAGGCAAAAAAAAAATTGAAGTGTTAATTAAAACATATGGAAACATTGTGTTTTGTGCATCAGTGAGCAGGGCATGGCCCTCTGCTACAGAAACTTTGTGATATTTCAGTTAATCTGTTCAAGATTAATGTAAATAGTTTTAAGTAAAAAAATTTTTTGTGCTTCTTGTCTTTTCTGCATAGCTTTGAATCCTTTGAATCACCCAGAAGGACATTTTCATGTATAGATGGGATACAAAATGTTGCTTGTACATCAGATGTATGGCTTTGTGGGGGGAGAGAGACCATATGAATATTGACATGGGAATTGCATCTGATGTCCTTGACTTGCAAAATTCAGACAGCTTGATTCGTCACTGCATAAACCCTTCACATTCATTTTTCCATACCTTGAGAGAGAGTGGGAAAATATCAGTGCTTTGCTGTAGCTACCTCATTAACCTGTGATTCCATATGCAGCTCTGTGAGTTCTCAGGTCAACACAGGAGAGGAAGGAGGTGTCCTGAGGGCACAGGCTGAGTGACTAAAGGCTGCAGGCTGAAAACTGGCTGGTAGAAATACCTCTTCAGGCAGGGATGTGCCAAACAGGCACAGGGCGTGTTAAGGAGTGTTCTTGTGTTAGCAGTTCACCAAGTAACAGTGGTCCTGATTGCTTGAAATTTTGTTGGGAGTCTTGCCAAAAATCTTCATAGAGTTTTAAAGGAAAGTGGGGATTGCTGAAGTGTTATCAATAACTTTTTGTGTGTATGTGAGAGCTGTTTTGGTAAAAAGGCATTTCAGAACATGGTATATACTTACTATATATAAAAAAGGTTAATGATGCATCAAGTTTGCACCACACAGGGTGACCAAAGGGAATCTCCTTGCCCGTCTGTGTTACCCCTAAAGAGCCTTGCTCCAGCTTTGGTCTGGTTTAAATATAAGCCAGCTTGTGCTCATTGGAATCCCTGGAGTCTGCCTGGCACTGGGGAGCAATTCCAAGAGCAGATTAGGGCTGGAGGCATCAATGGTAAGTGCTTGAGCAGGGAGCTGCGTGCTTTGCTGGGAGGGACGTGGCACAGTGCCCTGGGCAGGAGCCGAGCCCAGCAAATGCAGGTCTAATGATTTGGATTTTGCTATTTCACATTAGTGTTTAAAACTGCTTAGATATAATCCCCCCAGCAAATCTCTCCGTGCTCAGGGATGGTGAGCGTTCGCTGCTGCACACTGATTTTTAAGTATGAACTGGTTACACTGAATTCTTGTGCAGCTGAACAAAGGCTCTCACTGGTGCCTGGCAAAGAGGAGAAGTTTTCATGTCTGATTCTGTTTGTACAGGAGCATAAAATGGGTCTTTGTATGGACGTGCTATAACAAATGAAACATTCAGGCAGAGGTTTGGTTTGATACTTGCCAGTTGTGTGGTGACTCTGGAAAACCATAGAATGCATGTATAAAATGCTTGGCAGGGAGAAGAACTTCTGCTGAGTTCAGAGTCCAGAGCTACTGATTGCATGTGTTGAGTTGGACATGTTTTCTTGGCTTATAATAATTACTAAGAAAGTTTATACATTGAAGCTTGATGTTCATAATATGAATATTTTCTTAGTGGTTGCTCACCTGAGCCACAAAGAAGTTTTTTTCCCCAGTCACCCAGAATATTTCCACTATCTCTAGAGCTTGCTCTGGTTTCTTGCCATAACTTCATCAGAAAAAAATCTCAAAGATAGTACGTGCCCCTCAGCTGCAGCTGTCTGAATGTACTTAGGCTCAGAGGTCCTTTTTCTCTACTGTGTATGGAGCCTGAATCCCTCACATTTCTGATTAAAAGACAAGCCACAGTTCATTTTCTGAAACATCAGTCAAAAGCATGCAGTATTTTTATGCAGCTCTCAGAAGATTGATCTGAATACTCTGAAATCCATAGAAGCTATGAACTTTGGCTTGCATCTTCTTAAGGAAAAGAAAATGATCCTACCTTTGATGGAAGCTAGCAGAAAGTTGGCTTCTATTTAACTCGAAAGAGTTTGGGGTGGTTTCTCATCTCTGTGGTCTAAGTGGAATATCTTGGCTTGTTCGAAACAACTGCTGCTTTTATAAAATGCATTTAAAGGAATTTTGGAGGTTAAAGTATTTGATTTTCCCATGTCACCCATCATGTACTGTAGTTTCTTCATACTTTCCCCTTCTTGGTGGAAATGGTGAGCTTCCTGCAGTGAGAGCTGCTGCAGAGAGTGTTCCAGAGGGTCAGGAGAGCTCTTACAGAGGATAGAGGATTAAGTGATGAAGGCTTTTATAACTACATGAGCATTGGGTTGTTTTTGTTTTTTGGGGTTTTGGGCTTTTTTTCGTGCAATGATCTTTCTGAAGCTTGCAAAGAAGATTAAATAGAACGGTGTTACTGTGGGGTTGTTTAATCGGGCTCTTCTTTGGCTGTCACTGAGATTAAAATGCTAGCACAGGCTTGATGCAGTTCTGGAGACTAAAGCAAGTGCCTGTTTAAAGTTTTATATAGGGAAGGTGGCTTAAATTGCAGCAAATAATTAGATTCAGCTGTTTAGAGATGTTAAAATAGGTGTGCTAAGCGGACAAAAATGTGTGGAATTTCCCACCTACTAATAATTATTTATTGATTCCTTTAATGCTGGCACTGAGGTTTCCCTTCTGTTTCTACAGAAGCAACTTCCTGCTTTAAAAGGTTTTTAACCTCTTCGGTTTGGTAAGCCTGAAAAGTTAGGGGGAGGTGGAGATTCATACTTCCTCATACAGGAACATGTATCAAAGTGTGAATTTGACTTTCAGAGTGGTAGAGATGGCAGGAAGAATAGTAAATTAATTGCCTGAATGTGCTCTGCTGCCTGAAAAATAATGATCCAGTAACCAGGGCGTGTTAAGGAGGGCTTTGACAGGGGTTGTCTCAGAAATAGAGGCAATTTGGTGATCTTGCCCCCATTTTCCAGTTTACTTTCCTCTCTGTTGCGCTGGTACAGCCTTGGATGGGGACTTACTGCAGCCAGATCAATGAGAGAAGCTGGATTTGAGACAAGAAAAAAGCCTTTAAACTGAGCTCTGCTTCCGAAGATGATGAGTGTAGAACAGCAGTGTAATTTCAGCAAACTGTTTTTGCTCAGCTGTGTAGAGCAAAAAGACTGTTGGTCTTGCCTCTTCAAAGAATTTGCAAGGATTTACTTCAGACCATGGACAAAAGTGTCAGGATTCATCAATCTAAGATTAGCTTTACTTGAAAGTACAGAGCAGCCTGATTCTTGTTTTGTTATGCGAAGTGGAAACTAATTCTACTAAATTGCATGTATTAAGAATCTTACTTTTTACTTTTTGGGAAGATTGACATCTCTTCATTACAGTAAGTGTTATGGTCCTCCCTCCTCTTAATGTAATTTGTGAAAATCCAGTCCTACGTAGGCTCTTCTGAGCAGCTGTCCTAAATGGGATTACTGAAACACTGACATTTATCTGAGCTTTTTCTTTTATAATTCATAATAGCCAAGTGCTCTGGCTTATGCTTTTGGGGATGGTGAACTTGTCTTGCCTCTTTGCACAGTGGTAGATTTGTGGAAATACATAAATATTTCCTAATCTGGGAGCATCATGTGGACACTTAAATCTTGAAGTCTCTTTGCTTACTTCAAGTTTCAAGAGATGTTTTTAGAAACAAAAAAGACTAGTTCACTTTATGTGTGGCCTCTAGAGTGTTTTATAACATGAGGCATGGGAAAATAGGTCTGGTTGAAGTCATCTGTGAAGAGGTACTGAGGGACAAGTGGCACTTCTCTCTGAGGTGGATACTGGGCAGGGGGTGATTGTGTTTCCTTGCTCTGTCTGCATGGTGAAGTGAATTTAGATGCATCTGAAAGACCACTCTGGTTGGCAACTTGCTGTGGAATACCAAGGCTGACTTTTAGTACGTTAGATATGAATTATGAAGTGATCTGGGTCCATATTCAGTGTGCATCTCTTAACAGAGTAAAATTACTCAAAGTTGACTTGTTTCCATGCATTAAATGTCTGGCATATTTATGATTCTCCTGCCTTTCTAGCAAAGATGGTAACTCCCACATCTAACATTTTGCTTGCGTTTTGGGAAGGCAGTTGCTTTTTTTTTTTTTTCTCATATTACTTTAAAATATGTAGCTTGTCTCCCAGTAGTCTTGCATGTGCTGACACCCAAAACTAGCACTGTATGTAATGGATTTGGGATTCAGACTAATGTGCTTGGGCAAAAAACACTTGCCATGTAGCACCATGTTTCATGATCTCATGGGCAGAGACTGCTCACAGGATTAGGTGTGGCTGACTGTGGTTTGGGCTAAGTAATCTGCCTACTTATTACTGCGTGGTGCTTTTTCCTCTGCAGCTTCACAACCATCCTTCCTGTTGCAGTCCCACCTTTACTTAAAAAGCCATCTTTCTTACCACAGCCTGTCTCATCCATGAATCCTTACCCCGAGAGCAGCACTGCAGAGGGGATGTTTTCCACAAGAGGTTAGTTGATTAAATGCTATGACAAATTATTACAGCTACTTGAAAGCAGTTGCTGCTGTCTTCAATTTTACAGTGTCAAGTTACTCTGTCTTACTTAAGTGCCAACATTCTCCAGCTGCCTTTTGTCGAGGTCGTTGTACCTGGCTCACCTGTAAACATGTTCTCTTCCCTGGGAGGGGAGAACAGATGGATCTGCCTCGAAAAGATGCTCCAGGCACTTGCTGCAGGAGATGGTCAGCAGGCTGTCAGAGGCAATCTTTATGGGCAGGCTGGTCTTTCACAAGGAGATGTGTTTACAGAGCATGAAATGAACATTTTTGCACAGAGGCAAATAATTGCTTACAACGGAGACTTTAGTAGCAGATTTGAAGCTTGAATGATCATTAGTAAGGTCAGCTGGAGCACACACGATGTCCGTCTCCTGAGCAAAGTCATTCAGGACTTTTTAGCTGTTCTTTCGTGCTGAAAGGTTTTAAGACGTTGTAATGTTCACGCCCTGAGCTTGTCACTTTTGATAAAAAACTTCTGATAGGCTGTGTTGCTACATCTGTATATGTGGTGTGGTTCCTTCAAAATCATTCTTGAATGGAAAACTGTTTTTTGACTTTCAGGAAGAGGGGAAGGAACCCCCATGCCCATTGTCTTAGTCTTGAATTACTATCCAGTAGTACTCCAGCGTTGGCAGGGTTTTTAAGATTCTCTGCATGAAGTGTGTGTGGAACAGGCTGTTGTCATGAGCAAAAGGGATCTCTGTGAAAGCTTTTTGTGGTCAGGAGATGGGTCTGAAGGGCAACAGCTCTCAGGTAGTGTTGGCTGCCCCAAAATGCTCTGGTTAATGCTCTCACTCCTCAGGTCAGAGCTCTTTCTTGGGCAGGAATGAAAAATGGTTTCCGAAGAATGGCTATTGGCAAAATTAATCAGATTGATTCTTCACTTATGACACAGATCAAGACTTGAACTTCAGTCTTCTATGGTAATAAGACCAGTTCATCATCACTAATTGCATCTCTTTGTTCCCGGCAGTTTCTTCAGCCTCCTTACTCTCCTCCAAGGTCACTTCCTTACTCAACAGATGTGCAAGTCTGACAGAGCGTTGAAAAGCACAGAGCTTGAAGTAGATGAAGTTTTTGTTAAAGCAGTTCTGTTGGGTTGCAGTTAACCACGTCACAGAATTCGGGAAGTCTGACTGATGTTAACTGTGAGTGCAGACACACGTCAGAGCAGAGGGAGCCTCTCCTCCCTGCACACCACAGTTGGAAATGCTGCTTAAGGCTCGGAGTGCTCCATTTTCATAACATCTGTGCTGCCTCGGGGAGGGAAAAAATTGCCAATGTCACAAAGGCTGCTCTGAAAACCTCTTCAAAATGCTGTGTGTTACACCCATGATCTTCCCATTGCTTTTCTGCAGGACATCATTCTCCAGAGGCTATGGCCCTTCCTCCTTGGTTCCCATTGTGCAGAACAGCCTTAACCATAACCCCTTTCAGCAGAGTTATCCTTGTCTGTGCTGAAAGCCAGTGAATGTAGCTCTTAAAAGGAACATCAGAGCACTGCCTGAATACTCCCAGAACAACTGTCCTTGAGTCCAGGGAACACACAAAATCTAGGATACAAGTTGTGTCTCACTCCCTGTTCCCATTAAAAGGAGGCTTTAAAATAGTTTATGCTACTCTGTACAAGGCTGAACAGAGATTCACCTTCAGAATTCCTCCGAAGAGGTGAAATGGAGCTCCCTGTGTGAGCTGAGCAGCCAGCTCTGTTTTGCCAGCACTGTTTTTGCCATGTGGTGTTACACCATAAATTTTCAGAGGACTCGAGAGAGATGAACACACAATGAATTAGTCAGGCGCTCTCTAACACGACCTGCTAATAGCCTGCCCTCTCTGAAACAGTCCCAGCAGTGGGAGCTTAATTCTTTTTTCCTGTTTAATGAGACTTGGTAGAGCAAACACCTAAGCAAATCCGAGGAGTTTGTAGCCGTCATTCTCTGCCGCATCTCATGTATAACCATGCGTTTTATTTCTTTATTGATTCTTCTTTTCTTTTTTTGTCGATGCTTAAGCAGTATTCTTTCAATATGAAGCAAGACTCATAAAAATACCAGATATAACACGTTCGAGTCAAATTGGGTACTTCTTTATGAGAAGCTGCAAAAACTGTATTTCAGAGAATGTCCTGCTGTACGGCAATTTTTCTCAGTCCCATGGAGCTTCATTATAGCGAGGTCAGACTATGCCGTAGAGAAGAGAATTTATATTTTATCATAGGGCTAACTTCCATGCTCTTGTAATGACCCTGAAGGACAGTAAATGCTCTAAATAATTCAGCTTCTTTGGAATTTAGTTCTACTGTGCTACAGGAGCTAGAATAGGTCTAGGAAAATAGAAAATATTGTGGTATATTTTAATGTGATGTCTGAGGGATGCTCATGAGGATGTTTGGCTGCCATAAACCTATCCAGGGAGTGGACACTGAAAATTTCAGGAATTCAGTGTTTTCAGTGTATTCTCATGGGAAAGACCTCCCTTAAGATCCTTGTGGTGAAATGAGACTCCCCAAAGTCTAATTGCCTCTTGGCCCAAGATGGAATATATTAATTTCTCACGTAGTTAAAAAGCCTCTTCCATAATTTCATGTGTGGTACTTTAATTTCATGTCTTGGCCTTTCCTTCTTTGCAGCAGTGTGGAAAAGTGTGAGGGTTATTTGTAATATGTGCCAGTCCTTTTCTGCCCTTCTCTGCCCTCATCAGCATCCATTATTTTGCATTTTTCTGTGTGTGATGTTTTCGTAAATATCTCAGGATGAAAATAGCTTTTTCAAACAGCAGGACAGAGTTCCATAGAGTCATGATGATAGAACAGCTGCTGAACAGCTGCATAAAAAATCATTGAAGTCTCACATTTGTACAGTTAATGCCTTCTTTACCCTTTGAATTGTATCCTAAATTTTTGATGCTTTTTTCTGTGGTTGGGACTGCTTTTGAATTTTAATCCCATTCTCCAGTTAGCAACATCAGCAGATTTAACAAGCCTCTTTTCCATTCCAGTATTGAAATCGATAGATAATTTTACAGGGTCTAGAAAGATTCTGGCAAAGATTGTCTTGACACATGACCTGAATGTTTGCATCAGGATGTGTAAGTTTTGATTAGATCTGAGTGAATTCCAATTTGGATATTAACAATAACAAGACTCAGTATGCTCAGTTTTACACCACTGAGTGACACCTCTCTTTTCTCTTCTGTCTGCCTGGTTGGTACCTGTCCCACGAAGAAGCTGCTTGCTTCTTCCTTTTTAATCCTGACACTGCTGTAGTTAGCAGCTGTTTGTCACTTTTAAGATGACATCCAAAAGTAATTTGTCACCTTTTAGACACATACAATGTTTTGGTATCTGCATCCCCAGCCCTGCTCTTTCTCAATTCCCCAGAAGTGTTCAGCATCTTTCAGTTATTGGAAATATTATCTGCCTTCCACAGGCAGCCTAGCAGTGTCAACCAGCTTCTTCCCAGACACAACCAATTAATTTTTCCAGCCTCTAATTTCCCCCACTGCACCCAAACTAGGCTCAGTGGTCACTACTAGAGGGCATCTCTAGAAGGGACCAGTGTACCCACACAGGGTCTAGCCTCTAGATTCAGCGTTCCAGTGTGGATTATTGATCCTTTCCTGGCCTTGGGTCAGCCCCACCTCACCCCAGGATGGAGGCATGGGCAGTTCAAAGTCTTGGGGTGGCATAAAGATATGTGATATTCACAATTTCATGCTGTGTTTGAAAGGAGTGGAGTGAAGCCTCGTGAGCAGCTTGCTTGGGAGAGGAGGATAAAACTTGGGAAGTGTGATGAGCTGATGCACATACGGTGCCCAGGAGTGCTGCAGGGAGCTCTGCCAGTGCTTTCCCTGGGGAGGGAGGAGTGGGGAAAGGGTGGCAGACGCTCTCCCTTGCGGGGTACATGTGCTTGGCACCTCAGCTTTTAACTGCTGAGAAGCCTCTAAACATGACTAAATGCAAGTTATTTTTAAGGTGCCCAGAACTTGTCCATGGGATCACCTTCCCTGAGTGGGTTTTTAATCCATAATTGTGTGATGTGTGTGTTCTCCGAGCCACTTTCGCCACCCATCAGCAGTGACCTGGTTTCCTAGAAGAGGTTGACGACTGAATTCGGGATTTTTGTGCAGTAACTCTGATTTTTGAGAATTTGGGATTTTTGTGCATTTACTGGGTGCAACATACTCAGTCTGAGCAACAGTTAAATAACTCCTTGGGAAGAAGAGCCCTGGTAAATGTTGCTTTTTAGTGCTGATGTTTTCAGTTTAACATAACACTCTCAAGAAGCATCAAGTTTGCCAGGAAGTTGGTAGGAAATTCACTTTAAAATCTTTGAACAGCTAAAAGGGAAATAGGAGTATTCTGCTGGTGAAAACCAGAAAATTGTGATTTTTCTGCATTGCTGCTAAGAAAAAGCTGTGCTGAGACCGATGCTGTTGGTCAGAATCAGGCAGCAAACCTGTTTTGGAGCACCACCTGAAGTGATAGTAAAAGTTTATTGAAAACAATGATTTTATTTTTTTTTCCCTAAACTAAAGCTGTCACAGTGGTTGTTGATTTCCCAGTGTCTGCAAGACAAGTGAACAGTGTCAGCACTGAAGGTACTGCCTGAAGAGTGTAGAAAATAAAACAGAAAAACGCTTGTGATTCTTTTTGCTTTATTGGAGCTAGCGGGAACTATTTGGTTCAAGAGGTGTGTAAGTATTATGTAGGCAGGATAATGGTTCCTGGTAGCAGGAGATACACTCTGAAAATATCTGTAGGCCTCTTGATGGCTTAGCTTCTCCCCAAAATCCTTTTGGCTGGGTATTTATTGTCACCTGTCTGCATTTCCAGGGACAGTTTAGGGTTAAGCTGCAGTCATGGTCTGCTGAGCAAGGGGAGCTGGCACAGCAGCAGCTCTTAGGTGTTGTGACATCCTCTGGTCTTGGTCTGACTTTTCCACAGGTGACAGTCAGATTGTGCCTCCTCTCAAATAATCTGGTTGGAGATACTTCATTAATTTTATGTGTAACTCCTAATGATGGGTGAAGGCTCAAGAAAAAAAAAACCTAAAGTGCAGATTTTTTTTTTTCCTAGTAGCTTTCAAAATTCACCAGGGAAGAAACAGTTTCTAAGCATGATATGCAGCTTGCTGTGGGAAGCACTGTGCTGACATAAAACACATTCTCAGTACCTGGCACACAACAAAGTGGCAGCTACAGTTCTTATTCCAGTTTTTGAGTCATATCTGTCACGTAGGTTTTGTATGGATTGAATATATTTTTCCATAGCACTGAATGTTGGGTCTTTTTTTACCTTTTTGGAGATTTCAGGAGAGCAGTATTAACCTTTCTGAAGCCAGTGTGCTTTGCATGCTGACAAATCTCTGCCCCTCACCAGGCATCAAACCTTCCATAATATGCCCTTGAATTTTGTTTGTGTAAGTTTGGCAGCAGGCCAATTTCCATGAGGAAAGGTAAATATCTGATCTACACTGTCAGCTGTTGCAGACTGCAGCAGCTCTGTCAGGCTTATGGATGCCTTATGGTGCTCTGCCTGCTTTTTTGGGCAAAATCCTGAGCATTTCTGTTTACTATTATGAACTATAACTGTTGGCAAGCTTTCAAACTGCCTCGCTCATCCTACCTCAGAAAACATGTTCTAGTGCAGCCTTGCTTGTGCCTTTATCACGAAGTGCAGGGCATCCTTTGCATACTTTGCACGTTGGTAAGTCCCCAAACTGAGTGGTTTTTTTCTCTTGAAATGTCTGCCTCTATGGAAAGTACTTAGAATTCTTCCTTTGCACGTCTAGCAGGTAGATTTTGTCCAGTCGTTGCTTCAAAAATTATTGGAGCATTAGCAGCCTTATTTTTCTTTATTTGATTATCTTTTTTTGTACCAGTTATGCCAGTTTATACCAGGATTTATACCAGGGTTTCCCAAGGACCTGGTACCCAGTCAGGGGAATTCCATTGTATGAAAGGCACAAATTGCCATAGTTTCATCATTCAAATAGTTCTAAATGCTGTACATTTTTCCTGTGAACTGAACAAAGTCAAATTTGCAGTCTCATGTTTGCCAGGTCCACCTACGTGCAGCACCACCTGAGTTGTCATCTTGTATTGGTTCAGTGCTGGGAATTTCACCTCTGTGTAGTATTTCTGTGTTGAGGATATTCAGGATGCTCATTGTGATGTATTTTTAATGAGATTTCTGCTAATATGATACAGGGTTTGCTTCTGTGTTTGTGTATAAAATATTTGGAAGTTGTGTTCATCTGAGCAGTCCTTGATTGGCTTAACATTCCTTTAATCTGATCTGGGGTTTATAGCTCGAGTACAGGGAATTCACCAAAATGATGGAATTAATAGGCTTTGTATGCTGCATTTTTATTAAATCTTAATGCAGATTATTCAACTATTTCTGCATATGCAACATAATCTGTAAGTCTTACTGGAAAGTCAGATTTCAGAAACAGTGCTCCGAAGTGTGTGCTTATGGGAAGCCACTGCATCTTGTGGGCTCTTCAGCTGTGTTAAATGGAGTGTGGGTATCTGCAGACACGTGCCAGGTTCTGCCTCAAATGGTCACTTCTCACATTGATCTCCAAACCAGCTTGCTCCCTCCTTCTGTGAATGTAAAGCTGTATTTAAGACAGCTTCAGCTAGCACTAGATTCTATGGAAAACAAAGTGCATCTCTCTGGATTTTATGCTTGTAGCTTCTGCCAGGAGTTGCAGTCCAAAACCAGCTCAAGGATGTGATAAAACACTAAATGTACCCCAGCTCCTTGGGAGAGCTCATCTAGTTTTAAGTTTCCAGCAAGCTGTAAAGCAGAAGGGGAAGGTGGGAGGGATGGGAAGTCTGTAATCTTATTTGGAGTGGCAGTTCAGAGATTCCTTTTTGTCTGCATCTTCATTTTGTGTGTTTGTTGTCCAAGCCCCTCCTGGCTGTTGCACCTCAGGCAAGGTGAGTCGTGGGTTGTCTCCATCTCAACCAGAGGCTAGCCCAGGGCGTGATGTATTCTTTGGGAATTTTATAAAGTGTTGCTGTGTCTTAGAGCAAGGTCAAAGAAATGTTCTTATTGCTTGAGGGGAAAACAAGGTGGCTCACCCCAGCTAAATGCCTGCAGCAGCTGATTCCACGGTGTTCAGCAGATTCCTGAGACAGGCTCAGTGTGGGAGGTGGAGCAGTTCTGTAGATGGAAAGGGCTGTAAACGTTTTAGTGAACAGAAAAGATGAGAAAGCTGTTGTGGGCAAATGAATTCTAAAACTAGGCCAGCTGGGGTTTTAACAGCTGAAAGGAAAGTCTGAGACTGAAACTGCTGTGCTGTCACAAGATGTGCTTGAATTCAGAGAGGAACTTGCTGCTTGGTGCTCTCTGCTGACCTTGGAAGGTGCTGTGCCTCTGCAGGCCTGGGCTGAGTTAGTCAAACAGTAAGTTCAGAACAGCAGACATCACAAAACCATAATATTATATCTAAAGGTAAGTGAAGAACAAAGTGTGAGGTGTTTGGTAGAGATAGATGACTAAGCTGGATGTCGTATCACTGTGCTCAGCTGATGTCTGCAGACTTTAATCCACTGATGATCCAGGACTTTTCACAAGATGAAATTTTCTTTTGTGCTAAGGGGTTTTCAGCAACTGATGTTGAATAAAACTTGTTAACTGAAGGAATTTACAGGGAGGGGGGGAGTTTCAGTTCAAACAAGTACTGTTCTAGCACTTGATACGAAAAGCTTTCTGCATTAAAAAGCAGAGTCAGCTAAAAGCAGCAGGCTGCCCCTCCACCAAGGAGCTGGCATTCTGCAAGGAACATATTTCTTTAATAGCTCCACAGCTCCCAAATGTCCCTGGGCGTTCTGCACAAAAGGCTCTGCTTTGTGCCTGTCTGCACTGATCCCTTCAGCTGCTTCTGGTCCAGCTGTGGTTTCATTCTCTGATGCAGGGTAAGGACTGATCCAGGAGTGCCCACAGTTATCTGGAGCTCTGCTTCTCAAGGAATCAGGCAGGATATTTCCATACTCCGAAGCCTGGCCTCCTCGAAAACAAAGCAGAAATCTGAATTGCAGTATTACTGGTGTTACAGGTGGGAAAGAAAATGATGACCAGGGGATAGCATTCTGCAGGAAAAGTTCAGGTCTGGTTCAAACCTGTTGCTTGGGTGTGAGTCCCAACAAGCTGTGAGGATGAACTTGGCTTTTTTGTCTTTGAAAGCACTTAAAAATTCTGCATGATGTGGTGCCATTTAGTCCTGAGTTGCCTTTTAATAGTTCCTGAAATGTTGAAGGTATGGATTATGTTAATGTACCTTTTAAATTTTTTATGGACTGAAATAGCTTCAAAAATTAACCTTTTGAAAACAGTTGGGTAGATCACACAACAGGCTTTTAGCAGCTTCTTTTTCCAGTAGTGTGCTGCCTCCTGTTCCAGTAAATGAGGAGCTTTGATTGACTGAGGTTGTACTCAGCTTCCTGACCCAGGAGCAGCCTCCAGCTGATGTTGGTGATATTTTTATTTTTCATTAGCTCATCTGAAAGTCTCAGCTGTTTTCCTGCCAGTGAAAAGGATGGAGGCAGTTTGTGCTGCGTGAGTGCTGTACCAGTTTGTTGTTCAACACATGCTAATAGAGCTCTGGCAAACCAAAAAAAGAATTGCATTTCTTCGTGGTGCAATAACACTTGCTATCTATTTATTTATGAAAGGGTTACTCACATTTAGCATGGCTGGTCCCACAATCATTAAAACCTGAGCTTGCTGCAGTGAGAGGGAGGATTGCTCCTGGTTTCTGCTAGACCTGGCTTCCCTCACATTTTGCTTCCTGAAACACCTCAGGTACTGCAGGTTTTGGAAGACTGGAAAGAATCTGCCTGTAGATGTTTCCTATTTCTGCTTTTCCATGTCACAGAATGTGACAACGAGGTTGTACCCAAGTGTGTACTCGAGTGTTCCACTGAGTTCACCTCAGGTTGCAAGCTCCTTTAATAAATAGAGGAATGGTTCCTATTTGTTGCTTTCCCTTTCCCTGTTGTTTTTCTTGAATTATTTCGGCATCTTCAACATCTTATTGTAGGATTTAAGTGCAGGATAGACTTGCTGAGGTGCTGGCATAAATGAAGAGGTCTGGGGTGGAACAGATGCCCTGTTTGACACTGTCTCCAGAGATCATAGGTCTGATCATAGCTCCTTGGTTTGAAAGCAAATAATAATTCAGCAAAACAAATGTTTGAAGAGGGTTTGAGATCTGTACAGCATTATGGTTAACATATATGCTTCAGCAAATCTTTTTTCCTCATGTGTAGAAAACTCTTGGCTTATGTCTCCATCCGCACTTCTTTTTTTTCTTTGGCTGCAGCCAAGCACACTAAATAGTGATTAAACAAAAAATTAAAATTCCATTTTTGTGCATTTGGTGTTTGAACGCTGATCAATTGCTTTGGCGGCGCGTTAAGTAACAGCGTGGTAGACAACAGAAGGGACTTATTTACAGCAATCTGTCTAAATCCATTCTCAATGTATTGCTTAATATGCCTTTCTACTTTAGTTCATTTTCAGTTTTTAAAAAATGAAGGCTTGGAAACAGGCAGGAGAACGGTTTAAGATATTGCTGGAGAAGTAATCACTCCTCAGTGGTAAACAACTTCCAGTTCTTAAGGAAAAGAAAATGTGCTTGAGCTGAAATAGAACTTATGGGCTTGTTGTAGGAGTTAATGGATGGAATTCAGTGGCTGGTGCACTTACATAGCCCGACTAGATGATCATAATGAAGCCTTCACGCTTTAAAATGTGCTTTTTGCATGTTGTTTACAATTGACCATTTAAAAAAACAGCAATATTTTTACAAAATGGGAAGCTAACACATAGCAAAAGTGAAAATTACTGACCTCTTTTATAGGGATAGAAATCCAGATCCATAATGTCAATTTACTCTAACCATGCAGAATTGACAGCTGCAGTGTTCTAACAATGGTCACTGCATCCCACTGATAAAATGCACTTAAGGGGAGAAATGGTGGAGGGTTTGGACAAAAATGTTCTACCTCCTGCTATGCAGTTAGAATTAATGAGAAATTAGGAAAAGAGTGAAAATTGAGATGAAATACAGCATTACACGTATGACATAGCTCCCCATAAATGAGATGCTTGTTTAAGAGTTAAAGCAAAAGTCAGAGCTGGGAAACTTGCTGTGTTTTGCAGATTGCTCTGATAGCACAGTCTAGAGCATTTGTTGAAGGAGTATCATCAAGTTATGTAATTTGCATAATTGAGTCAAATCCCATGCAGCATCCCTGAAGGAAACCACTAAAAAAAGCAACATTCTGGTCCCTCTATGCTGTGTCTGGATTTCTAGAGCTCAGACATCTTTTACAAAGAGGGAGGGGAGAAAAAAAAAGCAAGGAAGAAGGAAAAGAGCTTCCAAAATCCCATCAATGTCAGCAACCTGCCCATTTTGCCAGTGAGAGGGCCTTTGAGGACATATGTGCACATCCTCCCTCTGCCCGTGGTGGCATCATGCCCACAACCTTACACACAGCTCTGCTGATAGTGATGGCTTGAGATAAAAACTGCAGTCGAGGAGGGGGAAGGCAAATGTTTTATGGTTCACACTGACTTTTCTTGGTAGTCTGCTGAAATTAGGTTGGTCTTGAAAGTGTGGTTCTTAACCAGAAATACGATGCTGATCAGGCTGCTGCAGCTACACCTTCCCTCCAGGGCTGTGTGGATGGTGAGGGCTGGCAAGGTCACCGAGGCAAAGACACTGATATTCCTCTTCTAGCACTGAAAGTCACTTCAAAATTAATGTTTAGACACTGTTGACAGAACTTGTGAGTGACTCACAGCAGACTTTTCAGTTATGGTGTTTTAATAGCGACCTGCAAAACCAGTGTAAGCATTGTGTGTTTGCTTGCAAGGGGTACAGTAAGAAATATTCCAACCTCTTAACATTTACCCAAGCTGAATTAAATGTAATAGAGGACTCCAGTGCTGAACGAACTAAGGTAACTTCTCTGCCCAAGGCCAAAAAAAAGCTCCAGAATGCAGCATGTCTGCCATGACCTGGAACTGTGTCTACCCTTCAGGAGTCTAAAAGTCACTTGGAGGTTTATGTTGATCCAACAGAGGCTCACGTTGTGCTAGACCTGTGTGAGCCTCTTTTGGTGTTAGTTGTACAGGGCAGAAACACCATGAGCACTGCAGGCAGAGGAGCTGATAATGACTCACCCTGCACAGTCCTCATTTCATTTTGTCGATGCCAACATGAAGAAGTGTTGATCCTTGTAAGTCTCCAAGACTGAGAGCTGTACAGAGTCTGTTCCCCAGGACTTTAGGATCGATAACTCTGGTTCTGTGTACCTCTGAAGTCCTACACTGCAGTTCAGAGAGGTCTGAATAACTGATGTGTGTGCTTCATAGTTCTCCCTCTTGCTTAATTTAAAGTTTACAAATTACTGACATGTGTGGCCTTGACAGGGTTAGCTTAACCCAGCTCACAGATGCTTTTGTGTGTAAATTTATCTGGGACTGAGAGAAATAATACATCTATGTGCTTGACTTTCTACTGTCCATCTGCCTGATTGGTACTGTGTGTAATTCAGAGGCAGTCTCTGTGATTTTTTTTTGTTGTTGTTTTCCTTTATTTTAGCAGCCCTGGAGGATGGTGTGCTGCTGCCTGCTTTCCCTCTATCTCAGGGTTTAAATTGCTTGCATTAGGTTGTTGCTTGCTCTGAGGATGTTTACATGTACATTGCTGACCCCTCTGAAGAATGGCTGGAAGCTGTGCAGAAAATTCACTTCCCTGTACACATTATCCTATACTGAGCGCACAAACACAAGGATCACTCCAGCCCAGAGCCTGGGGGTGCTCACGCTGAGCAGGGATGGCTGCAGCTGCTTTTTAATGGCTTTTAGGCTGCTGCTGTGGTGGGACAGCCGTGTGAGAGATGCCCCTCCTGAGCCAGCCCCGTGTGGCTTCCCTCAGAGGGTTTTGGAGATGTTGGTGTGAATCCTTTGGGGTGTATTTCCAGCTTCTCTCCCGTCTCTTGGGAGCTGTTGTGGAGGAGAGCTCGAGATCCATCCCATGGGTGTATTTCAGAAGGAATGTGTGGTGGTTGTGTCCCAGCTGGCAGCGCAGCCCCACGCAGCCGCTCGCTCACCCCCGCCGTGGGGAGGGGTGAGAACTGCGAGAGTAGAAGTGAGAAAACTCAGGGGTTGAGATGAAGAGTTTAAAAAGTAAAGCGAAAACCACGCAAAGCAAAACAAAGCAGGGAATCTGTTCCCCGCTTACCGCGGGTGGGCAGGTGTTCAGCCTGCCCCAGGAATGCAGGGAAGATAAATGCCATCACTCCAAACTACCCCTGCTTCCTCCTCTTTCCCCAACTTTATGTACTGAGCATGACAGCACATGGTCAGGGATGTCCCTGGGGTCAGCTGGGGTCAGCTGTCCAGGCTGTGTCCCCTCCCAGCTTCCCAAGCACTGCCAGCTTCCCCTCTGAGGGCAAAGCAAAAGGGCCTTGACTCTGGGTAAGCCCTGTTCAGCAGCATGGAAAACATCCCTGTTTTACCAACACTTTGCAGCACTAAGCCAAATCACAGCCCTGTACCACCTACTGGGAAGAAAATTAACTCTACTCCAGCCAAAACCAGCACAGGGAGCAATCCCCAGGGGTACCTGCAGCAATGGACAGGTGTTTTCCAAGGGATGTTTTCAGAGTTCAGAGGGAAGGGAGGCGCCTCTGCAATTCCAGTTTAAATTGCCCGAGTCCCAAAAAGAGGTGAGGTTTAAAGCACTCTCAGCGATGCCCTGTTAGACAGATTGGATGGCTTTTTGCTGGTGGGTCTCAGTTTTCCTCTTTTTCTCCAGGGTGCCTGAATTCCCTGCTCACTTTGCACGGATTTGCCATGGGGTGCTGGGTTCCCACATGTGCAGTGGGTGTTGTGAGGTTCAGAGTTGTGCTGTGTATTCCTCCTTTTGGATCTAGTCCCTAGACACTCTGACCATGCTCTGCTCTGCAGTGGTGGGTGGGGTTCCCAGAGCAGCTGCTTTTAAGGGATTTTGACGTGTTGACTCATGGCAGGAGGGACAGTGGCATTGCCAGCAGTTCTCCTGGTGTGTGTGTTCAGTCCAGAGTGCTATAAACAGAGACAAAAGAGAACTAAAATACTGAGATTTCAGACTTGCCAGTTGTTCCTGTGCCCAGTATGATACTTGTGCACAAGCCTAGTGCTCAGAAAGTTGGCAAAACTCTCCTGGCAAGGAGGTGCTCTGGTCTGCGAGAGCTTTCCAGGACTTTTCCTGGCAGAGGAGTATCCTGGAGAGGAGACTGGTCAGTGAGCTGGCCTGGCAAAGAATTGTTCTTGCAAAACAGAGGCAAAAATTTCACAGGACGCTGGTGTGCTCTAGTGTGGGTTATTTAGTGGGAATGATTAGAAGGGTGGCATTATCACCAGGTAGGAATTCTCAGGAGAAGAGTGGTGTTTAATGGGACAGCTGGAAAACCACAAGGCAGGTTAAGCAAATTAGTTTGATATTTATGTTTGGTGAGTTCAGGTGAGCCCTTCCATGACAGGAGTGTGTGGTTTTTCACCAGCCCTGCTGCTCTGGGGCTGCACTTGCCTTCTCCTGCATGATGTGAATCAATAAGGCTTTTGCAGTGCCTCTCACGAATCCTCTTTCCTTCAGCAAGTGTGAGTCTCTATCCTGTGCAGTCAGAGGTGAGCTGGAGATGTTGGATTACTGGGGATCTCATTTGCTGGCTTGTTTTCAAAGCACCAGTGGCTTTTGAATTTCAGGAACAACATAATGAAATAGAAGCTCTAATTGGGTTCAGCAGCAAGAGTCTTAATAAATGACCTTTTAAATCTTATTTTGATTTTATTCAGGTGTGGTAGCGTCTCATTAATAATGATCCTGCAATAGGTCTCCCATTACATCCTATTTAATTAACAAAAAGGCTGTAAGATGTATTGGATGTTTTCAAAATGAAAATGGGAGTTTTTAATAGATTCCCTGATTAAGAAATACTGTTCTGCATACATGATGGTGCCCTGGAAAAATATCACTTAACAGCCATAGACAAAGTACTGCTCTGAGACAAGCAAAACTCACTTCCTCCCTCGCCCCTTTCAGGCTAAAAGCCACTTGCTTGTGATGATCTTGCCTTAAGGGAGATGTTCAATTTCCTCTTACAGGAAGGGGAGGCTGCTAAGGAAGGGTTTCATTTGTTGTATATTTATTAAATATCCATTTTTTTGTTTAAAAGGCATCGTACGTGAGGCAAAAGAAAGACCCGTACTTTGCTGATGGACAAAGGAAAAAGGACTGGCATAACAAAGAAGCCATAAGGAGGGACTCTGAGCGTGTAGGTATGTAAGATTGCTGTAAAAATGTTTTAATACAGATTGTAACTTTCTCTGATTTTATGTGGTAGGCTGAGCGTAGAACAACATGTTCAACTTTAGGGTCAAGGTGATGTTCTTGACATGATGCAGCATTAAAGTCAATTCATCTCTTAATCTTTTAACTTTGTTAATCCCAATTAAATTCCTTTTTCCCCAACTCCACAATAATCATTTTGAGGTGAAAATGTATCAGTTAAATCTTGGTGTTCTTATGACAAGTGGAAAATTGATTTTTAGAAAACTTAAACCCCCCCAAAAAAATGGGAGGTCCAGAAAGGAAGAATAAGAAAAACGTTCTGGACTATAACATTCATGCAAGTCCACTCCATAGTTCCGGGATTTGCCTTGCATTGCAAATAAGGGCCCATTTTGAATGTCACAGCTTTACACTGGTGTGTTTGCAAGGCCTCTGCCCCTCAGTGCGAGAGCTCAGGTTGTAAATGCACAAATCCATCTGTGCTGAGAATTCCAACAGTGCTGAGATATTCAAACCGTATGGATTCTTCCCACTGTGAAACAAAAGGTATTCTGTAGATCCTCCACAGCATTGCCAAAACCCCTTCATCTGTTTCTGGTGTTAGAAGGAAGACTTTTACCTTCCACTTGCACGACTGAGTGGTTTGTAGCAAAACTGCTTATCAGATAAAAGTGTTAAATTGACGTGGTTGACACCGTGCTAAATATGACACGGAGCACAAAACTAATAAAGGAATGTTCAAAGGACTATAAGATGCTCTTTTTTTGCTGTATGGATTAGTTTCTGGCCCGTTAAGCACTAATTAGCAGTAATGATCTGTATTTACTTTCTGTCTATCCACAGGAAATGGAGAACAGGGAAAACCTTACCCAATGACTGACGCAGAGCGAGTGGACCAGGCATACAGGGAAAATGGCTTTAATATCTTTGTGAGTGATAAAATTTCTCTGAATCGTTCCCTTCCAGACATCAGGCATCCAAAGTGAGTATACAATTTGCATTCCTACGAGTGAAGGTTTGCAAGCCCTAAATTACCACATCTACAGGAATGTGTTCTTTTTTCTTGTGGACTCTTGTACCTTCATTCATCAAATATAATCCTTGCACAGCTGGGTCCTGATATTTCCTTAATAAAGGATGGCGTATTGTAATTTCAGTGGGAAATAGAAGAGATCAAATCTGGGGAAAAAAATCATTTTTTGATTTCAAAAGACTTAAAATTACCACAAACTTGCAACCTGCTCAGAAGAAATCTTTGATGTAAACCCAGAGGTTCCAGTTCTTATGTTGGCCACTAGCTGGAAATGAACATGGAATGCTCAGGAGCAGAAAAAGATGTGAGTAGCTTCACTCAACTATGTATGAAGAGCTTTATCAGGTTTATGGATTATTTTTGTGGACATCTTCCTCACAAAAACAGCCTTATCAGGGTTTACAAGTAGAAATGAGTTCCAGTTGAATGCTGACTTTAGAGTTCATCTGGTTTTGGACATTATGCTGTAGGATGGTGTTGAACTGGATTTTAGTCAAGCCAGAAGTTTTTCAATAGCAAAAGTGGTTCAGGTAGGACTTAACCCTTGTTTATACAAAGCTGAGAGGTTTTTAAATACTGTTTGTGAGGTTCTTAATCTGAAAGCATCGTTAGACATTTGAATCCAAGCTTCTGTTGTGTAAAGCTGTGTTTATCACAATTCAGTAAATCTGAATTCAACATCTACTTTATTCATGAGATACAAGTTCCAGAAGTCAGGTTTTATAATTTGTTAACTGCACAATTGAGATATTACCTCTTCAGCTGTCACAGCAAGCTAATCAAATACACTGGCTTGACACCCTTTCTCAATATATACACATAAAACAAAGTAGTGAGTTTATCCCCATAAATATTTTAGGCATGCAGCTGTAATGTTTAAACATAGAGATAAATCAGGTAACTGAAGATGTTTGTGGATCAGCCCATGCTCAAGTTCTAAGAAATACCGTTTGAGTTTACTAATCTAAATTTTACCTGTCCTCCATGTACAGGGGCTGTCTTGGGCTCTGGGAGCTTAAACATCAGACAATGCCAGTATTTCCTTATCTGAGGATTTAACGTGTTACCTCACATGCCTCAGTGTTTCCTGAAATTGCCAACTCAGTGTTGCTAATTCTGCTATTGAAACTTCTTTAAAATGTGAAACTTTGAACTCCAGCCCCAGTTAAAATTAATAAGTGAAGTGTCTGGAGCACCACCTACTTAAGCTGCGATTAATGGTGCTGCTGCAGTGGTTTCCTTGTTGCTTGACACATCCTTTCCCCCAGCACAGCAGCTGTAATTGTGGGGGCCTGGAGGAGAGGATAAACAGCATGTGCCTAATGGGTGCTGGGATTAGCTGGGCAAGGGAGCAGGGTTACCCACAGTGGGGATGTGCAGTAAAGGAATTCACAGCTGGAAAGATCTGCTGTGCATTCGCTGTGCCCATTAAAAAAGATATACATGAAGTGGTATGGTTTGTGATACTTGAGAGGTTGGTGAGGGCAGTTTATAACAAAGTTAGGCTGAGACCTAGTCATAAAAGTCACAAGTCCATAAAGAGTATTCCAGAAAGAAGGGAGCTGTGTTTTAGAGCCTCTTACATCCAGTGAGGTAATAGAGACTTTGGAGACGTGCCCGCAGACAGCAGGGAGTGTGAGGAGAAGGTGTACTGGGGAAAAATGCATCATCTGCCTTGCCCTAAGCTTTGGGGCCACAGCTGGGCTTCTCCCCAACAGCTGCCCTGGGTGGGGAAGGACAAAAAAGCAGCTGATGTGTGAGATGGTTTGTGTAGACTTTAATATACCAAATAATGTGTCACCTCTGCCTTCTGTTAATTGTGGGACTCGAGGAGCTGGGGCACAGCATGTACTGGATCTGCCTGCTGCACACATACAATTGTTCGTTTCAACAGTCATGTCTTCCCCTGATAACGTTGTCTTTAAGTGCCTCTAAGGTTTTTAATATTAAATACTAATTTTGCAGGTCTTGTAAAGCAATTGTAGATACAGTAGCTGGAGGGAAGCAATTTCTCTCCACGCTTAATGGTTAAACTTAATAGCTAAAGTTTGCCACTTGTTAAAGTTAGTCAGAAAATTAGAATTCCAGTTTAAGAAGAGTTAGAAAAGATTCAAGAGCTCTTGGTTCGTATTGGAGCAGGACTGTAGCTAGTAGCTGTTGGAAGAAGGTTAGGATGGCAATGCCAAGGGCTGGATGGAAGCAGTCCCTGCAGCTTCAGTTTGCATCTTGCATCTGTGCATTGCAGCCACAGCCTGCAGGCTCTTGGCAGCACCCCAGGACAATTCATTACACCCAGAATAAGTTACTGTCCTCTCACGCAGGCACCAGAGTAACTTCCTGTAGCCACAGATGTATTGAGCTTGTAGAACATAGGTGCATCCTTCTCCATGCCCTGGGAAAGGTACCAGGACAAAGCTGCCGCTGCCTGAGCCGCTTTCATTCCTGTCTGCCCTTCCAGGGGCGAGGACAAGGAATTACTGCCTGTGTGCGTGGAACTGTGCACGGAGTGGCAGCCTCCCGGGGGCCTGGCAGGGCACAGCAGCCTGGGGGCTGTGCAAGGGGCAGGGAGCAGCGTGGGACCTCCCTCCCCTGCTCCTGGGCACAGGGCAGCTTGTCCCGCTGGCACTGTCACTGTACCCCCACACGCCTCCATTCACACAGCCTCCTCTGGTTTGCTCTGGACACAACGGGCTCCAGAAATGGAATAGATTTTTGACCCCTACTGAAGAGCTACTGGGTGTTTTTTAAGTACGTTGGGTCGCTGTGTGGCCTTAGAGGTTACCTGTTTAACAAGGTTTAAAGTCCACTTATGGCCACACCTGCAGGAAAGTAAACACTGCACTTCATACTGCAGAATTTTCTTTTTTAAACTACTTTGAAACCAACCCTACAAGGCAAGAGTTCATTACCCCCATTTCAAAAGTTTAAAAAATTAATGCACTTTGCATAATTTTGAGGAGTAAAGAACAAACTAAGTTGCTTGCTGGTAATTAATATTAAAGTGCTAGTGTGTTCTGGCAGCACCTTTTGACTTGCCCTGTCTGTGTCCAGCTGCAAGAACAAGCTGTACCTGGAGAAGCTGCCAAACACCAGTGTGATAATTCCCTTCCACAACGAGGGCTGGTCCTCCCTGCTGCGGACAGTGCACAGCGTCCTGAACCGCTCCCCTCCCGAGCTGGTGGCAGAGATCGTGCTGGTGGATGACTTCAGTGACAGAGGTAGGATGGTTTGTCTGTGACATCCCCACCACGTTTCCCTACCTAAGGGACCAGTGCACTTGCAAATACGTATATAATGACCTGAGGGTTATTGTTTGCCAGCAGCAGAGCCCAGGGGAATCTTGCTCTAGTGCATTGGAAAGCAGAAAGTTCATGTTCCATATTCAGGGTGTGCTGGTTTAGCTGCTGCTGCCGTGGACTGTCCTGTGTTCTGGGCAATGTGAAAAGCCAGGGAAGCTGGATTTTATATTCAGCTAAGGGGCTGTGTAGCCCTTAACATAAAATGTTAAATGTTGACTCTTGAAATAACAAAAAAAAGCCAAGAGAGGGGAATAGCTCACTCCTTACATTCTACTTGCCTTTTTTTTTTTTCTTTTTCTTTTCCCCTGGACACAGAACATGTAAAAGAATCCTTGATAAAAAGTTTCCACCTGGGACTGCCTATGATTTGGTTTGCCTTTCTCATGAATTTTTTGCTCCTGGAAAGTAAATGTGCAGCATCCAAAACTTTGCTCTCTCTTGCTGGGAGCTTCCCTCCATATTTTGTACTGCATTGCCTGGAGTAGTCACTTTGGATTGGGTTGAAGTGCTCTGTGCAGAGGTGTGGAGTCACTGGCACCACACATCACCACTTGTGGAACAACCAGTTGTCATTGCAGCAGCAATGTGTGCATGTAGTTGCTGAGATCTTTTTCTCTGAACCATTTAAATGGTGCCTGATGCAAATTAAGCTGTGCTTTGTCTTGTGTTTTGCACCCTTGCTGTGGTGGAAAAGGCAAGTAAAGGAGGAATTCATGCCCCTGTCATGTAGACATTGCATAGGTGGAGAGATCCCATGGAAAGTCCTGTGACTGGTGTTGAAGAGGGCACAGTGACTTTGAGGGGTTATGGTCAGATCTAGCAACTCTATTTTCTCCTTTAAAGTTGCTAAGACTGTTTAGCTTTATGAGCTGCAAAGTTCAAGCCACTGGTATTACTCAAGTGAGGCAAAAGAGCTTTCTATCCAGATACTAAAGGATACATCTCCAGAAACCTGACATACAGGAAGCTCCTCAATGAGCTTGGAAACAAGCTTGTGAATGTTTAGTGTTCTGACCTGTACTGGCTTCCAAATGGGCACTGCCCAACAGCTGCAGTACTTGGTCTGAAGTTCTGCTCTCATTAGTTTGCAAGCAAGGTGTGCGGCTTTGGAGAAATCTGTGTTACATGAAATAAGTATTTCTTTAGAGGCCTTCAAGCTAAGGTGAGGAGAAGGAAAACCCACCCTCCTGACAGGGTCTTTTTATTGCTACTCAGTCTAGAAGCAAATTAGACAAGCTCATGCTGTAACCACAAATGAATTGTACAAATGGGTTCCTTTTCAGAGAAGAGGAAGTAGTGAAATCTGCTTTCCTGTGGATCTGTTTTCCTTGTTCTTCAGATGTGCCCTGATCAAGTGAAAGAGAGCCCTCCTGGCTCCTCCCCTGCTCCTCAGTCTGTACCTGTGCTGTTTGTCCAGCTCACTGTTCTCTGTTCCACCTGCCTCTGATAAGGCAGAAACTCTTCTCCCTCAGTCATCCATCTTCCATATGAAGGTTTCAAGATGTAGCTGAGATTCATTTGTGTGCAGCATCTATTTATAAATGGGTATAAAAGACTCCAGGTGCCGGACAGTGAGCTGAATTGTCAAGGGAAGAGAATAGTATTCATACAAACAGAGTGTGTTAATAAAAACTGGTGTGGGGGTTCTCTTTGTTTGCGGGGATTTTTGTTGGTTTGGGGTTTTTTTAAACCAGAATTTTCCTGCCAGCACAGCTGATTTCTGCACACTGGGACAATTACTGGTTAGAACGAAACATCTTTCCTTTAGTGCTGTCAGTTCTGTATCTGCACTTTTCTTCCTTTAACCGCACTGGGGTTGGCTTCCACATCCCTCAGTGGGTTTAAATAGATCCTTAGTCTTAGGAAGCTCTTAAGTGCTAATCACATGATCTTGACTTGAAAGGCTGATGGTTACAAATTTCTGGTTGTAATTTATCCATTGTTTAAAAAAAAAACCAAAAACAAAAAACAAAAACAAAAAAACCCCACCAAAACACTAAAACCTAAACAACAACCACTTCAACCCAGTAACTGAGAACTGATAGTTCAATGCATCAAACTGAAATGCATGAAAGAGCAGAAGTTCCAGGAAAACTTCAACTTCGCGTGTTTTATGTTTGAAAAGGGCACATTCTTGGATTTGGGCTGTTAGGCAACTGCTCTGGTTATCTGTTTTGTATGATTAAATTGGGCAGATAAGAACTCTGTGTCCAAGCTGATGATCATCACAGCTGTGCCACAGAACTGGAGAGCAGTAAAAAGAATGAGAAGAAGTTTCTTGATTTTTCTTTGCAAATCATAAATGATTGGTCCTCTGCATTGTCTGCAAAGTATTCTGTATTGTCTGCAAGAATTCTGTGCTTCTGTTCGAAATCATAGTCCCCCAAATTTGTAGCAGCATCTTTCTTTTAAAGTTATAGAATCACTATTGGATATAGTGACAGTAGAGGCCACATCTGAGATCAGAGGGGCATAGTATGAACAGTAAATGTCATCTCCTTCCCTGAAGAGATCAGTAAATAGTCGCCATAAACTCCAATGAAAAGTCAAAGATGGAAAGGATAATCACTCAATAAAAACTTATTATTAATTTTTTTTATCGAGAGGTTTCTCTGACAGGATGAAACACTGGATATCTCTGCTGTACCTCATGCTGGCCTTTCACTTGAGGGTTGTCTAAACAGACCTCTAGAACTTTAATAACTCTTCAAAGAATAATCCTCAATAGCTTGACCTTCCCTGGCAATGAGACTCTCTCTCTCTCGCCAGGATTTTTTGTGTGCTGACCTGTGCTGGGGTTAAATGTGCTGGGGTTTGCCAGCTGCCCTCGAGGCACTGCTAAGGTTTCTCTCTTGTTCTACTGTTTCCCTGGTTTCTGGGGATGGTGATATTGGTGCTGATCCATCAGTCTCTTTCATCCCCGTGTCTCATACATGGAGAATCTTTGCTGCACATGAGGTAAAGAGGACTTTGGTAATAATAGAAATAGTAAGTGTGGAAACCTGGCTACTGCAAACAGCATTTTTCCTGACAGATGTTATTTTCATATGTTTTTCATCTGGTTTTAAGCTTGAGAGTAAGGAATTTTTGGTGTGTCTACGAAGAGGGCTGAGAAGTTGGCTAACAGAGTGACAGGAGAGTGAAGACAGATTTCTGGGTTAGTTGGTGGCTGCTATGGTCTGCAGCAAACCTGAGGGGCAGCTGTGGCCGTGCGTTATTGGAGCTCCCGGACAGATGAATCATCATCTGGAAGTGTCAGCAGCCATTTATTTCTTAATTTGTTTGAAAGAGACAGCTCTGTGACCTTTAGCAATAAACATTTTTCATCCAAAAAATGCTGTCCTGATGACAGCAAATCTTAACAGGGAGCAGCAAAAGCTTTACGAGTCATGTTTTTTAAATGTTTCCTTTGCTTTGTACTTGGAAAGTCAAAATGTGCTGGAACAACTTACTGTCTGGATTTTTTTTTTTTTTGCTATGCCTGCAGTATTATGCAAATAGTCCAAATCTAAAAAAAGGCTAGAGCCTTACCTCACCCAGATTTTGTGCTGGATGCCGTGTCAGCCAGATTGCTGTGGGAAAGGCTGCCTGTCAGTGGGGTCAGTCAGTGTGGTGGTTCCATCCCCTTCGCCTTGAGGTGCAGACCATGTTGTCTCCTCCAGCAGCTCCTTCCTGACACTTGAATCTTCCTCTGTGGGGATTCCCGTGGTAGGTTGGGTTGATTTTTATTTCTGCTTTCCATCATGTGCCATTGGTCACAGCAGAGTAAATATTGCAGGGCTGTTTTTCACTTTCTCTGTTGGTAGTCTCTGCTATCAGTGTAGCATTGCATTAAGACTGCTATAATGCTTTTTTTCCCCACAAACTTGGTTGAGATATCTGATGTAAGAACTTTCTCCCCAGTTTGAAACACTTGTAGAGATTTTCTGTGCGGAAGAATACAGGTTATATTGGAGAGGGAGACACCAATTCAGGAAACTGTTGTTGAAGGATAAGAATTAACCTGCCCAGTGTTGGCTGCTCCTTCCTGCATGGTTCAGAGCCCTGCTAGAGAGCCACAGACTGACCTCCACGGGTGTGATGAACCTCAGCTATTGCAGGGTGCTCCAAAATAATACCTGCCCTTCTGGATGAGCAGAAATCAGAATGCAACACGTGTGAATTACCACTCTAGAATTCCTGATCATAAAAACTCTTAGCTGTGGCAGTCCTGTGTGGATTTGTGGCTTCACTTTTAATTTCTATAGCTATTCTTTAGGTCTGATCTCAGTTAAATTAAGCCTTTTCATATGCTGGCTTGCAGGGTACTAATTACATCCCTCTGAGCCTGTTGTTACTAGAATGGCCCTAAGTAAACTAAAATGTTCTTTCCATGTATATCAGTTTTCTCCTGGGGACTGTCATGTGAAATTTGTTTGCTTTTTGAATATCTAATTACCATGCTGCTGAGTGGGAGTTTGGTTGTACTCTGTCATAGAAATGGGAGGAGAAGAGAAGTGGAATTGCAGGCCAGTTTGTAACACTGCAGGTTTTTCTATCAGCTCTGATGGCATTTTGTTATTGATAGCAGGCAACGAGTAACAGGCAGGCAGTTCATGGTTCTTCAGGGTCTGCTTCAGTCCCTGGGCCTGCAGCCTGAATTGCTGTGGTGAGAAATGGAGCTGTTCAGCTCCAGTGTCTGTCTTGTACGAAATGAATTGTTGGTCTCCACCTAATTCTCGTAGCTTGTGGACACCTCTGCTGTAAAAGCTGTCTCTGTGTCTGCATGAACAGATGTAAAGCTGTCTTCTGTCTCTCAATAATAAATGATGAGCCTTAAGCTGGAGGAACAGAGGATAGCACATCCCTTTGTAGGATGCTTGTCAGAATGTTCTTTGCTTTTCACCTGGTATATATTTGGGAGGCCAGCACAGCAGTGGAACATCAAACACACCTGGTGAAAGGCAGAAGGCAAGCTCTTTGTTCTGGAGGAGAGGTCTCTTACAGGTACAGAGTCACAAATAGTTGAGTTTGGAAAGGACATCTGGAGATCGTCTAACCCAACCCCTCTGCTCAGCTACAGCAGGTTTCTCCAGATCTTATTTATTCACTCAAAATTTGAAAATCTCCAAGGATGGAGACTCCATAATGTCTCTGGGGAACCTGTTCTGCCGTTGAGTCACCTGTCAGTGACCCAGTTTAAAAGAAGTAATTAAAAAGATACCTTATGCTTAAATAGCATTTCCTGTGCTTCAGTTTGTGCCCAAGGACTCCCAGGTCCTTTTCTGCAGAGCTCCTATAACTTATCTAGGAAACACCTGTAAAAGAATACCTCTGAAACAAACTAATTGTTTGCATTTTTGTGCTTCTGGAACAAACTGATATCATGGATTTTTCAGCCTTTCCCTTAGTGTCAGGCATGATAGGATTTTTACCTTTTCACCCTTTGCAGCAAATGAAATTTTAAAATTATTCAAGGCATTTGAAGCTTACTGTGTGCAGGAGGCTGTGACTTAATTGCTGAATGTCATTTAAAAGAAACATCTTTAGGTGTACTTGGGGCTGGCTGTGTGCACAGAGGAAGGGGTACACACCACACGGGGTTTATCTTATTTTATGACTGAGCTTGACAGAAATCAGTGATTGTGGCTAAGTGCTTAAATTTCACATAAAACTCACGTTTCAGCATTCAGATATTTGCATATTGAGTGACAGCCTGTTCTTACTTGTTTTTAAGATTACTTTGGTATAAATGACAGTGTTTTAGAACAAATGTTGTCCCTTGTTGAAGAAGAGAACTGCAGCATCAGTCATCTCCAAAGCATGAGTTACATGCAAAGCACTGTGTTGGTACAATAATAAAGCTGGATGTGGCAGCACTGAAAATACTGCAGTCTCCAAACATCAGGATTGTTCTGGAAGTGTTAACCCAGCTGGGCCCTGTGCCTTATGGTGTTGCATATCTGTACAGTGGCAAGATGTGAAAACTGAGCATCTTTCTCAGAGTAACCAGTCAAAATCTGCACCTGTCACTGGGAGGCAACAACAGCTTTCAGTCCAAATATTTGAATATATTTAACCCAATATGACAATGACATTTGCAAAGTGAACCTTCTGGCTTTTACATTAAACACGGTCTGGTTTAGGGAGTGGTTATCCAGGAGGCTGTGTAAATACATCCTTGGCTGCAGTGCATTTCAAGGTCACAATTTTGTTCTGAGGAACGTGTGTGGGAACTCATTTTCCCTTGGGTGGTCGTTAATGGAGGTTATGGATTTCAGCTTCATCTTCCAAGGCTACCCAGTTACCTTGAACCTCTTCTTAATTTGTGAAAACATTTTTAAGGATTCTATTCTATTTATTTGTTCAACCAGTTAAGTTTTTTTCTTATTCCTTCCCCATTTTCACTCCCTTTTTCCTTAGCTGTGTGTGTTCAGCAGGACTTTGTGCACTCGGACTTGGAGCTGCTCTTTGGTGTTTGGGAGGCAGCGAAGCAGCTGGAGTGTGGTGTGTGGCCACTGCTCATCCTGGAAAGGCAGCAAGGGGCTTTTAGGCCTTGTCATAGAGGAATCCAAGGAGTGTTTTCCCCAGGCAGTGTCACCTCAGCCCTGGGTTTTTACCAGCATCATCTCCCCTTTCCCCTCACCATTGTGCCATCACATCGCCCTGGAGTTGCCCTGGACATTTACACACTCTCAGAGCCCATCCTTTCCCAAATCAGAGGGGAGACACAACCAAATCCTGCTTTTCCCCTTGACAGATAAATCCCTGTGACATTTTAAACCTCTCTTTTTATTGCAGTGCAAGTAATTCTGGAGGTACGGGATAATCTGAATGAAAAACCAAATGTGAGTGAGGCAACTCGGCTGAACCATGAGCAGCATAATTTGGTCTGGAGGGCAGAAGTCACTAAGTAGTGTAGTGAGGGAGAAGGCAAGGGGTGATTGATGTGTCATTTGGTGCAGCAGCAGGTATATAGCAAATACAGCTCTGTTCCATTAACCACATCTGCCAGGCCTTAATTGAAAGAAATCATGTTCTTGGTATCTGAAATAGAAAAAGGTTTAATACTTGAATTCTTTTTGATCTTTAAATGGAACAGTAACGGATTTATGCAGCTAAAGAGATTATCTTTTCATCTTTAGGCACATGCACTGTAAAAGTAATTTTTTTTTTCTCTTAAATGCACTAAAGTGCATCTGGTTAGTACATCTCAGAATATGGAGTGACTGTGCTTAGGACAAAGTGATGACAGCCTTTCTTGCTGAATTATCAATATGTTTATCTTAAAGCTTTTTACCGTAAAGTATGGAGAAAAGAAGAAAAAGCCAAGCTCTTTTGGGCCAGCTGTGCTTTTCCACAACCTTTTTTCAAGTGTTGCTTTCAAGCTCTCTCATAGAAGTTGTGGTAACTATTGTCCCAAACAACTGATAAAAAGATTATTTTTGTAAATTAAGTCAGAATAAAGAGGGTGTTTCCTTGTCGTTAGAATTCATTGCAGACCATCTCAGGTCTGTTTAGACTCATAAATAATTCCTTTGAAGTAACAGTCAGTGAGCCAGATCTCCCTTTGGGTAAGTGGGAGAAGGTTGGTTCTTCCAGGTGGAGGGATGTGAAGTT
This sequence comes from Pachycephala philippinensis, assembly GCA_013397055.1. Taxonomy (NCBI): domain Eukaryota; kingdom Metazoa; phylum Chordata; class Aves; order Passeriformes; genus Pachycephala; species Pachycephala philippinensis. Next base: position 809,951 of record VWZT01012213.1, read on the forward strand.
CCTCCCCCAAACTGCAGAGTCCCAGGTAGCCCAGCAGAGCAGGGATGGGGGTGTGGGAGTGAATTTGTGAACTCACCAACACTTTGCCATAGTGAGCACCAAGGGGAGCAATAAAATAAAAGCTGATGCAGATGTCCCATTTTAGTTTATGAGAAGAGAGTAATTTGTTATTCTCCATTTCTGGCAGTGTCTTGTGAGTGTGGGATACTTTAGATAACAGTGACAGAGTCTGCTTTGGATCAGAGCGAGATGTGGATGAGATTCAATTTTATGTTTTCCCTTTTTTGAATATTCATTTTTAATGGGTCTTTAATGTCTGTACTCATGTATTCCCTTCATAAAGGGATGTCTAAAACCTGCACTGTTCATTAGGCAATGGCTGGGGAGCATTAAAAGTTTATTCTCTGGTGTTTTAAGAGGCATGAGGGCCTATTGCAGTTGTTTACTACAGCTTTGTTTGTGACAGCCTAAATTAACTAACCAGTTTACTTTTCATCATCTTGTATTTATTTCTCCAAGATCAGCTGCTGCGGCTGAAAGATTCTTCTAGAAAGGAGATGAGGTGGCTTTAAAAGGTCGAGTTTACTGTGACCTGTTTCTCAGCTAATTATTGTGTAGTGAAGGATGGCTGGCAGTCTAAAGTTTAAAAAAAAATAAATAATTGAGAAGCAGAGTTTCCATTACAGCTCATTAAGTAAATCTCAGCGCATTGCTTGCTACTAAGAAACCCTACGCATGTAGCTTCTGTTAGAGGAACTTTGCAGGAAAACAGCTTTAATTTTATTCTCCTCACCTTGAAGTACATGTCCTCATCTGCTAGGAGTCAAAAATCTAGATATCTGCCAGCTGCAGTACAAATCAGCATTTTAATGCCTTACAGCTGCTTCTCTATAGAAGTTAATTAGAAATGTGATTCAAACACCCTCTGCCCATGTATGATATCTATTACTGGTAATCATAGTTTCTGCTATTTAAACCTGCATTTGGGGTGGTGTTAACAAAGCAGCTGTTCCACACAGGGACTTTGATAAAGGTGGAAACTTCTTCACTTTGAGAAAATTGGAAGCTAAATGCTGCTTCAACTGAAAAATAAAAGTGGATAAACCAAACCACATTCCTCTTCTAGTTTTAATTGCAGAGATATTTTCTTAGTAAAGAAATGCCACATCATTCTCTCAGTGTAGCATCTATTCCTGAGCACCACTGTTGCCTGTGACCCACAACAGGGATGCACTGATGAACACACTTTAACTCTGCTGAGCAGAGGGAAGCCAATGCTCCAAATTTAAAAGCAGGTGCCTTCAGCTATCAGTCCTGCCCCATCCTCTGTCATCCAGATAAAATTAATGTGTTACTTGAGAATGGTATTGCCCACAAGATGGCTTAGTTTTGGTATCAGTACCAGGCCTGGATTTGTACTTCAGGATTTAATAGATTTATTGACCTTTCTAGCAGATGTCACTGACTTACTGTGATAGCTGCATTTCTTGAGAGTAAAGTAAACAAGGGTGTTGGGAACTGATGGTGAAGAGGTCTAGAAGAAGAGTAAAGTGTGAGTTTTTAAAATACACTTCTGGCATAGCAGACTTCGTTAGTGTGAGTCAGTTGTGTGTGTTCTCCCTGCAGCTGTATTGGTAGTATTTTCATTTGCCAAATACTTTGTTTTCTGTTCTCTGACACACAGACTACAAGATGAACCTCTTTCTGCTTTGTCATTCGTGGCTATTAATGTTTGATCATCGCTGTAGGACTGAAGGATTATCAGTTAGTTTTCCAATCTTCCAATTTGGCTGCAATCCCAAAGCAAAAACTTTGCAGTTCTCTGCTATTAATTTTAGGCTTCATAGTTCTTCCTTACTTAGACACTTGAGATCAGAGCCTGTGGGATCTGAAGGGGTGCATTCCTACCAAATCAAAGCCACTTTCAAGTGAGTTACATCTTGGGCCTAACGTTCTGTTCTCTAACAAGACAAAAGTCTGGAGCAGATTTCTCTGTCAATCCTTGTGCTCTTTCTGGAATATTTCCTTTTTTGATGGTTTGCACAGAGCAAATACTTTCAGGCCAAGAAGTTCTTTGCCTCTATCAGCACTATTCATGTACAAAGCCAGTTCTCTGAGAACTGGTTTGTTTTGGCATTTTCTTTTCTTGTCTTTTCTTTTTTTTCCCCAGCAAAACTCAGTGACTTTTAAGGCTTTAATCTTGCAGCTTTGATACGATCCAAAATGTTTCAGTAAGAACTGTCTTAACACTTCATTTGCCTGCATCTCTTCAAATGATGACAAGTTTTGCCTTGCTGTTGGTCATAGGCTTTAGGTTCATGTCATGATCCACCGTGCAGAACGTCGCTGGCAGCAGTGGCTGTATCCTGACACAGAGATCCCTGGGCACAGAGGAGGATTTGGAACAAACTTCGGAGATGCTTTTGCACCCCTGCTTGTCTCTCCAGTGCCCAGAAAGCAGTTGATGGTGTAGGTTCAAGGCAATTACAGATTTTTGGAGTGCAGGCATTCCCTTGGTTAAACAACTGGATAGTCAAAGCTACTGATGTGGCCTTAAGAAGAGCACAGAGATTCCTCGGGCTGAAGGCAGTATTTGGGACAGTAATGCCCTTCCTTGCCAGTCACCATGGCTACATCAAACTTGAGCTGAATATTAAGTGTTCTGCAAGGAATTCACCCCTGTTTTGCAGCTACAAAGGCTGTGTAGGCCAAAACCTGCAGCTCTCCAGTGTGTGTGTGCCAGCACAGCAGCTCTGAGGTTAAAAGCAATCGACAGGAAATGACTGAGAGTCACAAAATACCCTCTTTAGATGAGATGTAGTCAACAGAAGAGGGAAAAACCTAAGTGGGTGCTTTAATCTTGATACATATTTAATGAAATGGGAAGGGAGAAGAGTAAACTAATGAGAATGACTTGACTGTTTCCCCTGGGAGAGATGGATTCTGGCAGAGGGGGAAAAACTGATCTTGTGGGTTGGCCAGGAGGTCAGCGTGCAGGAATTAAGAAGTGATGTATACTCCACAGGTTGGCTGCACTGTTTCTGCGGAACAAAAGGTGTTTAAACCTTTACAGCGTGAAGGAAAGATAAGTAAATGGGTTTTTCTGGATTCCCTTGGAAAGCAGCAGTTGGAGTAGACTCTTTTACAAATTAAACTTTCCTGAGAGATTGAGAGGTTGTGCTGTCACTAAGATGATTGCTCCCTGTGTATTTCCCTGCCTGGAAATGCAGCCTACTAAACTTTCCTTGGGGTCTGGGTATATTTATATGCTAATGCCAGTAAGTGTGAATTTTTCCATTTTAAAATTACACCTTTGTCTCTGCATTCAGTACACGTATCTCTTGAAGGATGCTTGAGCAGGGTTGGGATGAGAAAGTTCCCTTTGCAGACTGAAGAAGTAGGATGGTACAGGCAGGACAGCAGCTTATGCACCTGAGTTTAGCACAGCACAGGCTCACACCAGTGGTCCTTGCCCCACTAACTCACTATCTGGCTTATTTCTTGGGCTCCACACTTCCACTTCTGTGCACTTTATTGTACCTAAAACAGAAGCTTGGGTTTAAACCATTTAGAAAGAGAACAAAACCAGTAAGGTTTTCATCAAACCCTTTTAATCTTTGTTGAAGTCCAAACAATGCTGTAGTATCAAGTGGGGTGGTACACATTCAGTTATTGTCCCGTGCACAGAAACCCTTTCCCACCACCCCAGTTTTTGTTTGTAAAGTTGTGCTAAGATCCAACACCGATGCAGAATGGGCAGTGGAAACTGGGCCCCCTCCCTTTTTGGAGTCTACCCCAGAACTGTAATCAGTGAAGCAACAAATATTAATTCTCTCCCTTCCCAGGCCTTCTCCTCTTTGTAAGAAGACTCAGCTTGGAAAGCTGTGATCAGCCTAATCAGTTTTCTATTACTGAGACTGGTGCTCATAGTACGATTTGTTAAATCAATTTATTATCCTCCCAACCAACTTCAGTGATCAGAGCGTGAAAACATTGAAAGAAAATTAAAACTAGTGGAAGTGCTGCCTGTTTGGATAACAGCACATTTTGCTGTTTCAGAGGATTACTCATCTGCACCAAAACAGGGAGAGAAGTTAATTTCAATGATTTAGAGTCTTCTATTTCAGGGAGGCCTGGCTTGCACATTGTGATGGATTCAGGAAGAAGTATAATTTCATTCTTAAATTGTTAAACAGCACGTTAGGGCCGAGTATCCAAGTAAAAATGAATGGATTCATTTGTAATCTTAAACAAGCGTGTCTGCGTGTGGGAGGGTAGGGATGGCAGGCTGGGTAACCTGTAAACAAACGCCAGATGCACAGTGGCACTTCAGGCTTTGGTGTTGGAAAGTAGCCAAAATAACCTGCAGAGAAGGGAAACGGTCCTTTTCTGCCTAAAATGGAATTCTGCAGATCCTCCAGTCCTGTCCTCCTATGCCCTTCAGCGGGAGGGCAGAAGTTCCCTGGATTTTCAGAGTGCAGTGGCTCTCCCATCTTCCTATCTTTGAGCTTCTGAATGTAAGCTAAAGCCAAGCACATCAGCAGGTGCCACGGTCCTGTAGGGCAGAGGGACCTGTGGAGGGTGTCTGGGAATGTTTCTGATTTCTGCAGCGCTGTTCCTTCTGGATTTGGTTGATGATACACATATGGCAGGGGCACTGGAGCTGCAGATGTGCTGTACAGTGTAAAATTCAGAAACCAAAGCTGATGGTCTCATATGAACCATGAAATGTTGCACTGGTAGGACAGGGGAAGTGTCTCACTCATAGTTCTTTCTCAGGACATAAATCACTTTAATAGTTTCAAGTCATGGCTGGTATTTAAAATTAGTTGGTTTTTTTTTTTTTTTCCTATGTCAAATATTGGTACTCCCTTCCCTGTCAAAAACTGCAGAGATGCTATAGGGACTTTAAGCTGTTAAAAAAAAAAAAAAGATCCTTGGACTCTTCTCTCTTCCTCCAGCTTCTGCATATGCTTGGTTTTAAATTTCTTAGGTGCCTGTTCAGGCGGCAGAGTGCAATGTTGGAATGAAAAGTCAGCTGGATATGAGGAATTCCAGTCTTGGAAACTCCTTGCCATGCTGCAGGTGGTCACCAGACCAGTAGCATCTGAGTGCAGCTCCACTTGGATGAGGCCAGTAGGAAGAAGGACAGTAAGACCACCATGGAAATTTGACCTAGGGGGGAAAAATGCCTTATTTTGGAAAGTTTAGGGCTGCTTCTGTAAAGCAGGCTGCCTGTTGGAGCTTCTCTGCTCTCTCCACACAGCTTTATTTACAGCTCAAAGTAAAGAAAGTTGCAGTTCTTGACTGGTGCTGTTAATGTGTACACTGTACATCAAGTTTATTGCAAAGTGTGTTAGCAAACTACCAACCTAGTTTTTAATCTGCAGATAATCTTACTCTCATTTATATTTTTGGGCTGTGTTGCTTTCTTTGCCCGGCATAGGCACAGCCATTGGAATCCATCCAGTTCACCTAACAACTTTCATTAAAGAAAATAGCCCTTGTAATAAAAATTACTCAGTGTGACAAGATTCCATAATGTATTTTTTTAAAGCTTCATAAAATTTTGTAGCAGTTAATGACACTTGTTTGGGTTTTTTTAATTTTCTTTTAAAAGAAAAAATTTGGCTTAATTGGGACAATATTTGAAATAGAATGAAATAACTATTTTCTGTCTGGGTTCATAGAAGCCAGGCTGTGTGGCAGGAATAGCACAAGGATAAGGAAATAAGAAATCTCCTTGAAAAGCACATTTTACTTAGTTTTGTGTCTTGTAAGGTTGCTCAGAAGTCTATGACTCTTTTGTTAGGGAAAACAGATGCAATAAACTCTGCCCACTTGCAGGTTGTGATAGAGAAGTCTTAATCTTACAAAGTGCAGTGATCAAACATGGATTTTTCTGCAGCAGTTGGGAGGAGCAGCTTACCTGAGCATCATCCCTCTGGCTGCAGGACAGCCCTCAGCAGGTGTGTCCCCTGAGCAGTGCTGATGGAGCACCTGCAGCTTTTCCTTGCTCTCCCAGCCATCAGGGACACGATTCCTGATGTGTGAGGCACTTCTGACCAGCGCAGTGAACAGCAGGCTCCTCACTGCAAGCATGGAGTGCTTTGGTATTTTCTTACTCTGGAAATGTAGTAAAGAAGTGCTGAAGAACCAAACCCAGCTTTTGGGAATGCAGTGAGAAGTCAGTGGGTTAGGCTCTCTGCTGTCTCTTTGCAGAGTACTTGCCTGAGAAACCTCCATGGCTCCTATGCCTTCCTTTCCCCCGTTACACAATAAAAATGGGGAGATCTCAGGTTTTAGCTGCTTGTTCATCAATAGATACAAATCACCCTGTCCTCAGTCAGTGTAGCAGAGCAGCCATCACCATCACAAGTGCTGTGGCCAAGTCCAATGACTCTGTGTTCACCTTCTGGGGTGTGTGTGAGAGCAGGTCCCAGGACATTCTCGTGTTTGGTAGCAGGCTGAGCGTGCCGTGCTCTGGCCCCTGGGGGAGTCACTTCAGCTGCCCTCAGGTCTCACCACAGATGAAATTGCACCACAAACCAGAACAGTTCAGAAAGGGAGGTGATGCTAGAATGGAAATGACGAGCACACAGGTGGAAGACAAACCTCTGGGATCTTTCACAGTCTCATTTTCTCATTTTAATCAAAATAAAGAGCTGAAGAAAGTCTCTATATATTTCCCATTGGTTTGGAACTTTGGATTTTTTAAGACGTTCCAGTGCTTTTTAGGTTTGGCTTGGATAATGTAAGTATTGTGGGGTCTGATCTTCAAAGTGTCTTCTGCTATTATCAATCTCTGGCTATTGTTAGGGAAATCAGACTGAGAGTGTCTATGGGATGGTTCCCTCCTTTATTATAACAAGCACCAGCAGCCACTCTTGTGTTTATCTTGTCTTGGATACATTAAGTAAGGTCTGCATCCTGGCTTGGGCTTAGCTGATTTATGCTTGAAGTGAGGATTGTTTGTTCTCTGCAATGAAACAATCTTTTGTGACAGACTAACAATGGCAAGGGATGAGCTCTGATGTTAAACAGTGGTAGCTTTTCTTTCTGTTTTTTTTTTCTTCTCTTCTCGTTTTAAGTCTACCCACTGCCTCAGGAGGAAGGCAGCTGCACTAATAATATGTCTAGTCTCTGTGGAAGGCCCTTATTTGAAAAATCTGTAATTGAGTGGACAAAATTTCTGGTTGCTTGAGAGGATCTATTCAGAGGAGACCTGAAAAGGATGAGGGAAAAGCACACTAGACGTCAAGAAGTCCTAAGGGTTCTATTGAGCAGGGAAACCTGCGTAGATACTGTGGGACAAGTACACTTGTCAGGCAAAACACTAAAATGGATCTGTGAAAAAAAAAAATCCTGGGGAATGTTAAACAAAGCTTTGAACTGGGCAAAGAGCTTGCTGGGAATACCTCAAAAGCAAGGAGGTGTATTTGGGTGATCTCTGAAGGAAAGCACGTGATGGCTGCTTCAAAGAGCAGGCACAGAATGTGTTACCACAGGGCTTCTGACCATTTTCACAGTTGCCAGGTCAGCACAAGGGGGAGAGCTCTTAACTAGGTTAAGTTTATTTGATCCTTTGCTCTTTTCAGTGAGCTGTTCCAATGCCCAGCCTCCCTGGTGCCCTGTTCAGGGACACTTTCCTGCTGTTGGCCTTTCCAGCCCCTGCCTTTCATTCCTCCTTTGGAAGCTGAGGAAGATGTGCTGTACAGAGTGGAGAGGATGTGTTCCCTACAGAAGGCAAATAACCCTGTGAGGTTATTTGTATTTCAGTGATTCCCTCTAGTCAAGTTTTGTTGTGTGAGATTTTAAAAAGAGTTACTTGCTTACATGTAACACACGAAGTTTTGCCTGGTGAGGCTTCTTTCCTGCATCGGTTGCTGATGGCAGTGCGTGGTGTGGGGCATTAATGAACAATCCCTGGCACCCTCTGAATGGGGTTTGCTGTCAAAACTTCAGATGCCTAAAAGATCAACCCATTAGTGATGAGGCCAGCGTCAGCTCAGCCTATTTTTAGGTTTTTCTTTGCTGCTTCACTCTTTGATGTAAAGACAGCTGTGTTCCCCTCTCTCTTTATGCAGACCAAACTTTTTATCTCCGCTTTGGAACAAGCTGTCCATTGTTTTGATCACTCAGTGATCTTTCTCTGCAGCGCTCCTGTTTGAATTCTTGTTAATCGTGGTGACTGCCAGTGTCTGTGTTAATTCAGATGTGGCTCCAGTCCATGTTCAGTAGCGTAAATATTTCCATGTTTAAATGTAAATCTCCTCTGATAAGCATTTAATGAAGCCATCCCCACACACACTGTGGCTGTGCCTGCCTTGCAGCTTGGAGGGGTGTCTGACTAGGCTTTTTCCTGGTTTTTATTTATGCATGAGTGGATGGTTATGTTGTGTGTTTTGAAGAAACCAAACACAACATAAATGCCCTGAATGTGGTTTACTTCTGCAAATGAATTCCCCTGTGTCTCTCCTGAGTTACAGTGGTTTTCCACAAGTGTCCAAGAATCCTGGCTCAGGGTCAGCCAGCTGTCTTTTTCTTCCTTTTCCTCTTCCTCTGCTGCTTTCTTTCTCATCCTATACTCTTTGTTCTTTTTCTCTCCTCTGTTTAATTGCTTCTAAGGTTTTGGAACATCTTCAAAAGTCTTGCTTAGGCAGTTATTTTTAGACCTTTAAAAGAAGTAATTTATACTTCTGTTTTCCTCTTACTGCATTTGTTACCTGTTGAGGCCGTACTTCCAAAGACATCTCCTTCTGGTAAAAACAGAACTGCATTTTTAAGAAATCAGATGTTACAGTGTCCCAATGTCTCCGTTTCACTCAGAACACCTGAAGAAACGCCTGGAGGATTACATGGCCCAGTTCCCCAACGTGCGGATCCTGCGCACCAAGAAGAGGGAAGGGCTGATCAGGACTCGCATGCTGGGGGCCTCCGTGGCCATCGGGGACGTCATCACCTTCCTGGATTCCCACTGCGAGGCCAACGTCAACTGGCTGCCCCCTCTCTTAGGTGAGTGAGGAGTTGTTGGAATTATTCCCACCTGCAGTTTTCCCCTCATGCTGTAAGTGGATAAAAGAGACATGGAATGTCATAAAAGGGAGAACAAACCAACCACAAGGCTCAAGTGAATTGCTGGCGACTTGTAGTGTTTAATAGAAGATTTTTTTTCATTCTGGAGTCCTGCACTGTGCAGTAAACCCTGCCATATGCTTTTGTTAATTAAAGAGCAGAAATCATATTCTTCTGTTTCCTCATTAAATGAAATCTTAAATAATTTACAGCTTGCTAGAAGAGTAAACTATCACATGGTCATTCAACAGCTTGCAGAGAAGAATGGCTGTATGATACAGAAAAGATCTTTGCATACAGTTTTTGAGGAGCTTTTAGGGGTTTTATCTCCTGTATAACTATATTTAACTTCATAGTCTGCGAGCCTGCGAAAAATGCTTCTTGTGAATGAGAGCTGCTGGTGTGTATTTGTAGAACATGGGCACTCTTTTCCAAGGCAGCACTTCATCTTTGAGGAGGTGTCAGCTCTTTTCAAGGATGACTAATTGAAGGGACAGCGCCGTCTGTTTCTGGTACCTGTCTGCCTCTGGCCGGTACCAAACTCCTTCTCAGCCCTACTGTGAGTGACCTGTCAGAGCTCTCTGAGGTGTGACTTCCTCAAATAGGCTGTGGCAACAACACTGAAGTGGAGGTTTAAGAAAGAGTCAGATTTTCCCCCAGGATTGATGGATGGTTATCCTGTTGCTTTCACTAGAGTTTATATCTGGCAATAGTTTGAAACATTTGCAGCTTTATGAGCCCCAAGGAGGGAGGACAGAATTAGCTCCAACGCTATTTAAATGAGAACACAAAAAGGATGCTTTGATTTTTAAAGCACAGGAAGGATTTCTGTGAGATGTGTTTTGGAAGCTGAAACATCATTTTATCGCCTCTGCTCTGAGAGCTAGCTTCCAACAAGAGATCATCTCAGTAATAAAATATTTTAAAAATTCCAGATGTTTATGCAGGAATTATTCCTGTGTTGTTTTATTTGGTTGGAAGAAAAGGTTGGAGGGGAGGAGGTAACATTTGCATTTCTTGAGCCTGCTGAGAGTACTTATGCCATTAGTCTGAAACATTTCCTGCCAGATTCCAGCGTGGCAATTAGGGCTGGGTGGTGCAGTGGGTTATTCCCTGGATTTGGATCTGCACAGAAAGGGTTCACGTCCTGGTCACTTGTGGAAATGGGGATTGCTCACTGAGTACAAGAGGTCTGGTTTTAGCCTGGCAGTCAGTTATCTGTGGTAGTGTGGCTGTGTCTTCCCATTCTGCTTCTGGGTGATGGGTGCCTGTTGTTTTTCTCTCAATGATTGCAGAAGTAGCAGATAAATTGATATAAATTGGAGCATCTGCTCACGGGAGAAGCAGCAGGAAGAAAGCTGTGTCGTTCTTGGACAACTTCATATTTTGATGCTCTTTTTTTGTATTTTCGTGGTGAAGAGAACCAGCTGGTGCAGATTTTCTAACGTGTTTCTCCAATCTTCAGATCGCATTGCCCGAAACCGCAAGACTATCGTTTGCCCCATGATTGATGTCATTGATCACGACCACTTTGGATATGAGACTCAGGCTGGAGACGCAATGCGAGGGGCGTTTGACTGGGAGATGTATTACAAGAGGATCCCTATTCCTCCTGAGCTACAGAAACCTGATCCCAGTGATCCCTTTGAGTAAGTTACTAAAATGCAGCGTGCTAAGAGCCAGCTAATGAAATAACACCCTGCTGCAGGCTTGGTTTGCACCTCAGCACAGCAAAAGCCAGAAGCTGGTGTTAAGCTACTTGCTTTTTTGGCATCTCTTTGCTTTGTTGGTTTAAAAGAAATGCATTGTACAGTAGCTGTGAACACTCTCCTTTTCAGTGCTGTTTTTTGCCACGTTAATTCCTGCAGAAGTTAACATTTCATTGAAAACTCTAATGTGTGACAATTAATGTGGTCATTCATCACTGAGATCTTTCAAACATAACTTAGTATCCCTAATGCTCTGCCAAAAATAACAAACCAATGGTGGGTTATGTGTCATTCCCAGGTGGGGGAAGAAGAAAACCTAGCAGAATAATTACAGCAATTTTGATGATTACAGTGCACTGCAGAAGTAAATCTGTGATCAAGTTGTGCACTGCTGTTGCTGTGCTTGCCAACATTGAGACAGTTCTGCTGTCCTTTGTGCTTCTGCAGTGTTAAAAAAAACCAACAAAACACCAAAAAAAAAAAAAAAGAAAAACCACCCAAAAAACCACTGAAACAAAAATAACCCCAACAAAACCCTTTTTGAGGTCAAACTCAAAGACTCAGTCCTACAACTGAGGCAGAGCACCATGTGTGCAGCATACAGGTCCTTTGGGGACAGGTGGTGTCCTGTGTCCTGTCACTTAATGGTCAACTCCTGCCTGTTTGAGGAGGGGCATTGGCTGGTTCTGAAGGGAGCCTGGTCTGGTCCTCCTCGTTTGCAAGTGGGAAATCAGTAGATAACACCAAAACAACTTTTTGATGCTCTGACAGGGCTGTAAAGGCACTGGGAACACCAGGTGGTGAAAAGAATATTTGTCAAATCTTGCTTTGTTTTTTAAATGTTTAGCTAGAGATCTGTGTCTTTGATTATGTTTGTAATATGGAGTCTGGTTTTTCCTTAAGGTCTCCTGTAATGGCTGGAGGACTGTTTGCAGTCGATAGAAAGTGGTTCTGGGAGCTGGGAGGGTATGATGCAGGTCTGGAGATATGGGGAGGAGAGCAGTATGAAATATCCTTTAAGGTGAGCCACGTTCTCTGGAAATTACTTTTGTTTTGAAAAGTAAGAATTTGTTCTGAGGCGCAGAATGTGAATGATCTATCTTGTCCTTGCTTTTGCGTGTGACTAAAGGTGAAGGAGCTGGGGGTAGTAAGGCAGTGCACAAAAAAGCAGCGCTGGTGTGAGCAGTCACTTGTGAGGGGCAGTTTCGGAGCAGGGTTAGCTGGGGTGTCCCCGTTCCCTGGTCACAGCTCCCGATGCATTCACTCTTCCCAGCAAGGGTAAGTCAGCTTGTGTGGAGCTCTCTGACTCTTAGGCTGCTTAGTGCTCACACTGGAAAGATGGTGAAATACTCTCCTCTTTGAGGGAAGGATTCCAGTCCCAGGAGGACCTCAGTCCTCAGCTTGAGTTCCCAGAGAGAACAGCTTTGTCTATACTCAATCCAGCTGACCCCTGGCTGTGAGGAACTCAGGCTATTACTTACCTGGGAAGAAATCTTCAACAACTGGAATAGTAACTGGAGCTGGCAATGACTTTGGATCATTATCTGCCTAGCCTGGGGACAGTTCTGCTACTGACTGATGGCATGAGCTGGTCAGTTGAGGGCTTTAAGAGTTAGCCAGCTCACCAAAAATGCATCCTAAGGGTAACAAGTCACTGTAACCCACCAGGACTGCTGGTACCTGTGTTATGTTAGAATACAGCACTCTGAAATACCATTTGGGAAACCCACCAGAATGTCCCAAACCCCTGAAGGCAGGTGGCCAGTCTTCTCTTCAGTGGTGGGAATCCTGGACCAAACTGAGTAAAGATTTCTACATTAAACTCTGTTTGAGGTTTCTTTCAGAGATTGAATATTCAATTTTACAGGTGTCTGGATGCCACTGATCTAAGCTAGCTGACCTCAGCACGGGGCTAAAAGATGGCAGGGGGGCTACTGTAGTGCACAGTTTGGCTTCAGCAGCTACAATTCTGCACATCTCCCCTGACAAGTCGTGGCTGATCTCTTACAGAACAGATTCCTGAATCTCCACGCCTCTGTGCAATTCAAAGGATATCAGTCCTCAGCAAGCCCTGCTGCCATACACGTACCCCATGTGCTACTGGGCAGCAAACAGAGGGAGAAAAGACATTGATTTTGAGATAGTCTTTACTTCCATCATCTCCTCACAAGAACCCACAAGTCACCTTGGATGTCCCTTGCCCTCCGTGGTGGGGGCAGGAAGGGAGGGGCCAGGGCACCCTCTTTGGGGATGTCACTGTGGTTAGAGCCATTTCGTCTTTGTGTTGTGTGGAATGAAATTGTGTAAGGCGCTCATTCTCTGCGGGAGGGGCAGGGGCAGCATTCAGCCTCTTCCTCTCTGAAAATGCTGGTTTCCAAGAGTGATGACAGTGGCTGGGCCAGCCCTTTGTCTCCAGTGCCACAGCAGACAGTCACACTGCTTGATCTGCAGGAAATAAGACTGCTTCATTCATCTGTTTGCTTATCCCCTCTGAAACACGCTGTGTTTTATTTCAGTCCAGAGATGGTAATTTATGAAGGGATAAATTTGCTTTAATTAATCTCTGCAAAGACCCCCTTTTTTCTTTCATTGTGCAACAGAAAAATGAAGTTTTCGCTGAAAGAGGCTCAGTGTATTTTCAGAAATTAAGATAAATTGATACATTCATCTGTGGCTGATAGATTTAATAATTCTGCTGGAATTGCAAGAATAGAAGGTTTGTTCATAGAATTTATGAAGCTATGACATTTCCTGGCGAGCTTAGAGCTACGTTTTTACCTTTAGAAGCAGACTGAGATTTTGTAGTTAAAGGTGCACTGTCAAATAATTTAAAGCTCTGGCTTTAGGCGTGGGGTACCCGCTTTCACATTATTTATTATCTCATGGGAATTCAGATTCTAAACGTGCCAGATTTACAGCCCAGCTTTAACAAGGAATCCATTCCTGTCCCTGGGTGTTGTGGGTGCAGGTGCTGTTCTGTACTGCTGGTCTGTGATCCATTGCATTGGATCTGGCCTTCTCGAGCCTCACCAGGAATACAGGGCTTTTTGGGGGGTTATTTTGTGTTTTGGGGTTTTTTTTTTCCTTAAGCATATTCTTTTTTTGGCCCTTCATGGACTGTGCTTTGCTGGTTTTGCCTTTATTTTAAAATCCAGGGCTCTGTTGCTGAGAGACTGGAAATAAACAAGTTTATTTAGGAGCCTCTTGCCTTTCTTTTTGGAAATCATACATACTTCTGTTATCAGCTGGCTCTGCTTCCTTCTGAGCAGAAATTTTCAAGCAAGCCAACAAAGAAAGCATCAGTGTTTAACACCTCAGAAAACATTTAGCTAGAGGGTGGATCAAACTCTGGAAGCCTTGCACCTTGTAGGAAACATGTACATCAAACATCACTAGGAAACATTGCATGTAGGAGGGAGAAAAAAAATGTAGGTGAACTTTCTAACCTTATCTGCTGGTTTGTAGTTTTCTGGGTCTCACCAATCCCTTAAAACAGAAATTTCTAGTTTAGAAATGAAGGAGTTGATCTATCCATTCCATATTCAAGCAGGAAACAAGCACTGCTTCCTTCTCCTGACCTGTGTATATCCAGAGCTGCTCAGTGCCTCTGAGCCAGCACTGCTGCAGTCAGGGTGTGCCTGTTTCAGCTCACCCCAGACACAACAGGCAGATCACAACCTCCAGTGGTAGTTACAGGTGAATTCCCAGCTGCTGACCTTGGAGTGTGTTCTTGTCTTTTGGGAAAAGGGTAAAGAAACATTCGCAGCTGTCTCTGTGAGGCGTTTGTCACCTTTCCTTTCGGCTGCCTCGTGGTTCCTCTGCTCAGCAGACTTCATTGAGGTGGGGTTTTTTGCTCTTTTGGAGTCACTTCCTTAACCTCTCCTCTCTTATAGTTTTTCCTGATCTTCTTTATCTTTCTGATTGTGTGAACAAAACTGAATGCTTTACCCAAAGTTACAGTGGGCCCTTACTCTTCTAAACACAATTTAATAGCTGCCTACGTAACCGCTTCCTTTTTTTTGACATAAATGCATTTAATTTGGAGCAGTATGTGTGAAGCATTTAAACTGTTCCTTCCTGCAAGTGCTACTTTGCACAGCACTTATCTGTGCTCAGTTATATTTGAGATGCTGTTGCCTCTTTTCCAGTATTTTTGTGGCTTCTATTCTGTTTGGCTTGCATAATCTTCACTAAACTGCTTCATGCCTCTCTTCCATAAATATATAGTCTCTGATTTTTTTGGTCATGGGGAAACAAGAGTAAAAAGGGATGTCTCTTGACTTATATAGGCATAAATATAAATGTACTTTTAATCTCAGATCTGAATGATGTGGTTCCCAGTCCTTTAATTGCACACTGTACTTGAAGAGCAAAGAATGAGAATCCAGAATGCTCCTCGCTAGATGATAAATCATTTCAGTTTTAGAAACATTTGTCTTGTGATTTGAAGATGGGAAAGCCTT
Source organism: Pachycephala philippinensis (assembly GCA_013397055.1). Taxonomy (NCBI): domain Eukaryota; kingdom Metazoa; phylum Chordata; class Aves; order Passeriformes; genus Pachycephala; species Pachycephala philippinensis. Next base: position 825,198 of record VWZT01012213.1, read on the forward strand.
CTTAAAATGCAAAGGGCTTGGTGCAAACAAGCCAGATTGACAGTTGCCCTGGAAAGAGCACTTAAAGGGGAGATAAAAGAGCTGGTCAGTGCTTGTGGTCTTCACTTCTTGCTTCAGCAATAGGCAAAGAGCCATTGCACTTACTCTGGTGATTGTAGGTCATTGCATTTTTCCAGATCCTTTTCCCAAACCATCAGCGTGGATTGCTTCTAATTTCCGCAGCACAAACCATATTACATGTTTTCCAACAAATCCAAGTGCTGCATAGCTCCTCTTCACATGTCTAATGCCTGCATCTCCTTTGCCCCATGCCAGCAGCACGTTTCTGATTCCCATTTTGCCCCTGGGCTCTGGCAGGTGTGCAGTTGGGGTGCAGCTGCCAAGGGATCCCTTCTGACAGCATTGCTACTTGTGTTGCTGAAGTTAGTGCTGATTGTGAGCCTGCACTGCTTATTCCAGGCACATCCTCACACCACTTTCCAGCAGCTCACATTTGCCCACATTGGAACAGGCAGGGTATTCTGCTGTTTTTTTTGTGGGGTTTTTTTTTAGCCAGCACATGCTGCTTAATTCTAAGGCTCTCAGCTGCAGTACAGGGTGGCTTCTCTCTCCCTTCCTATCTGGTGATGCACAGATCAGTTTCAGACCATTGACTTGAATTTTTTGCTTCTGTTCACCCTCTGCTTGGTTCAGGTTCCTGAGCAGCCTCCCACCAAGCAGCAGCAGGGAAGTGCTCCCCTCCACTCCCTGAAATGTGATTATTAGAAAGTGCTGTCAGTACTCTGAAATGCTCCAGACGGTGAGGAGGGGCTGTACTGGTGTGTGAGGAAGTGTGCTGTGCAAACACACAGATCCCAGTGCCTCACGAGCTACCTTAATCTCTCAGAGAGCACCAAGTCCCAGCAGCAGGAGCAGCTGATGCTTCCAGTATAGAGGATTACAATTTCCCTGAATTATTGCATTTGCTTTCATCCTCTCACCTACTTTGTTATGCAGAGAACCCCCTTGACTTATCCTCTGTGTCCTTTCCTTCCCACCTTTCAGTGTGTGCTCACACAACCAGCCAGCTGCTCTCTGTTGGTCCATCCCATGGTCTTCATTTCTGTTGTGTCTTGCAGAAGCAGCTTTATTTTCAAGGCTTAACTATCCTTTGTGTTTTTTCCCTCTCTTGGGAAGCATTGGCTCATCATGGCGCAGTCTTTGGAAACCATAAACCTTGTATACCCAGATAATTTGTGTTCACACACCAACTGCAGCATTGTATTGTGTGTTTGAGAGGAGAGGTTCCGCTGTCTTACCTGACATTGTTTTCTGAAATTGCAGAAGGGGAATTGGATCAGCATGACATTCCCATGTAGAGAATAGGTGGCATATTATCTGCTGCTTTCATAGCATACTGACTGAATCAAAGGCTCTGGAGTCGCTTTATGAATATGGAGTTACAGCTCTCCAGGCCGCTGGGAAGATGGAAGCAATATCACCAGTGTTATTTTATTTCCCCTGTGTAGTTTTTATTATTAGGGTGAGATTGTGGCCTTAGCTAAATCTGCTCAGTGTGCCCGTTGACCTCAGCATAGACAGGTTTTCTCCTAATTCTAGCAGATCTGTCAGCTGCTGGATTCCAAGCCCAAAATGAAGATTGGCAAAATTGTGCCTGAGGAGGAAGAGAATTTTCCTGTTCCCTCTTGATGAGATCCGATTAGATTATTGTAAGAAGCACTGTCTGCCTGACCAGCTTTAATTCTTGTTCTTACGGCATAAATGGCTGTTTGAAATCAGGTGCAAGTTCAGGCTCTGACGTTTTCTGTAATGTCGGCCGGGGAGTGAGGCACGATCTGTAAAACACCCAGAAGAAACTGGCTCCCCATGGCCTAAGGAGAAAGCAGTAAGTGACAGTCAGTGTTGTGGGGAAGGCACGAGGTGCTGCCCCACAGCCCAGTACCGTTTCAGCTGTCTGACAGCGCTGTATTTTTAGCAGTGTACGTTCTGGTGTGTCATGCCTGGGAACTGTGCTCTTGTTAAAAAACAACCAAATATCAGTAACTGAGTGGAAGTGTTCCCTCAGCTAGCACACAGCTATTTTGGGGTTGCTTCCCTTGCAGTTACTCCTTGACAGACCCTTGGATGCGATTCCCTGACCTTTAGCTCTGGCTTTCTAATGCTTTTGTTAGCTGTGTTTTACCAATGCATATCACGCTCTTTCCCTCTCCCCCTTCTTCCAGTTGTATAGATAAGGACTGGTAATTGTCTTTATGGAGGTTGTAATGAGTTCTGTCACCACACAAAGCAGCTCACTAATAAAATAAATCAAAGCAGCAACGAATGAATGGAAAGCATGCCTTTAAAATTAGATTTGTACTGCGGGTGCCATACTGTCACTTGCAGCGTGAGGTGACGTTAAAAAGGCACAGAGGTGGCAAAGTACCTTGAAAGGGTCACTGAGCTCTGCTAGTAGGGATTAGGAAGCTTTCCATTGCCTCCATTGCAGCATCATTTGGAAATAAATATTTTAAAGCATGATCAGGAAAAGAACAAGTCAAACTGATGTTAGGTTTTACTTATTAAGCAACTGAGTTAAGTAGCTTTTCTGATCACATCATTGCATGTGTTCATGTAATGTTGTCTTTTGTGCCTGGAGTCTTGTACCAGGTTGGAGCTCCTGGCCCATCAGTTCTGTCCAGCCTCCCCCTCCTGCTGCCTCTCCAGTGCAGGGCTCCATGGATCAGTGCTGTCTGGTACCACTTGAGCAGCTCTGCAGCACAAGGACAGCTCTCTCCTCTCCAGCTGTACTGACTGCAGGGCTCTGCTGCTCAGCTTACACAGGGACATCATGTTCCAGAGAAGTGTATTCCTGGTGGCCTGGCTCAAAGCCTTTCCTTAGAGATGGGGCAGGTGAGGCATCCTGTGGGCAGGCAGCAAAGAAAACAGGCTGGTGATTGCAGCCAGGCTTGTGTTACACTCAAATGCAGCTGCTGGGAACCCCTCAGGTTCTTGCTGCAGGGTGCAGTGCAGGGCAGTGCAGGTTGTTGAGGAGTGTGTCTGTGCAACAGAGCTCTGGGCTTCTGCTGCTCCTGCAGGTTTTTATGGTTCCCAGATCTCTTGCAGCTCCTACAGCCTTGCACAAACCTTTTCTGTTGTAGAAACACAAACCATACCCAAATCCTTGTTTTCTCAGCTTATCTGTTCATTTCCTAGCAGTGAAATCATGCTCTGGTCCTCTGCAGCCAAAAGCACAATCGCTGCAGAATAAGAAGCATTTCTAATTGCATAAGAAACTTCACAGAAGCTGAGTGCTAGTTTCTTTTTCATCTCTTCTGCACCAGCCACTCAGGACACGACAGGGACAAAAGGAATGAAATTCTGTAGAAGGAGTGTTTGTCAACTTTCTTCTTGTCTCTCTCACCATAACGACATGTAATTAAGTACCTTGAACTTTAGAAGTTGCCTGTGAAAAATATTTCTCTAACTGAGAGCAACCAACCTCCATTAAGTTATACGCAGTCAGCAAATGACTGTAATTATTAGGGCCAGCAGACAGAGCTGAAACTCCAGAGGACTTTAGTGTCAGAGCTAATAATTATGCAGCAGCCTTGGCCAAATATTTCTCTTCCGAGCTAAGTATTTCATATTGTCGCTGTAGAATATTAATGGAATTGCCTGCTACGTGTGAAGCTGTTGACTAAGCTCATTGTACAGTGAACTGTGGTGGCTCAAATTAGCCCCAGTGAACGGGGAGATCAAGAGCACTGCACCAGCCTGCCCAAAATCCTAGGCCTTCGGGGCACTCCCATGGGATCAGGGGACAAACGGAAGGGCAAAGGCAGTGCCTCGCTTTAGGAATTCAGAAAGTCATTTGTTTGGCATTCTAAAGGGTATTTTTTCTTGAAGTATTGATTGGCTGTTTCTGTGAAGCACACAAATATTTCTTAAACCTAATGAAGTAGGTTGGCTGGTTTAGAAAACGTCTCCTTTTGTTTCACTTGGACGAAATTGCTACATCCATGCTATAAATAAAGATAAAAGAAAGTTGTTGCAGAGCACTGGCACAAAGTGAAATCTTCCCAGATGTGGAAGGAAGCTTTTGGGCCCAGTCTAGACATTAACCAAGCATCAAGGTAGTCATCTCCAACTAGTAGTGTGTTCTAGTGACTTCCTGAGGGCTTTTTTAAAGCTATTTATGTGTTCACCAGGCAGAGATTTCCACTTAATTGTAAGGCTGCAAAAGCAATGAATGAATGTCAGCAATGAAACCATAAAAGAGCAGTGATAACCGCGGGAAAAAGTAGCAGTTTCTTCTGATTTCTGGCACTTGAACAGGCTCATGAATTCCCTGGAGCCTTTTGCATAACACATGACCACCTGTACTAAGGAGATGGCCTCCCTTTTACAGCCTCATTACACAACCTACACCCAGGGTTTTTTATGGCAGCCCAGTTTAACTATTGTGGTTACTATTGCTGTAATAACATATATCAGTTTAAAGTGAGGTGTGTGCTGTTTTCTCAGTGCTCGGAATTTTTTCCCCGTTCTTTTCTGTGCAGAAGACTTGAGAGCACTTGTGCTAAATCAAGGCTTGCTGCATGGATCTAAGCAGGTAGTTACAGGATTTGGGACTAAGGCAAGGAGGGGAGGGGATTTGGGAAGAGTGTACTTTAATGTAAAAATCTGGGTTAAGTTTTTTTATTACTTGGAAGTCTTTTCTTTTTCATTTTCCTCCATAAAGCAAAGACTGAATGTGTTTCTCTGCTGTTGCACAGGTATGGATGTGTGGAGGTCGCATGGAGGACATCCCTTGCTCTAGAGTTGGTCATATCTACAGGAAGTATGTTCCATACAAGGTTCCCACAGGAGTCAGCCTGGCAAGAGTAAGTGGCAGTGGCATTCCCCACAACAGCAGTCTGACTGCAACATGACCGTGCTGTTGTCCACTCTCACCCTGCAATGAGAGGCAGATGTAGGGGGTTTTGTCTGTAATTTGCACTTGTACAGTGGAGTTGAGCAGTTTTGCAGTGGTGGATGTGTAGCACAAAGGGAAGAGAGCTCGGGGAGCTGCAGATACGTGTGTGAACAGCTGCCATGCTCCCGACATCAGCCACTGCTGGGTGCTGGGCAGGGACTTTGTGATCAGGCGCTGGCTATAAAAACAAGATATGGCTTTATTTGTTTAATACTTCAGTCATTTTATAGCTGTGCTCTGCAAGAGCAGCAGGCTTCAGCGTGGTGATTGGTTTTGGTGATTGAAAGACCTCTCAACTTCAAGCATCACAGACCACTGAATGGGCAAGCTGTAATTTTCCACAATGGAATGTTCGGTGCCATCTTATTTCTTAATCTAGTGTAGCCCAGAGAAGAAAGAGCATTCGCCTATCCTGCACTGGGTTTCTCCAGCTAATTTTCAAATTGAGGAGGGATTGCATTGCCCTCTGGTGGGAGAAAAAAATCATAGGAGCAGGAAGGCTGCAAAACAAAAAACCTCAGAGAGGTGCCCTGCTTTTCTGACGTCTTAAGGCTTGCACAGTGTTACAGTGCTTCCCAGTTTAATAGCATCGCCCCAGTTATAGATTTGGATTTATTCCTCAGCCCAGCAATGACCTGTCAGAGCAACAGAGCACTCTCCTGTCTGTGCTATCTCTTCAGGAGGTAGCTGTATTTCTTTTGATTCAGTATTTGGCCCTTGTGTACCCCCACAGCGCTGGAAGGAGCCAGCAGAGAGGTAGGAAAGGCTGTGTCTTGGCGTCTAACAGACACCTTGAGGTAAACACCTGCTCCTGTTGTGTGGAGGCTGCATTTGGGGCAGGATCAGCCCACTGCTCACTCTTAACTTCCTAATGTTTTTGGTAGTAAATGATCACTGCTGGACCGAGCAGCTTCATGCAAGGAGTCACAACTGTACATGGCACATTACTGAGGGTCACCAAGCATGTGCCTGATGTTGCCAGAGAACAGCCCAAGGTCCAGCACTCTCAAGGGTGCTGTGACAAGCAAGTTGTCTTGAGAGGATGGTGTTTGTTGCTGTCTTGGAGTTGCCGAGGGGATTAAGCTTTACAGTAATACATGAAATGTGCTGCTGCCACGAGGTAAAACCCTTTGCTTCTGTTCTGAAGGGTCATTGCCTGAAAGCTCCGTATTCCTGAGGTATCTCAGAGTTTTACCCAAGAAAATGGAAAAAAAGTGCTAAGAAAGAGTATTGTGAACTGAAGCTTTTCAGAAGGGAGTACTGCAAATCCCATTCCTAGATGGATATAAAGGATGCAATAAGAAGGATTTAAGAAAGCAGCTTTTTGTCAGAGACCTTTGAATGTCCAGTGGTATTTACCAGCATCATGTTCTGACTAGTTTCCTTACAGAAAAAAAGGAAAAAAAACAACTTTTGATTAATGTTGTTTTTCTTAGCCACAAGGAACTAGATATAATGGCCAAGTGCCAGGATTCTGTTTTGACCTCAACTGAAAATATCTTTCTAAAAGTCCCTTGGAACTAGAGAGTAATAAAAATAATCTTTGTCCTGAAGCTGGAGAGAAAGAGTGGATGTGAATGAAAATCCTTTCTGAGCAAAAACATGAGAGCTGCTCTGAATGCTAATGGTGCCTTGTGCAGCACTCTCAGGTGGTTTCCCCTCTCGTTCTCCCCCGCAGAACCTGAAGCGGGTGGCTGAGGTGTGGATGGATGAATATGCAGAGTACATTTACCAGCGCAGACCCGAGTACCGGCACCTCTCCGCGGGCGACGTCGCCGCTCAGAAGGAGCTCCGCAACAACCTCAACTGCAAAAGCTTCAAGTGGTTCATGAACGAGGTTGCCTGGGACTTGCCAAAGTTCTACCCACCAGTGGAGCCTCCAGCAGCTGCCTGGGGAGAGGCAAGTTTGTGCTCTGACGTCTGCAGTGGGCAGACAGGCTGCGGTTTGGTTTTTTAAGGTTGCCCGTGTGCCTCAGTTGCTGTGGGTAAGGTGCAAGTAAGTGTTTAAAGATCTGTTGACGTTTCAAAACCCAAAACTCCTCTACCATTGCATTGGCCTGATCAAAGCAGGCAGTTGGGCAGGCAGCTGCTTCTATTAGTGCACAGCTCCAACGAGAATAGAGACTTGGCTTGTTGTGCATGTTGTGTATTTAGCAGAAAGCAGAATGTGCCAGAGGGAGGAATAGGGAGAGGCGGCAGCTGAGCAATAGCGAAATCTTGTATTTCCAAAGTGCTTCAGAACTGTGTTGAGCTGCTCTTGTCCTTAGCTTTCCCATGTGAAAGGCGGGAAAACCATCTGTATTTTTGAAAGTCAGCTGTGTTCTGGGAATAGAATCACCCCAGGAGTGAGGCTGTAAATTGTTACACACAACTCTCATGGCTGAGTGTTTTGGGTCGCTTAAAGAATCACTGGCAAAGGTGTCAGCAAAAGCAGGTGTAATATAAAAGTGAAAGCATGACAAAGTTTATTGGTAAGGTTCACTCTACTGCTTTCTAGAGGGTTAAAGCACACAGAGAAAAAGCAAACTAAAATCTAAAATTAATCCATTTAAAATTAAAACCAACAAAAGATTACCTACGTGAAGGCTGGAGATGGAAAAGGGTACGGATAAAAAAGAATAAGGGAGATCCTCCTATGGAGTCACAAGGTTCAGAGTGGACCCCCTTCCTAAACTTAGCTCTGAACTCAAATAGTTTAAGCCTAATGGTTTAACAGCAGTTAAACTTAACAGCACTTAATGTATAGCTTAAGTTAAACAATTTAACAAAAGATCCAGGTAGAATTTACTATAGCACAACAGTAACTCACAAATCTAACGGACTTAAGAATCCAGAAGAGCAACATTCATTGTACGTTTGCTGTAGCATATTCACACTGGCACAGACCTAAGGGAGAATGTACAAGGTATAGACCTGTAAAAAATGGCACCACCACCCAGCCCCCAGTGGGCTCTGCAGTCCTGTCACCGGTGGGTTTTGCTGTGTGCTGAGGTACAGCTGGCAGTGGGCCCCATTTTGAGTTCTGTGCTTTCCTCCAGCTGTAACCAGCCAGCTCCGACTCACAGTTAAGTGAGGAATCTTAAAAAGTAACTTCATACAAATACTGCTGCAATTTGAGACAATTTGAGCCTTCTTTCCCTGGTAGGAGCAAGAGATTCAGTGACTAATTTACCATTTCAGATACGCAATGTGGGAACTGGACTGTGTGTGGATACTAAGCATGGAGCCCTGGGATCCCCACTGAGGCTGGAAAACTGCGTGAAGGACAGAGGAGAGGCAGCGTGGAACAACGTGCAGGTAACAATCTGATGAATCATCAGCCCCCAACTCTGGGGAGGGAGAGGTTCCAAGGACCAATGTTTAAGGCAGGCCATTTAGAGCTGTCAGGTGCACCCCAAGGCTCACATGCTGATTGTACTTAGGAACAGGATGTGGCTTGTGCTTGTGGCACAGGCAGGTCTGGAGCCTGGCAGACTGTGCAGAGCTTTTACCTCTGCTTTGAAGTTCACAGAGTGAACAAAAGAAATGACAAGAAAACAGCATGCCGAAACAATAAACCAGTAACAAGGCAGCTGTAATATGTAACAAAGTGAATATTAACTTCAAAGGTTGTGCTGAAAGAAGTGATAGAAGAGCATCATGCATATTAATGAACCTGCAGGAGCATTCAATAACTGTTCACTATCATCCTCCTGACAGGAGGCAAATGCATTATAAACACCCAACCATTGCTGGAGAGATGAAACCAGCCAGGTTATAGATTCACCCTCTCAACATATGAGGTGCCAGAAACGACAGCTTTATTGTAACAGAAGGGAGGAAAATATTAGTTTGTCTAAACTGTAGCAGCTGAGCTGAGAAAGGATCAAGAAAACAATGCCTCTATTACAGAGCCATGCATAACTCTTCAGGGAATGGCTTCAGTAGTAGGAGACAGAGGGTTGTTGCATATCAATTTGATGCGTGAAAAATAGAAACAAAACCAATTTACTCAGGCACAGTCCAAAACTAAGCCTCTGTTGTGTCAGGAGGATCTTGAAAATTAGTTTTGGCTTATGTTTAGGAAGAGAATGCGGTTTGAACTTCTGAGTAGCGTTGAGCCTAAATGATTGTGGTAATTTCTCTCTCAAGAGGGATTTAAAAGACAGCCAAGAACAAAGTAGTTTCTTTGTGCAAAAGTTTTCGGCCACACTGCTTCAAATAGCAGCACCCTGATCATTGCTTGCCTTTCTGACTGCCCCATGAGAGATCTCTGAGGAGAACCATTCCTCCAGCTGACTCCAAAGGAGCCCCCAGAACAGCCTTCTCCGTAGGGACTGAAAGGGAGGTGTGCTGGCTGGCAGCCCTGCAGAAGCACATGGGCTAGTGCTGGCCACAGAGGACACTTTCATCGAGGCACTGCATTGCCAGGCACGGGTTGTGTGCAGTTACTGGAGTTAAAACTCTTCCCCTGCTCTGTAGAGTCCCTCCTTCATTTCACCTGAGAGTTCTGAGTTCATTGCAGGGTCAGTGGAAGGGAGCATCAGGAAGCAATGCCCAAGTGTTTGCCCTTCCAGCACTCCTGTGGGCAGGGTGGGAAGCTGTGGCTCCTGGTCACTTGTCCCAGAAGTGTGGGACAATTTCTCAAGGTGACTGCAGGCTGCCTATGCAGACTCGGTGTCCACTGCCAGCACTAACTCAGAGCTCCGGGAGCTCTCTGGCTTTTTTGCTGGCTGGGAAGGGCTGTAATTGGTCAGCTGCTCACTTAATCCATGATGAATGTCTGCATTGCAGAGACATCCAGGGCTGCTCTAGTACCCAGGCTGACCAGCATGGCTGGCTGCAGCAGCACAGTCTCATTTCACGTGCTGTGTGACAGCTGTTACAGAGTCCCCTGGTCAGCAGTCCCTGTCCCCAGAGGGGGGAGGAGTTTTTCCTCTAGAAGACACTGTCCTTTCCCTGAAGCCATCCCCACCCTGTGGGCAGAGGGAACAGCATTCTGCTGGTGAAAGTATCATGCCCAGTACCAGCCATCCTGAGGATGCTGTTTCTCCTGACAGGTATTCACCTTCAGCTGGAGAGAGGACATCCGTCCTGGGGATCCTCAGCATACCAAGAAGTTTTGTTTTGATGCCATTTCCCACAGCAGCCCTGTGACCCTCTATGACTGTCATGGAATGAAGGGGAACCAGCTCTGGAGATACCGAAAAGTGAGTCTGTGTGTGTGGGTGTATTCTCATCTAAGGTGTCAAATTGCCTGAGGCACTTACGTTTCCTGAAAGTGTCACCACTCGTGTTTTATTCCTTCTCTTCATGTAGCTGCAATAAGAGAACCTGCAGACAGCTTGTTGTTATTGTACCATTGATTAAAAAGAGGTGACTCCCCTGTTCCACTGGTTAGAAAGGTGTTGACCCCAAGGCTCCTGAGCAGGACACTCTCTGTGCAGTGTCCCCAGAGCTGGCAGTGAGGTGGTGCAATGCCCTTGTGTTTGCAAAGAGGTGTTCTGAGAGTTGGTTTGTTCTGAGCACTGCAGTGTCCTGCCAAAGGTAGATAAGGATTTATCCATCCTCCTACTAAGCAATGCTATTGTGGGCCACAGGTAAGTAAATTCTTGTCTAAGTGCCCTGTCCTAGTCCTTGCAATCTGCTGGCACAGTGCCCTGGAGGGATGCAGCAGAATTCCAGGCTGGAGAGCCCTTGGCTTCAGGTCATCTTTAGAGCTTCCCAGTGCAGGTGTGAGGATTGGGCTGGATTCTGTTGGAAGGGGTGGGAATGGACCCAGCCATCTGTCAAGCAGTTAAGTGTGGAACAGATACACCCAAGTGACACAATAGCTCGCCTTGGTTTTTAAGACTTCTTTCTGTCGGTTTTAAAACAACTTTTCTTCTCCACTTAAGCAACCTCACATCAAATTTCTCTCCTCCAGGACAAGACCCTGTACCACCCAGTCAGCAGCAGCTGTATGGACTGCAGTGAGAGTGATCGAAAGATCTTTATGAATAGCTGCAATCCTTCATCTCCAACACAGCAGTGGATATTTGAACACACAAACTCAACCATCTTGGAAAAATTTAACAGAAATCTTGATCTTTAAAAGACTGAGAAAATACATATATATATTTTACAATTATAGTTTTTACTGGGGAGGGTTACAAAAAAAATTTTTTAATACTTTTTTTTAAACACTTAATGAAGGTGAAAGGGAGAATCTCAGGAGAAGGTTAACTAGCAGGCCAATCTTTATTGTGAAGATGCTGCATCCTTCTCTTCTGGGGATGGTGGAATTTTAAAGACTTTGCCAGAGCCACTTCTGTGCTGAGACTGAACAGAAACTCTGTTTTTAGAGGAGTCTGAATGTGTTTCAAATGGCTTTTTTTTTCCTGCCTTTTTTGTTTTGTTTTATTTCCCCCTGGGGTCTGGTGTTAAATGATTTTGTTATCCAGGACCCTCCAGGACTTTTTGTAGCTGCTATACCACCCACTGAAGCATTCCCCCATAGGTGCTTTATCTTCCAAACTCCATATAAGTAAAATCTTGAAGACAAGACTTAAACCTCCAATCAAAAAAAAAAAAAAAAAAGCCCATTATTGTAAAATAAAATGAGTATTTTTTTTTGCCCTGAACCAACTATATTTCAAACAGGTTGAGTATTATTACTTTCCAAATCATAGCTCTGATGAAGGAATGAGCTCTAGTGGAAGTGCAGCCGAGTGTTGGGAATATGGCTGTTGTTATTAGCCATGAGGAATCTGAGTTTCTGGTCCATTCACTTTGCAGTCAGTTTGTCACTCACTGTTGAATCTTCAAGGTGAAAGATTAGCAGAGGGTTTTTAAATAATCGCAGTTCTTACTGGTGAAGACTTTATGCTAAGAGCCTTTGGATATCAGTTTCCAAATTTGCCTCTTAAAACCTTTTTAGCACAGACACCTCCAGGACTTCTCCTGTTAAATCTACTGCGTGAAGGCAATTGCCATTCTTCCTTTAGAGGTTTGAAGGCTAAGTTAATTCACAGTTGGTGTGAGCAGATTAATTCAGGATAATTAAGTCAGGGCTGAGATTAGCCATTGGTCTTTATCCATTTGTTCATCAGTCTGTAGTTTCTTGAGTCCTGTGGTCAGTAGTGTTCTAGCCTTGTGGAAACGTGCTGTTAACCTCTCCTCATCTCCCAGCACCCACAGCACTGTCCATTTTACTGTGACTGGAAATCTGTTTGCTTTAGCAGAGGTGTGGGACTGATGGACCCATTTTACTGGTACCCTCTCCCTTGTGCAGTCAGTGAGGAGTGCAAGGTGCTACCCTTCTGGTTTGGCTGTGGGATCTGCCAGACAGTGAACCAGGATTGTCTCATCCCAGGAGCTGGAGTGTACTGACACTAAAGAATGAATGGAGGACCATTGGTTCAAGTCTATCTGAAGCCAGGATTTAAAAAAAATCTGGTTTAAAATGAAGTTGTTGCAAAAACAGATTTACTAGTTCCCCTGACTTAGTCTTGTACTGAAGGGAGCAGTGGCATTTTCTGGTAAAAGCTGTGACTGATGATGCAGTGAACATCGTGCAGAGTAAATTAGTAAACAGGATTCTTTTGCCAGGAATTGCCCAGCTCCTTGGTTTGTCTAACTGCCTGTGGAGGGGTGCTGCAAGAGTAGGTAGCATGCAGCCAGCTCTGAGGTGAAGGGGATAGGACCCCTCTGGGATGCTTGATGAGCACGGTTAGCAGACTGCCCCACCTCAGAGGGGCAGGGAAGCTCTGCTCTGGGATGTCTCATGTGAAGGCAAGGAGATGCTTCCCTGGTGTCCCAAAACATGCAGGATGGCTCCCTCCGCAGAACTCCAGAAGCAAGAAGCCCTTTTGTTGCCAGCTGTAGGGTCGTGTCCTATGTTTCAGATGTGTTTGAGGCCTTGCAGAGCTGTGCCTGGCAGCTGGGAGCAAACAGGGACACAGCTGTCTGCCCCTCAAACTCTCCAGTCTGATGTACTGAGTAGGAGGCTCAGAATCATTTCCACCTCTCTCATCCACTCAGCTGAGGCCATGTGTGACCTTTTCTGCCAATTTAGCTGGTCCATGCAGTCATGGAGAACAGGAAACATGGGCACTGCATTGCAGCTGGGACCAGGCTTCCAAAATATGTTGGTGTCTAATATTTTGGGAGCGAAGAAAGAAAAAAAAGCCCTAGACTTCCCTTGTGACAGTTCTGCAGCAGTATTGGATGGAAGTGAGACCAGCATCAAGCAGAGTTGACATCTTATGTTCCCAGTTACTACAATATGTCTGTCATTAGGATCCCTTTTCATTTCTGTGGGAGACAGAGTCACCTTCCAGTGCTTTGTGTCCGACTGCTGCTTTCCTTAAGTTATTAATGCTCTCATTAGCTGAGTAGTGCTGACTGTGAAGCCACTAGATGGCCTGACTAGATGTCTTTATGAATGCTTTAATGCCTGTGGAACAAGAGGCTGTTTGTCCATGAACGGTGTTAGTTTTTTATAACTGGGACACTATCAGCATATTCTATAAATGGACTGTAGGTTGTTCTGCTTGCAGGTTGCAGCTTTGTGTGTCTTAGTTTTCTAATGAGAGGATTAGCTTCTGTTTCTAAAATGCATGCCTTGCTTTGTACTTGGGCTCACCTTGTGAAGGGAGCCCTCCTTGGCTGGCTGGATTCTTGCTTCAGAGAGAGCTGCAGCAATGAACAGGTCTTTTACCACTTGGTGATCTTAATGTGGAGAGAAAGGTCAGCTCTCAGCAGCTTGCACCAAAAGTTTAGGCAATAGTTGAGGCAATTCTTGTTTGACAACCCACCACCAGTACACAGAAACTGGAGCTTCAGTGTGAATGGTTGTACCGGGCCCATCTCAGTGTGGTTTATTTGTTTTCTGAAGGTTTGGGATCTGAATGTGGTAAGAGCCTCACAAATTCTGTACACTTCTGAGTAGCTCACTGGGCTTTGAGCTACTAATTATTTGCATCAGTTATACTTTTCAGTACCCTAGAGGCTTTGTTGACTAATGCAAAGACTTAATATAGCCAACCATCCACTGATTGAGAAATATAAGCTGTATTTCATCATGTGCATCTTTAACTGAGCCTTTGCTGGGCAATCTGGTTAATTATTCCAATTACTTTTGGTTATTTGTAAGCAAAATTGCTAAAGCATGAATACATAATCAAATCTTCATATCTGCATGCAAGTCAAGACTGGAGATTAAATACCGGTGATTATCTAATGCCAAATACATGTTTTCATATTTTTCCCCCAAAAGTATTGAAACACCCCTCTCTTTATGGCTGCATAAGTTTTGCTGCTTTTAAGTATCAGAATCCCAGACAGCAGGGTGTGTGTTATGTTGCATAAAAATACTTTGATTTGCTCTTGAAGCTGTTGTTGATCTATACTGGTGCTAATCTCTAAGGCCTACAGACAGTAAATAGGCTTGGGGCTCTCATGTGTGCAAGGTGTCTTTTCTCATACCTAGGAAATTAACTTTCTTTTTCAAACCACGATAGAACGATAGAACGTGTGAGCCTTCCTGAAAAAGGAATACAGCATCATTAAAATAAAGATGTGCCTTTTTAAATGTAAATGTACAGCAAATGCTTAAACTTGAACCATTTCCTAGTGCCTTGCTGGACAAGAGAGGAGAGGGGAAGGGGTTGGGGGATAAGGATATGAGAGAAAGCTTGACTCCTGCAGTGTTTGTGTGTGGGTTTTTGTTTTTTTTAATGTCTGATTTTCAGTGCAAAATTTGCGTGAATGACAGTAATTCAGAAGCTCTTGGGTTCCCTCTGTTAAATCGATACTGTTAATGACTCTGGGGAGGTTTGTCACTCCTAATAGGAAGGCTTGGAAAGGTTGGCAGCTTCCTCCTGGTGCGCTGTAACAGCTGAAGCTGTGCTGGAGGATGTCTTGGTTAGCTGCTGAATGTTTCACCTCATGGGGAAGGCTCATGATTTCCCTGGCATGCGGGATCCTGATTTTATTTCTAAGTATGCAAATCACAAATAGTCCCAAAAGCATATAAAATCTGTAGCAGAAGTGTCTTTCAGAAGAAGCTGATGCCTTCCATCACTGGGAAATCAAGAGTGTGTTAAAATCTCTTAATACAGAAGTAGCAAGAAAGCAATTTCTCAGCCTAACTTTCCTCGTGGTTGGTTTTACAGCAGGCTGTGCACAGGGCTTTGCTTTCCTTTACTGGAGTGTTCCAGTCAGCAAACTTTCCTTTTCCCTTCTGCACTGAGATAAGTGACCTGAGAGTCAAACAGGCACCACCAGCATTGCAGGAGCACAGTGCTCTGGGGCTGCTGCAGGGCTGTGACAGGGGACAGATCTCCTAAAAGTCATGTTGGGCAGTCATGGAACTGCCAGGTGAAAAGGGAGAAGATTTTTATGTTAAATTGTCTTTCAAGACACAGACAGGGACTTGAATTGATTGGAGAGAACAGCCAGCCTCTGGCAGTCAGCCTGTCACGCTTGCAGAGCCCTGGTAAAGCCATGTGTGAAACAGCCCAAGTGATGCACAAGTACCTTGCATCCCATATCCCCTCCCAGCTGCTGGGGTTCATGGATACGCTGGGTGAATCCACAGGATACACAGCAAAGGGCAGCTGGCTTGTGAATCAGGAGCACTGGCTACTGCTCCCAGGCTACCCTGGCCTGTTACTTGATCTTAAGCAAGGAAAGTCTGTGTGCTGCAATTTCCCAGCTTGTGTAGGATTTACCTTTAAGTGCTTCATTTTCTGACCTAATGAGTGTTGAGTCCAGATTTTAAAACAAGCTGCAAATCCTCACCTGGTTCGCGTGGAGAGAGATGCAGTGGGTGGAGAATGGGAAATGAGATCTGAAATTGCCATCAGCATTCAACACAGAGGTGTCAATTCATTTCATATTCCTCATTAACCCATCAGATTGATTTATTCACATTATAAATTTGAAGTGTAACCAAAATAAGCTCACCTCCTGCTCTGATTGCTACTTTGTAGTGCCATGCTTTAGCTTGGAGAATCTGTATGGAACTAGGCAATGATAGGACATGGAAACCCTAATAAAAAGCCTGTGTCCGTTTTTGACTCTGCCTGTGCTAGCTGAGTACACTCCTTAATTGACTGCATTTGAGCTTTCTTGATGCTTCTGTATGACCCAAAAGGCTTCAATGACTCCAGCAGTTGTGAGCAATTTGGGAGTTTTATATAAAGCCACTGAATCTATGTGGTCTTAAAATACACTAGTTCAACTCAAGGAGAAAAGTCTTCGTCCCAGGTAGTGAGCAAACAAATGTGAACTTCAACCACAAAACAAGATAAAAACTGATCAAGCTAACAGCCTGAAACCTTAGCCCTTACAATAACAGCAACAAATAGCTTTAGCCTCTAGGGTGGAGAAGGGAATTGGTTTCAGAATGCATTCTCTAGGATCTCGGTGATTAGGTCTAAGTTTGTCTGTACCTTGTACTGCATGCATTTTCTCTGTAAAACTGGATGGTGCCTCTTGAATCAGTGTGTATTTATTTTGTGCGTATTAGGACCAACAGCCTAATATCTGGGGGTGGTAAAGGACTTGTAGCACTTTAATGTAGTAGCTTTCATAAATTGGGAATCATTGATAGAATGCCTAGTGTTTTTAAAGTTGAATGGACTTCCTTTTATAATATATTTAAAATAAATTTTTAATGTGTTTTCTGAAAACTGTGTACGCAGATGTGACTGTCCCTACCTGTTTTGCTCCAGTGATTGATTTCTGTTCTACTCATGAGAATAAGCTCAGCTGCCCTGGTGTGGTGTTTCCCCAGCACAGGTTTCCTGTCACTCCGTGCCCAGTGGTGCAATCCTGAAGGAACCACGGCTGTAGTGGACAGCTTGTGCCCAGGTAGGGCCCCCCTGGGGGACAGCAGCCATGGACTGTCCTTGGCAGGCCACACTGGGAAGCACAGAGGAACAGAGAAAACCCAGCTGTGACTCTTCTTCCTCTGCCTTGGGTGCAACTGCTGGGCGATCCATCCCACACCTTGGTTTGCAGGGGAGGGCTTTAACAGCTCATGGCCTTGTTTGTGTTCTGATCTCCATGTGGGGAGAGCAGGCTCAGCCCAAGACACAGAAGTGTATCAGCATTGCTCATGTTCCCAATAGCACCTCAGTGCTTCCTACTGTCACCACTTCATTTCTTCAGTGGCCTTCTCAATACTCCTTTTTACTTAGCTCCATTGGGTGAAGAACAGTGGGGAAAAAATGGATGGGAGACAAACAATGGAATGTGTGAAAATCTGTGTGGGAAAATGAGCCTTTCTGGGGGGACTAGCAGATAACTGCAAGGCATGATCCCCAAGGAAGACTGTGCTGTGGTTGTTGGCCACAGGAACATTGCCCAGGGTAAGTACGTGCCAAAAGCTGTGACAGTTTAAGCATTTTAGCAGGTTCAATATGTGCCACCCTAGGAAAGTGCTGAGGAGAGTGGGAGTCTGGGGGAAGGTGCCAGAGCAGTGTTTTCATTGCCCCCCTCCAAAGGTACTGAGAAAGGAAATGGTCTGATTTCTGATCATGAAAAGTTTAAAAAAACCTTCTTCCCAGGACATCTCCAGCAGCACAGACATCTCCAGAGAGAAGCATTTCTGTCCCCAGCCCCCCGAATAGCTCCATTAAAACAGTAAGTTCCAGATGACAGCTACACCATGGACTTATCTTTAGAGGGTAGTGGTGCTCCAGGTGAGATTTACAGGCCTGCACAGGTTCCCCTAATTTGATTAGAGGCTGACTGGGATGGCCAGGCTATTACTGCTTCAGAGGCACTAAAGCTGCCTGGCTACTGATGGGTTTATGAAACATTGTTTCTCACTTCATTGCAGCTCCCACAAAGAATTATTGGATCAGGTTAGTGATAGATACCCAATAAAGAATGTCTCTATGAGGCAGTTTATTTTGCAGCAAGCTTTTTCCAAACTAGCAGACTGTGAAATCTGGAGGTTCCCATGAGGATAAATATGCTGAAATAAACTGCAATTATAAAAAACACTTCCATGCACTTTTTTTTATTTTGAAAGACTGAAAAAAGGTGTCATTGTGTTAGCCTGAGCAGGAGGTAATTAGCATTGAATTAGCAAACAGGGACAAAAGCTGGGTTTTTCATTCTAGTGGGCATTGCAAGAGGATTTAAAACCTTTTTATCTGCAGGGATGAGAGGCTGCAGCTCAAGATGAAATACAATCTGATGGTCAGTACCAACCTGTTCTGGCGCTTACGGTGCCTATTTCTTCCCAAAATGTAGTCAGGGAGCACCTGTACAATCTCCTCCTCAAGGGGACAGGAAGAAATTCTGCTTGTTAGGGTCATGTTCCCTTTTATCTCCTTACTCTTATTATCATCTGCCCCTACAGTCTGTGGTTTTGGCTTCCTGAGTGTCAAGATAATCCTTCTGCAAGGTTTCCTCAGCCAGCCATTTAATTTTTATTGGTAATGTTAAGATAAAGCCAGAAAGCTTGTTATCGGCAGCTCTGCGATCTCTGTCAGCCTCTTGGTGTTTTCCCTTTCCCCAAAACAACGGAATATCCGTATGGCTTTGCCAGGAGGGTATTACTTCAGGCAGGCAGATCCCAATCAGTTTGGCCCGGGGCTTTTCTAAGCCGTGGTGTTTTGCTTTTTAAAATCTCTTTGCTAACTGCTTGTTTGGTCTGTGGGTAAAGTAATTTGTTTCCACCAGCTTCCCGTGAGAACAGCCGGCTCCAGGGAGCGTGTCCCCAGGAGGGTGCACTGTGGTTCTCCGCTGGTCACATGCACAAACAGAAATTACTAATTGCCGGAGGGCACCCGCAGTAAAAGCCAAGGCAAGAGGCAGAACTGTTCAGGAGTGTTAAGTGTCTGCCCTGCAGATTTATTCTGAGGCTTGTTTGGTATTGTAAGGAATGCCTGGAAAATACAGATTTTGGCTTTTCTCGGTCCTCTTGTGCAGAGCAGGCAGAACAGGTTGTCCGTGTTGCTGTGGAGCAGCCTGAGCTGATGACCAAGGGCTTTAAGGAGTCTCTTTCTTGCGAAGGTATTTCGTGTGATTCAGCACAGTTCACCCATTGCTCACGTACATTGTTCCATGTGCAGGATTTCAGGCTTTGAAGTCATTTTAGTCTATAGAACCTTTCTTCTCTGTGCAGAAAGTCTTTTCTTCAGGAAGATGAAATCCTTTTTCCTTTTAGAGGTGCTCAGGTACCTCTGACAACAGCATTTGCTGTTTGGTATTACAGAAGTCACAGCATTTCCAGAAGTTACATCTTTTCTTCACAGATCAGTAGGAATTTCATTCTTTCTTCCCGCCCTACTTCGCCTTCTCCTTTTTTCTCCCCTTTTTTTTATTTTTTGGGGAGGTTTTGGGGTTGGAGTATTTTTGGTTTTTTGGGGTTCTTCTTGGGTTTTGTTTTTTTTTTTTTCCCTGAAAGTGAAAGAAATGCGAAGCTTAAAGTCACATTGCTTTGAGAAACACTTCTCCAGGTCCCATCTTTTCACTCTCCCTGCCTTGTGATTAGGAAAAAAAAAAAAAAGAAAAAAAAAGGAAATCTTATTTCTTACAAGATAAAAAAATTACATTTCAGTCAGGAACTCCTCCCTAAGTGACGACCTAAGAACAGGCATTTGTGGCTGTGCCGACCCGAGTTTTGTAGAGGGCCGGGTGGGAGCCGCAGCTTCAGCTCTGTTACGGG